>CM062818.1:509117623-509517623 GCA_031772625.1 Pinus tabuliformis | reverse complement strand
TAGTCCTCCTTTCAAGGAAGTTACCCCCCAAACACTTTTCATATAAATAAAGATCCTTATAAGCTCAATATGGATTCAAATTCTAGGAGAAAGATAGGCATTATTAGAGAAAGGCTGCTACTTATCATTTTAGTTGTTATGTTTCATGTATGAACACTTTTGTAGGTTAATGAAAAGTGTTTCCTTATTCTCAGTATGATTTTGTTTAGAGGGGCTTGAATCTCCTTGGGTTAGGACCCAAGCCAAGTTCTCAAGCCCCTTCTTTGTGTATTTCCTTTGCATGCATTTAATATAGTTGTGATTTTATGCAAGTGTTACTTCTGAGAAAAGAATTGTCTTTGCAAGGCATGTAAGTGAGCTCCTTAGTCATTTGATAGTTGTTTAAAAAAAAAAAAATTAATAGTTAGACATGTACTTTGCTTGTAGATGGATGGTATTGTTTCATAGGTTAATTTATTGTTGTTTTCATGCATTAGCATCAATTACCCCATCACCTTTTCACCTACTACTTTACATCTCTGAAAATAGTCAATAAGTTAGAATATGCCTAACCGAGCTACAAAAAACCTCAATATTATTTCTTCTTTGAATAATTTGTATCATTGAATGTGCTTGAGCTTGGTAAGGTCCCATTTTCCCTTCCACAACCTTCAACCGCTTTTCCACCCTTCAAAACACTACTAGACTTCATAAAGTTTCTCTCATATGTTTCCTGTAGAAAAATAGGGCATTTTGTAGCAATACACAAATTGCCTTAGAATGCCTCCAAAATTGCACTAGAAGTTTTCCCATCATCCCTAATCATTCAAAAAACTCCATTAAACCTTTAAGATGGAGTTTATAGTATCATAGACCCCTTAGGAAATTTTCCTTCATAATTGTAATTTCCTTCCTACAATTAGGGTTTGTTGTTTTTTCTATGTCTTTGATTTGTTATGCTACATAAAGTAGGATTGATTTACCCTCAACATCCTTGAAGTATTTTCTTTATCTTATTACAAGTATATTAGGGTTTACTTCAATCATTTACTTTACTGCAATAGCATACTTTCATTTTCTACAAAACATAGTAGAATTACTTTCTTTCATTTACATTTTTTAAAATTATATTAGGGTTTACTTTTGTCATTTAATTTTCTGCGATAAAATAGGGTTTATTTCAGTTTGTTTCTTCCCTGCAAAGTAGAATATATCCACTTATTTGTCATTGAATTTTATAAGAATTTCTTGTAGCATAGTGGTCTCTATGCATCTTGACTTCTCTTCACTGCATTAGATTGACCTATGTAGAATGTATTTCCTGTTATACATATAGTACTGACACCTCTTATGTTTGTATGAACCCTGAGTGATAATAGAAGTTGGGACCCTCATGAGTTTCAACATTATTGTTACAATACTAAGGGCCATAAATTTGTAAGGTTAATAGTGAAAATTTCTACATCAGTCAAAATATGTGATGGAAGCTAATGTCCTATTAGTTCATTACACCTCTAGAGATTTTGGAAAAGGTTAGTCAAAGTATCAACTAACAAGAGACAATTAGTCGAGGGATAAACTATTGTCGTGTATTCGACTGATGGAGCATTCAATCATATGATCCACTATGTGGTTAGGACTTATTTAACATTCAAGTTGAGTCAGGCATTCAACTAATCAATGAAAAATGCTTCGACTGCAATAGTCTATTGGTCAACGGAATACAATGGATTTCACAAAAATCATTAAAACTATTGGTGCTCATTTATGGACTGAATCTTTTGCAGTTAAAGGGATTTGGCTAGATTCAAAAGTTGTAAATAAATGACCCTATGGGTAGAACATGTATCCATCATGCAATGAAATATTATCTAATTATCATGTATTATGATGCTCTAATCACAATTCACTATGATTAAGTTTTGTAACTGTGCCTTTAGACACTACCCATCATCTTGGAGAATGATTACTCTTATGTTTGTTTCTCTTAGATTATGCTCATATATTCTCTATTCAGGTTCATCCCCTACATGACCTATCAATGTTATTGGTTTAAACTATCCTTATTGTCTTGAAATCATGTTGAGTAAAATCTTGTAGTGTTTGACTCTAAGTTGATTAATTTGTGACTTAAACCTATTTGAACAATTTATATCTATTAGAATTCACTATGCCTTCTTATATTTATATAATCATTTTTAATGGACACAATTATGCTATTTGATCGCTAGACATGGAAACCCTACTAAAGATCAAAGTGATCTAGCAGTATATGAAGACCGTTATTCAAGATTTGAAGGATCACCAAATGAAGTTTGTCATCAATGGAAAGAAGGATGTGTCATTAGGGTCATTATGACCTATATTTATCAAGGAATTCATTTTCATATGAGCAATATTAATCACCCTTGTGAAGTATGGAAGAATCTAAAGACATTGTTTGACAAAGTTGACGAAAGTTACTCTTTGTGATTTATTGATCAAGGACCAACAAAGGTTACTTCATGAATGAAATATTGGTGGTAAGAATCACACACACTTTGTCAAGGGAAAGAGTAGTTCAAATAAGGAGGAGATAGGAAGCAAGTAGGAATGCCTTGATAAAAAATCTAAAGAGAAGGATGATGGGTTAACAACAAATACGAAGAATCAAAATAAGAAGACAGGTCACTATTTTGGGAAGGCTAGACATGTGGAGAAAACCTATAGGGAGAAAAGTAGTGAGTTGGAGCAAAAGGTTAAGATGCTTGAAGAAAATGTGTCAGTTGAGAATCGATCGGTTGGTCGGTTGACAACTTCAATTTTTCTATTGGAACTCAAGAATTGGATGCTCACATTGTGTATAATGAATAGGTTTTTTATTATGGCTACACTTATCATATGGAAAAGCATGCTTATTTTTTTTCCTCCCTAGATAAGGTTACTAAGAATTTTTTTTGCTTAGTATATTATTTTTCTCTCAACATTTCTAGTCACAATGAAGTACCTTGCCAACATGGCAAAATCATGAATTTATATTGTATGCCTAGTTAAAGTGAAAATATGATGTTGGCTTCCCAATGGACATAAAATGGTAAAATTGTTAATTTTGGTTGAATCGGTTCTTTGTCAAAGATTTGATAAAAGATAAGTCTATTGTTGCCAAAGGTATTCCCAAATCAAAAGATGAAATTTATAATTTTTGTGACTTGTCTTGTCCATATGCTAAATCAATTGCCTTTGTTACATAGACTGGAAATCAAAGTCGACTCTAGCATGAATGAATTGGACATCTTAATTTTTTAAGTCTAAAGACAATGGAAACACATAAATAATTGTTACTTTACCATATTTTCTTCCACTTAATAGAGTCTATAAGAATAAGAATCATATATTTGAAAAAATCAAGGTATTTAAGGAGTTGGATGAGAAACAACATGATCAACCCATTAAATGCCTAAGATATGAAAATGGAGGAAAGTATATGAATAAGTTGTTTTAAGATTATGTTGTTTAGTTGGGTATCTCTTAGTATAGGTATGTTCCCCATACCCCACAACATAATGGTGTGTTAAATGTAAAAATGAAACCTTAGTCGAAATTGTTGGTTGTCTCTTACATGCAAAATATTTACCGACAAATCTTTGGGATTAAGTTATCTATTATTCTAGTTACCTTCTAAATATTGTTCAACTAGATTTGTGCTTCTAGTAGAATGATGGTGTGGAAAGAATCCCTTATCCAGTTACCTCAGAGATTTCAAATCCATTGCTTGGTAACATTTTTTTCAATGAATACACAAAGAAACTGGATGCCAAGAGTCATGCTTGCATCATGATGGACTACTTTTAAGAGTCAAAATCCTATCGACTATTTAATCGTGTCAAGAAACAAATCACTATTAGGAGAAATGTGAAATATGATGAGAAGTATTGTCGCATTAAGTTGTTCAATTATTTTGGATAATTGTATAGTGATCCCTTCAATGTTATTGGATGTTCTCCTTGTTAGTGTATCGATCACTCTGTTTATTAATTCAATGAACCAATAGTAATATCTAACTAAAAGTGTAACCTCTCTTGATTGACTTTATGAAGCAAACATCACTCTATCAACTCCTCATTTACTTTAGTGGGTTTCTCACACAATTTAAAATGTTGGAACTAATGTTTGTCATGTTTCCTTAGGTAAAACAAACTCATAGTTAGAAGCATCATGCAAATGTTGATGGCTCATGTTCATGAGACTTGTGATTCAGACTCCTATGTTAATGTACAAGGATAAATTGAATGTGAATAGACAATACAAGTCAAACTTGATTATATTTTGAATAATCACACTTGGGATTTAGTTCATTAATCAGAAGAAAAGAACGTGGAGAAGTGTTGATGGTTGTATAAGATTAAATTCACTTTTGAAGGTTTTTTTGATGTAGGTTTTAACCCTATATATATATATATATATATATATATATATATATATATATATATATATATATATATATATATATATATATATATATATATATATATATATATATAATACCTACAAATAAATTCTTTAAAAAAAATGGAAAAGATACAATGGCAATCACAGAAAATATACACAGAGATTTTTCTCTTGGAACCCAAAACTGGAAAAACCAGATTAATTTTTCATTAAATTCCTTTCAATGTTACAATACATTATATACATGTTGAAGCATTCATAGACCCAAATCCATTAACCCTAGATTATAATTTAATATTAGTTCCTTTGACTAGATCTACCATGCAAAAGATTGGTGCAAGCTAATCCTGACTTTTATATATTTCCCTAGTGTCGATTGAACAATATATAAAATCGAGTCTAAAGGTGTAGGAATTTGTGAATCTGCTAGCTGGAATGGTCATTTGGTGAAGTGTTATGTCCAAGTCCCAAATAGAAAGAGTGATCTTATCTCAGACTAGGAATAAACTTCTTTCTTCGGAACTTTAAACCTCGGACTCTGTAACTCTACAACTTCTTGAAATTTGAGACCGATATCACAACAAAAACTAACAATAACTTCTTCTATCTCTCGCCCCCTTTAGAATGGATCTCACTCCTTATTCCTTGCCTTGAAATCTCATCCTTTTGTAGTTCCACTTCCCTTTCAAGGTCCTGAGACTGAGAAGACAATTGATGGAAGGAAATTTCCAACACTTTTAGTTAATGTATCGTGCCAAAGAATATCATCTTGGTTTGTAAATATATTTCTCAAAACTATATGATCACTTCGATAGTTTGAAGGTCCGAGAGACAAAGATGGGAATGGAAATTGGAAATACATATTTGTTGATTGACAAGACTTTTGTCGATTTTATGTAAAGATACTTTAAAAGTCTCAAGCTTGATTACATCAAATCTAGACTTGATTCAAATCCATGGAATCATTTTTGATAGATCCTACATCAAGTTTCCTTGTTTTCACTTCCAACTTGGAAATAAGTCTTGCAACACGAGGATGTATTTACTATTCCAATGTTATCAATGGAAAATATTATGACCGAGACTTAGCCCTTTATCTATGGATCTATACCATATTTTTTAGGGAAATCACTTTGATTAAAATCACATTATAATGCTAGAGTTATCCAATAGACAATTGATAGTGGGTTTGATTCCCATCATTGGTGCCCTAAAGACTACAATCCCAATGCTCAAGCAATATTTTCCACTACAAAGGGATTTGATCCGACACTGTTTTCGCACCAATCCAACCTTTACATACCTGCAATGACATAGGTTTCTTCTCTAAAATATAAAAGTATAAATCCACCATTTAATAAGAAACCTTCAGAGGATCAATTGAGACAAACAACACATAAGAATTTAGATTCAAAACATGCACGATTTTTATATTAACTCCACACCAAATAAAACATATGTAAAATTCAGAATATCTCAAAGATCTATTCACATATTTCCCTAAAAAAAAATCCCTAACTCCCTTTGGATTACAAAATTTAACTCTAAAGGATATTGATACCAAAATTGGTTCAGATCCTAAAATATCTCCACTAACAAACTTTAAGATCAATCAGATTCTGTAACAAATTACAAATATAATATATGAGGACTGATAACATCAAATCCTTCATTCCCTGCTTATCTAACTAATTGACTCATATAAGCCATTTACATCATAATTAAGGAAACATTTATATCCTTCTATAATTTTATTACAACTTAGGAAAATAAAACAAATTAATTAAGGTAACCCACACTCTTTAGTAAATTTAAAAGAACCCTTAGGTCTAGTCAAAGTGATTGATTCCTAATGGGATTTCTCCTGCATCAGACTCCCCTAGAAAAAATTATTCATGATCTCTTGATCATGAGTATTTTGTTTATTGAATGTTAGAAACCAAGACAATATTGAGAGGGGGGTTGAATTAGTATTGTAGGATTTTCAACCATTTCTTCTCACTTAGTAAAGATACTAGGACACCAATAAATACTTCAACAACAATTCATATCAACAACACAAGAATCAATCATTAGAAGCACAATTATCACACAAAATTTTCAAAATTTTCTTTAATTTACTTCACAAAGCCAAGCTTCTACTTGTTTCTACAAAAGTTCTATAGCTACAACCAGAAGGAAGCTACTACTTGTTGATTTATCAACCACAACTGAAAGAAGATACAACCCCTAGTTTATTAGCTACCATTGAAAGGAGCTCTAACCCCTAACTATTTGCCATCTACTACTGTAAAGAGCTACAAACCATGATTAGTAAGCTACCACTTGCTTGACCTCAATGATTCATCTTTCATAAAAATTTTGAACTCAAATCATGAATGCCATTTGCTTTCATAAAAATAAATAAATAAAAATAAAAATAAAAATTCTATCTTCAAACGGTCACCACAACCACCATGTCAATTCCCACTAGCATAATCAATTGAGGATAGGCCTCGTTAGCAAGGCGACCCAGGATCAAACCTCACAGGGGGTAGTTGTGCCCTGTGCTAGGGGGAGTAGGCACGCTAAAAAGTCCAATCATCTAAGGGCTGGTGTGGCCTAGGTTGGGTATGATCCCTAGGTGACTTTGATGGCTTAGATTCCCCTAGGTAGCGGCTCCTCAAGCCACAGGTCAAGCCTGGAGGATTTCAGACAACTTGACAAAAAAAAACACCACAACCACCATAAAATCACCTTCAGCAATCTTTGATTACAGATCAATCCACCATCCACACTAGCAGCATCAATCCATGAATCTCTTCAACATTATTGAACACACAAATTTGATTATGCTTATAAAGAAATTTGAGCTGGTAATTTTAGTTATTGAAGTTGTAGTTAACTTCAACTCAATATCATGCATAAATATTTTTTTTTCCTTTATCTTGATTCAAACATGTCTTTCAAATTTTTTCTTTAAGTATTATAACTCTTCACCCCTATCTCTACAAGAAATCATGAGTTAAGCTACTCAATTCTACAAATCTAGAATTTTTACAAAATTTAGCAGAGGTTTTCTAAATTTGGCTAACCTCCAAATTTATCCATTCTTCCAAATCTACCTCTAAATTTGTCTATTTTGCTAATAACATTGCCAACTCGTTTATGCCTATTTTTACTTTTTTATTCCTCCACCAAATATGGCATATAGTGCCAAATTCTACATGTTGTCTACCCATTCATGCTAAAAGCCTTTAATATTAGCCAAAAGTGCTTTACACATAATATTTTGCATGTAACATCTCGTTGACCCTTTTTGTGTTATAGCCCCAAGGGCTTACAATTAAGCATGTAAATATTCTTAGCCCCTGGTCATGAAACTGCGCTCAGGACCAAGTGTTGAAGCGCCTTTTTAGCTCCCATATTTTATTTTTCGATGAAAATTTTTTGGGGAAAAACTTAGTAGAGCATCCTTGCATTATCATTGGGATTATTTCCTTTGAAGTCATGATCCTACAGGTCCACCTTCCTAACGCTTCGCCAATGAAATAAATTCCAATATTACTTGTATGCATGGACCAAGAACATAACTGCTGAGATGATTTTTCTGGCACATCATTCTCAGAATAGAACTTTTACCATTAGTTGTCACCAATTTCATTGTTTCCTGACTTCCGTCTTCTCAGAGCTTTCCACCAGTGCACCATTCAGTAATCTCCGAGGTCATTTCTTTTAACGACTTAGTTTTCTCCAATATTATGCCACATGTCACCCTACACTGTCATCTACCTTATATGCAGAGTTATCAATTAATTTTTGAGATGCCAACTCAGCGTCATCGTGTCCTTGACTAGTTTCTTAGAGTTATTTCTCAGAAATTTTCACTTGAGCCTCTTGGTAAAAACTTTTGAGAATTGTGTATTATGAGATTTATTTCTCTTGAGGTAATGTGTCTCCTAGATTCCTGCCATCTCTACAAGGGTTCCATGTGTCACTCACTGAGTGGTGCCATGTGTCACTCATTTGGCCCACTTAGGTACCCAAAAATGCCAAATATGTATTCCATGTGTCACCCTATCATTGGTGCCACATCATGATAATTTCATCATGCCACTATGTCTCCATGTCATCACCACTAGCCAATAAAACACCACCATTTTTCTTCATTCTATTCATCCATGTGGCTAAGGGTATGGAGGAAGAGGGTCACGAGGCCTTAGATTTCACCAATTTTATTTATAACCAAAACTATTGGATTCAAGCCCTTTGATTTTCGCAGACCCCCCATGGGTGATTTAGTGGTGAAAGGGGAGGGTGTCCCTTCGAGATATGGATGATCGATATATGATCAGTTGTTTTGGCATTACCCCCCAACGCAGGGCTCCCTCTATAGTTAAATCACCTATGAACATGAGCCCATGCATATTTGTCGATGGGTTAGAGATGGGGCGTGGCACGCGATCCACCCTCAAATGCGCATGGGATTTAACTCTCATTCTCCACAAACTACTTCTCTATTTTCTCTTCCATGTTTGGTCAATTTTTGAACTAGCACCAACTAAAATATCATCACCAACTTTGACTTTGTAATGTTGGACTCTTAGCCTCTGAGATTTGACTAGAAATAAAATTTGATCTAGGAGGCCATTTGCAAGCTTCTATATACCACTGGAAAGATATTTTACAGCTCTATCCATATGAGAAATTTCTGATAGTAGTTGATATTATCTACTATACAATAAATGTATCCAAAGTCCCTACACATTTATAATTCTTCTTGCAATCACTTATGCCTTTTCCATCATCTACTTCACCTTTTCCATCAATGACAACATGTTTCTAACATTCCCACCCCTTTGGAATTTATGGAAACACCATAAGAAACAAACATATGGAAACATCAAACACAAGCATAAATCAAAAGCAAAGTGTAATTATTACTTTTCTTTCTTCTCCTCCTTTGGATGCTTCTCCCCCTATGATGCACTTCTCCTTAGTTGTACTTCTCATTTAGTGTATATTTTATTTAGTGGACTTATCCTTTTGTGGTGTTACATCTCCGACGTTGTTTTGTTTGAGGTACTTCTCTCCCCCTTTGATATCAATGGTAAAGAAACTAATGTGCTTTCGCTGTCAAAGATCTCCCTGTGTCTTGTTGATCCTGTGGACCTAGAATCTTTCATTTGATATTCTTAGTTCTTGTTGGCTACCTTTCTTCCTCTTGTCAAAGATCTAGGGGAGGGTGTTGAAGAATGTAAGTAGTGTTAGTCTTCATAATTGTACTTGTCAAAAGAAAATTTATTATTAAAGAAAATGACTTATTAAAGCATGGGTTTCATGCTTGGGTCAATGTTTTCTAGGTCAAAATCTCCATTGAAGGCTTCTAGGTTTTGCCTTGAGTCGTTAGAGTCATTTTCATTTTTATTAGACCCTTCTTAGGCTTTTGTATCATGTCAAAAGAATTATTTTTGAGACAAAAAGGTAATTTTTCACCTCCACATCAAGTCGACCTTGTTCCCAAGAATTCAGCCTACATGAGGGAAATTCGACCCAGCAAAAAGGCTATATAAGGAGAGGTATTTGACCTATTTTCATTCACTCACTCAACAAGTTTGATATATTAGACAAAGAAGTAGGAAAAAAGAGCGAAGACGCTGGAGAAGGATGAAGTTTGATAGGAAACCCTAAATCAAGCTTTGGGCTATCTTTCTCTCACACATGTGAATTTTTTTGGGCAAATTGTTGGGGCCAAAAATTTGTGTCTAGCGCAGGTTCAAAATTCTAAAGTTGGGGTCGAAGTTCTGTTGTTAGGGAGCTGAAATTCTGGACTGAAGTTGCTGCTGGGAAGCTATCAATGTGAGTATTTTTTCAAGATCATCCATTGCTGGGAAGGGTTGAATGGGTGGTTGGAGGATTCCGTTGTCTAGGTCTAAGAAGTTTTGAAGTGTCTCATCTTGAATTGAATCTACTGAAGGAAGAGTTATTGACTAGGTTTTCCCCTTATAGGGGTTTTTTCCTGGTTGTGATCCTACATCTTGTGGCTCTTTTTCTTGTCATATTCATACACATATATAATTTGGTAATTGCTTGATGAAAGATAAAATATTTAAGAAGTAAAAGAGGCCAACATAATTCACAATTAATTATCAATAAAGAGGAATCAAACCCTAAACCCTACTAGCATTGATTTCTCAACATGGTATCAGAGCCAAGTTCGAAGAAGGTTGGAGATCACTTTTTTGGCTTAAAAGAAAAGGTTACTCCCTATATGGAAAGTTACTTGAAGACGGGATTCAATATTATAAGAATTGCATAAAGCTAGATTGGAAGGATCATCTACAACCTATCTAATATAGTCAAAAGCGAAGGGTTCATGGTTGCACTCATAGGTATTATTGATGTTGACAATGCATGGATCATTGACAGTGGATCATCAAAACATATGATGGGATAAAGTGGAAAAATTCATACTCTATAAAAGGAACCATCACCTCATGCAATGGAGCTAGGAGACAGCAATATTTATGCAATCAAGGACCTGTGATCTACATCATTGAAGCTAGAAATTGGAGCAAAGCTACACCTCAACAATATATTCTATGTTCCAAATTTGAAATATAATTTGCTTTAAATTTCTTATTTATAAGATAAAGGAGATAGGGTTTCCTTTGTAGATGGTAAAGTTCTGGTTTAGGGAAAATATTCAAGCATTATGATTAAGATCTTCCAGAAAATCACATGGAGAATTATTGGTCGACATGTTTCGAACCTCAATCTAGGTTCATCATCAGGACCAAGATGAGGAGTAAGATCAACGGACTGCTAATATATCATTCAAAGATGCAACAGTCATTATCCAACGTTCAAAGGAACAATTAATAAGAAAGAACGTTAAGGGATAAAAATTAATATATTCAATAGTTATTTTTGACTTTTTATTTTAAATTAATTTATTTCATATTATTTTATAATTTATTCCAAATATTTTACAATTTTTTGAAATAATATTTCATAATATTATTATTTTATAATTTGTTTACAATTCATATTGTTTTATAATTCATTCATAATTATAATATTATATTACCTTCATAATTTCTATTATTTTTATTCTATAAATAAATTATATTAATTTTAATTGATTTAAAAGTTATAATCATCTAAGAAAAAAGGAAATTAATACAAAATATTATTAATAAAAGTTAATAAATAAAATATATTTTGTCTTTTAGGTTTCTGCGATCTTCATAATTGTGTAGATCATCTTCCGGATTCATCGCATTAGGTTTCTTTTGATCGACGTTTCGAACCAGCAACGGTGGTTCATCTTCAGGATGTGAAAGATTAATGAAAAACTGGTCTTTTTATTCAGTTTAATAAATAGATATATGAGATGCATTGCCGACAGATATTAGGATTAATTGACTTATTATTGAATTATTATTTTATTAGGGTCATAAATTTATATCTTATTATTTTATTTTAATTCTATTTTATTATAAATGTTTTACTTTATATTCTGTTATTTTAATTTATATCTTATTATTTTAATTATATTTTATTATTTTAATTGTTTTAATTTATATCTTATTACTTTAATTATATTTTATTAAATTTATTATTAAATTATTATTTTATTAGGGTTATAGTTGTTTTAATTTATATCCTATTATTTTAATTATGTTTAATTAAAATTGTTTTATTATGTTTTGATTTGTTTTTTTTTATTAATTAAAATAGTATATCCATATGTAATATATATATATATATATATATATATATATATATATATATATATAGATATCACCATTTACTTATATGTGATATGTTAGAATCAGGAACTTGATATTTTTTATTAATCAGGATTAGACAATTCATATAAGTCTAAAAAAAAAAAATCATTAATAAAAAAATAAAAACAATACAATTAAAAGTCAAAGAACATGACACCACCAACTAATACAGAGGAAGGAAAAACAAGGGGTTAAGAACAAAGAGAAGGGACCCACGAACTGCTTAACTTCCATCCATCATCCCTATTAAGAGTCTTATTCATGTTTTCAATTTCAATCGCTTCTCTTCATTCCACTGATGTAAATGGTCAACCGTTGCGAGGACCTTAGAACCCTCTAAGCAAATATGGTGCTTCATTAATTCAAAATGTTCTTATATAGCAGAGGAGTGGGTCCTACAATGCCTAATTTATGTTGCATGCTTCTGAATCCTTTGGGAAATAGAACGCCCTTTCTCTCCAATGTAGGGGGTTCCATAAGAACAAGGAATTAAATAAACACCCTTCATGCATTTGGGATCAATAGGGTCTTTGACAGATCTTAAAGAGCTACGAATGGTTTTCAATGGTCTAAAGGTGGAGCCAATTGATTGCTTCCTCAGAATCCTAGCAATATTGTTAGTTGTCCCTTGGATAAAGGGAAGTTGGACACTAGAGGCTATCTTAACTTCTTTCTTAGTTCTAGGTCCCCGACTAGCTTTTAAAAAGGCTCGAAAACCTTGGAACTTATTATAACCATTCTTCTTGAAGACATTTAAGAGATGGGTCTTCTCATCCATCAGATGTTCTTCATTAGAAACCCTTAAAGCCCTAGTAGCTAGAGTGCTGAGAACACCTAGTTTCTGGGTTGGAAAGTGATGAGATTTAGCATGAAGATACTACTCATTGTGGGTATTCTTACAAAATACCTGGTGGGAGAAAGAACCATTATCTTAGAGATAAGAACATCAAGGAAGGGTAAGCTACCATTAACCTCACATTCCATGGTAAATTTAATGGAATCAGATTGATTATTAAGATGCTCCAAAAAGGAAGCCAATTTTTCCTAACCATGGGGCCATAAGTTGAAAGTATCATCTACAAACCTTTTCCAAATTTTTGGTTTAAAACAAGAAGAAGCTAAATATTTTGATTCAAAATCCTCCATAAAAAGGTTAGCAACTATAGGAGAAAGGGGAGAACCCATCGCAACCCCGCAAGTTTGCTCATAGAATTCGCCTTCGAAACTAAAGAAGGTCGAGGTAAGGAAAATCTCTACAAGCTTAGCTGTATCAGGATCTGTAATGCGATTGATGACATCCACCACCTCTTTAATAGGGATGTTAGTGTAAAGAGAAACAATATCAAAACTAACCATAAAATCTTCAGGCTCAAACCTAACATCCTTCAACTCATTTACAAAAGAGAAAGAGTCCTTAACAAAATAACTAGACTTACCTACTAGAAGCTTAAGCTTCGGTTTGGTATCTCTCCACTCTGTAATGTTTGCACCTTACTCCCACCATGCTTGCATTCCTAATCATTTCCCTTCATTCGTTGGCTAGTCCTTTTGTTGGTATGCATCGGTCCTCGCAACGTTGGAGTGTTAACATTATCGTCATATTTTGCACCTTCCCTCCTCCTCTCAGAGTATGGGGATCATGGATGTTGTCCTAGACATTACGATTCATGGTAATGTGTCTCTCTTGCAGTAGATGCTTGACTTCCTCTCGATGAGCAGGCTACTTTGAGTGTCCTTCATCTCACGGGAAGATCTCTCATTGTTCACCAATGGCTCCCACATTATGGGCTTGGTGTGGTCTCAAATTTCAATATTGCAGACTCAACTCAGTTAATGGTGGAATTTGGGTATCTATATGGTAAGATAAACTTTGTTAATGGTGGTAATTACATGTCTCCCCCTTGTTCTTTTTGAAACTTATGGTTACTAGATGGGGCTCTATCAATTTTGGAATTGGGATCTCAACATGGTGAGATAGACACATTTAATTATGGTAATTAAAAGCCTCCTTTTTGTGTCTCTTGAAACTCATGGTTCCTGGATCGAGTTATCGCTACGTGCATGGCTCACCTGGCTCATGATTCGCTGCTTTGGGGGTGGTGTAGATGGGGTGGACGACTGCACCATTGTAGCTCAGTGGTGGTTTCCAATTAATGACAACACTTTTCATCAACTATGTGGTAAATGGTATGATTCTGTAGGGTTCCATAACGGTTTTTCTTGACATGATGAGTGGATGGTACGCTCTCATCATGGTCCTTCATGTCTTGTGGTTTCTTATCATCATGGATGGCCCTCTTGGTTAACTAGTATCTCATGGGTGGTGCATTTGAGGTTGGCACTATTCCATTAGCTCTCATTGTGTCCAAGCCAACCCATTGGTAGCTCTCCTCACCAATGGATCTATGTGCAACACTTCCAAGTCTTTGCAAAGCTTCATTTTGTGCCTTAACTATTAATGGGAAACTCTTTTTTGTCTCAGATTAGCCCCAACTACTTTGTCAAGAATAGCTCCCACAATTTTTCTCTCATGTCTACGTATGTAATCAAGGATTATGTTTTATTTTTGTCATCCGAACTGCTGAAAAGGGATAGTCGCCATATTAAGACTCTCTGCCTATACTATTTGTCTGGTTTCCCAATAGGAAAACCAATAATGCACTGAAATATCTCATGTAAAACTCTATTGCAGTAATAAAGAGGCAAGCTTTAGACAAAAAAAATTTATATATTGAAAAAATTGGCCACATTCTAACTGTTTTATGTTTTGGAATTTTTTTTGGATTTTTTTCTAATCAAATTTGTTCAAAATCCAATAGAAATTTGTTGGAATTTGTTGATGGTGTTGAACCCGCCAACATTCAGGGGGTCTCCCTGATATGAAATCCCAATTAGACCTCACACTATTTGGAGTAGGAGCCCCATCTGGAATACAACCTGGTTGTCAGAATAGTGGGTTTTCATTGTATGCCTTGGCTACGATAACACATAAAATAATGTACTCATTACTTTTGAAACAAGCATATAACTATGTGAGGAATCATGTGTAATGCATGAGAGGTTCTATCACAACAAAGGGGGGAAATAAGTGAGTCCCTTAGAAGCCTATAATAGTATGCATCTTGAAAGGAACACACAAGCGTAAAAGGAATCATAAGTTAGCCTGCAAAATAGTTCACAAGATAACCCTGAAATATGTAATAACACACATTCAACAAGATCTGTACTAATGCAAGCAAAATATTTCATAAGCGTTACCGTAAATGAAATAACATATATTGAAAACATAACAAGAGTAGTCCTACTATATTCACAACATATGCATGAAAACATGCTGAGTTTGAGCTTTTATTAAGTGAAAGTCATAAACATACATATACAATTGCCAAACCATTAGTCTCAATAGTGGAACATGATGCCAACACCTATCCCTCCAAAGAAATATACTCCCTCTATGCTAAGTAGAAGCCAAGGCTCTAAAAAAACTCTCCAACTTTTGATCCTAAGCCAAAAGCTCGACCAAAAGCCCTTTACATGAATAATGAGGGTATATTCATAACAAATGGGATGATTATTCATCTCCCTTTGTGACTCTTTGACTTCCCTCGTGACCTTTTGAATTCTTTACATAATGACTCTTCATATTCCAAAATTGGCACTTAGACTTCCACTTACAAAAATGTTTTAAATACAATATTACATGTACCCGTATAGGACAAAATTGGGTAGAGTCAACTAGAAAGCCTAATAAGGAAAATAATATGTCAAGCTTGAGTTTGGGGAAACTTTAGCTCAACCACTTCAACTTGTATCTTTTCGGTTACATAGTGATGCCAACCTTTATACTGTGCGATCACTTCCCCAAAATTTGAGATAGGGTTGGGATGGAAGCTGACTCTAGCCTCCATTGCATCCAGGTACACTGCCTTCGAACCAGTTTGAGTTTCCTTCTTTAGCAGGAGCAAGATGGTATTGATCTTGACAGGGCCACCAATGTACTTATGCATATCATCTCTATTCATCTATAGATATTCCTTGGTAGTGATCTACCTGAGTTGGTGCAAGTATTCATCAACCTCTTGTTTGATCTTATTCCCACCTTTGGCTTCGATAAGTGAGCTAAAGGAAGGGATCTTGTGTGACTTCACCATGAAATCCACATTGTTGTATAAACGTGCATACAAGGCATGAATGTTGGCGATGAATGATCTGACCTATTTGTTTCTTTAGATAATCATATACACCTCCTCTACTTTCTCCAAACCAACCTGTTGCCTTGTCTTCTTCACCAAGTCAGGTGGTGTGCCTCTGTACTACATTCCCCATTCATGCACGACAGTTATGGCTATATGAAAAAACTTGAGATATTTAGCATTATCTTTTCACTTCTTTTGCATATCATGCAAGCGGACCATTACTTTATGCATGGTGACAAGCTCCTTATAGAGGCTCCTCATGGTCTCTCACAATGTTGATATTTCACCAAGTATGGATGCCTTGAATTCTTCTAGATACACATGTGCGAGAGTTTCTTTCTAGACCTCTTTCTGGACCATTAAATACTCTATATTTGACTTGGAATCTCCTACAAAGGCCAAGTTGGTTGTGGCAATGGATTCTGGATTCTTGTTGGTGTCCATCAGGATCACCTTTTCTTTAATAAAATCAAGATGCACGAGATCATCCGGGAAGTGTTTCTTCCTTTCTTGTATAACATTATTTTGTAGCTCATCATAGGTCAAGTTTTATATATCCATCACCAGACCCTCGTCAAGAGGAGAAAGTTCCTCTTTCTCGCTCAGAGCTTGCTCTATTGTCGGAGGATGGGGAGACTAAGTAGTGATCTGCTGCATGCTCGACATGAGATCAACATCTTGGTTTAGTTGCATCAATTATACCTCCATGTCTTGTATTACTATTAGATCTTCAATTTCTTAAGCAAGTTCCTTATCTTTGATTGCTTGCTCTCTTCTTCCAGTAGTTGGTTTTGTTCCTCTTCCTCGACTTGCTTCCATTTTGCTTCTTCCTCTTCTTTTCTCTACCTGTCTTATTCCTTTTTCTTCCTTTCTTATTCTAGTCTCTTATGTTCTTGTTCTTCCTTCTGCTTTAGTTCTTCCTCCTGCTTTCTTTGTTTCCTCTCTCTTTCTACTACTATGGCCACTTTCAAGATGATGGGATATGCCTTTAACTTGCGACTCTTCTCCTCAGCTGGGCTATGCACAACCTTTCTCTTACCCTTTCTGTGCATTGGGTTGCACCTTTCTATTGTTTCTTCTTCTGGAGTGGCTTATTTCTAAGGAGTAACCTGTGATGTACCTGCGAAGCTGACTAGTTGGTGGGGCTTAACTGCATTGTAACAATTATTTATCATTTCCTCCTCGGGTCTGGAATAAGTCTCGCTTGGCCAAGTGAAATGAATATTTGCACAGTGTTGCTTGCAAACACTCCTAGGATCGTATGGGTTAAAGTCCATGCAACCGAATGTGAACTTCTCTATCTCTTTATCTTTGGTCTTAACAACCTTTAGATTCTTAATATCGTACATTGCAATTTGCAAATAAGGAGTGGGCCAAGGTGCTTTCTTCTCCCACTGCAACACTCCTAACAAACTTGTGGAAATATGATAAGCTACTTCCTGTATGACCAATTTTTCGGTGGCCTACCTCGGTAGCAGACGTGGAGACTTTTGACTACCAAACACTCTGATGTAAGGGCCATCCGCTGAGGAAACCAATCAGCCAATTCTGACACTGCTTCCATCGCCTCCCAAGACATGTAGGGTGGTTCTTCCTCAAACATCATCTTGTACAATGGGATGAGGAAGTGACCAGTTAGATTCTCCATGACTCCTTTGTAGTTGCACTCTGAAAGAAGCTTACAATAAATGTGCACAGTAGGTTCCTTTGGTGACCAAGTCCAACTCGTGTCAGGAAAAGAGTTCTTAGTACATATTGCATCCAACAAATAAGAAAGCATGTAGAACCTGGCTTGCTTATCCTTAGGACGGTTCTTGGCATTAATCACATGGATCTTCAATTGTTGAGACAACAAGTCTGACCAATTGAATGGTTTTCCTTCATTTACAACTTGATGCAGTAAGAATTCCCAACCTTCAAGAAAGATCTCAGTACTCTTTTGACCGTAGATACAACAACATAGAACTATCAAGTACTGAAAATCCTTCCTGAGAGATTTGGTCTTGTAGCTTTTGTTGGGTGTCTGGTGGACTTTGGATGGCTCTTTCACCCAACTTTTTATGACATATTTTGTGCTCAAGTATTTGGTGACTGCATAGAAGTGAGATTCCGTGTAGGCTTCTAACAATTGTAAATGATACATACTATGAAAATCGTGTGCCATAAAAGAGGCAAGCCTTTGTCCACTGGCATTGCTGAGGATCATGGTCTTTGCATCCGTGTGTGATATAATCCAGTTGACATTGTTTGCGCAAGGAAAGGTTGGATACCTGCATGCAATCTTGTGTAATCATGACTTTTGTACATTGATGTAAACCTGTCTGCCCTCAAGATCTGATTTGTAGCTGGTTGTTGATAAAACATATTTCATTGTGTGCCATGTAATGTCTATTTATTTCTCAATGAATAGTTGAGTGTCTAAAAGAATTGGTATAGTGGTAGGAACACTCTCAATTATCTCATCGGTGTTGCTCTTTGTGGTGTCTTTTGAGGCAAAGCTCTTTGGTGCCATGATGATAATTGACTGATGGAGAGAGATAACCTCAAAAATTTGTAGTACCTATATGACAAAATTCACTCATGGAAAACACAAATTAGCTCAAGAAAAATAGAGTATTCAACAAGATCAAGGCAGCAACTCACACACTAAGAGCAAATATTTTGCAATTCCTGGAATGAAGGTGGAAGACTTACCTCATAAACTACACATTGCGCAGTCTCAGTAATCAAGGAGGCAGCTAGAGGCTTTAGACTTTGTAATGCACAGTACCAACTAGGAAGACTAAGAGAAGGAACTATGCATTGCATAGTCCTAGTGGCCAGGGCTGAGGGATGAGGCTTGTGACTGCTCAATGTGCAGTTGGGTAAGCCAGTGACTGCACATTGTGTTGTCTTAGAGGACAAGCTTGAGGCTTGTCTCTTGAAGTTGTGAAATGCGCAATTGGAGAAGGAAACTACTAGCCATGATTGTGCAAATCTGCCTGGGAAAGAGAGAAAACAATGATAGATCCAAGTGTTTGGGCATGAAGGAATGTAGATCTGGCTAAGGGGAAGATAAATCAATGAAAATTAAGTGCTGGAATCAAGCATGCAAGAGGAAAAATGAACATGCAAAAAATGGCCTAGTAGTGGCGATTGCTAGGGTCAAAAAGCAAGAACTCAATGCGACACTTGGAAAACATAAACCAACACTTGTACAAGCCAATATCAGTTAAAATGCCAGTGAATATGAAAATAAACAAGCAAAATAACACTCATAGAAGCAAAAGCGACACATGCAAAACTTACCCAGAAAAGTGTTGCAAACTCATCCGAAAGTTCCTTGATCTCCTTGGTAAGCATAGAGTTCCAATATTGAGTGTGAAAATGAGATCCAGGGGCATCTATTAAATAGATCTAGGCATGTTAGGGTTTATGACGGGCATTCCTAAAATCAAGGAAAAAACGCCACTTATCTTAAAGTCATAATTACCAACTTAGTGGACATAACTGGACATTAATTGGGCAACTCCTATTTTTTTAGGGATGCCAACTTTTCTTTTTCGGGGAAACTTCTTTTTCATACTAGCAAAAAGGATTGCACAATTCCTCTGTGCAATTCCTTGACTCAGTGAATTACGCAATTTCTGAGGGGAAGGGAAGCTTTTGTGCAGTTTCTGAGCTCAAGGCTGGCCTGCCTTCCAAGATTTTGCAGTTCAAATCCTCAAAGTTTTCCTGCCTTCTAGGATTGCGTGGTTCAGATCCTCAAGGATCAACGTAATTTCCAAAGATAGTGGATTTCTCTGTTCCAAGAGGGAAGATCAACAATGTTGCAAGGTCAAGGTAGGAGATAACTTGTGTTAGATCAAGGTTAAAACAAGACATCACAAGCATTGCATGGAAGGATAAGTCTTCAACATAGGCATGAATACTTGGCAACGATGAATGATAAGCTTCTATGGACATAAGGAAGGCTCCAAAATCAAAGCATGGGCAAAATTTTGGAGGGGGTTTGTAGCAGCTACAACAGAATCACAAGTTTGACATGCGAACTCTACACATTCCAAGAGCCCTAAGAGTTTTTAAGGGCCCTGAATCCATTTATGCATTCAAAATCAAATTTTACTTATTCATAATTATATACATTTTCGTTTTTAACTTTTTATATTTTCCTCAGCAATAATCAAATAATTATATTCAATGGAACAAGTCTATCTTATAATTGTGTCTATGAACATAAAAATAAAAAAATATAACATTTTTAAAATTACTTACATTTATAAATGTTGCATAAGAAAATGCATAATTAATAGTCAAACTTATCTCTTGAACAATCTCTTCTTCTTTTTTATGTAACACATATATATATTGAAAGTTTATATATATATTCCGAGGAAAAAAAAGTGTTTTTTTTAAAGATAACTAAAATAACAAGGACATTATTCAAAGAAAATAATTGAGAGTCCTTTTTGTACCCTGAGAGATATATTCAAATCTTGAATATAAGGAATTTTTTGCATGAAAAAAAACACTAAAATAAGAAAAACATCTTCAATTTGATAAGTATGTCTATTTCGGATTAAAGTTTCCATGAATTTAATGAATTTTGATTTAATTATCAATAACTATTAGGTGGATAGTGGGGAAAACCTTTAATATAGAGTTGAGATTTATCTCATCTCATGGGTAGGTATGCCCTTTTTGCCTTTGAACTTAATTAAAAAAAATGTCATGTCCACATATATAAGAATTTGTTTTTATTTATGGCATTGAAGTCTTATTGTTTATTGTTACTTTATTATGTTTTTATTGTTTACAAGTATATATATATATATATATATATATATATATATATATATATATATATATATATATATATATATATATATATAATAATAATAATAATAAAGTTATAATTTAATTAATTTTTATTATTTTTTAAATCTTGATAATGTAGTTGTATCATAAGGTAAGTGTCGTGATGCCTAATATGAATTGATTTCTATCAGGGTATAAATTTGACAGGTAGTCCTACCTGTCATGTAAAGTTTTTATGATGAGTTTCCTTTTAAAATTTCCCTTAGCATGATGTTTGATTTTAACTTTTACCCATAATTTAAATATCATGCATTCTGTGTTTTTTTTGTGAATATAAAAACATCTTTTTGTTAATATAAGTTTTGTATTTTGTTTTGGTAAACTTTTTAATTTTGACTCAACTCAATAAAATTCGCTTCAACCAAGTAATATATAGATGAATATATTTTACATTACTTTGAAAGGATCAAAGATTTTACACATTATGGTAAACTATTATTGAAAGATTTCAAGTGGCTTGGTCAAACCTATTAATTATAATGCATTTTGAAGAAAAACAAACCACCTTAGCTTTCAATGTGATGAGTTGGGCTTAAGGAGGAAATTATAAATAATAAAACAAGTTTGAACCCACTTTTAAATAGGAATTTGGGAGAATCTTAATCTTTCAAGCAATAATAATATGCAGGGCATGCATTTTGAGTAAATTCATAATCTTTTGGCAATGAGGAAGAATAGAACTTTCCTACAGAAAAGCTAACACATAAAAGGCCCAACCCAATTATGTTTAGATTTAAGTGTGAATGTATCAAAGACATCATAGTCTTGGTAACCACACATTTAAGATTTCCATATCCAATCAATAAATATAATTTCTTCTAATCAAACTAATAGATAGACCCATTTTATAAAAATTGAGATCTATTATGTGTGTGCCAACACTAGAGAAACTACATAAAACTCTCAAAATCAATTTCAGATAAATAAGAAAAGTCACTTGGTGCTTTATATATAATACCAATGGCCCATGGATGTGGAAATATAGTGTGGGTCTCAACCTTAAGCTTTAGGCTTCAATGTTCATGCTTTCGAATTGTGTACAATGCAGGTTTGGGTGGTGTGAGTAAAGACAGAGACAACTCACAAATGGGGTATTCTATGTTTATCTTGAAGTCTAATCTTATATTATTAAGTATTGTGGGTGTCACATAGTGCAATACTTATCTTGGAGTCTCAACCAACATAATCACTAACTTTTTTTGTTTTATGCAATTTTATGTGGAATTTCTTATATGTGTGCATGTGTGTGTGAGTGAGTGTAATATATATATATATATATATATATATATATATATATATATATATGACAGTTAAATAAGAAAAATATGGGTAAATACATGTCAAATTTAACAACATTTACTTATAAAATTGCAAAGAAGAATCAAATCATTTATCTTAAAAACAAAATAATATAAAAAAATCTTATAAGTTATTATTAATTATAAATTAATTATTCATACCACCTCTATATAATAGTTATCAATATTAAACAGCTATATCTATATAAAGATATATCATATATATTAATGTGTATTATTTCATCAATTTTTAACTTAAAACAAATATTAACTATAATTTGTTTTTCATATATATGTATACAATTTTTTTTTTTTAAATTGAATTCTATTAATTTTAGAAAACCATATTACATCAGGAAAATAGATAATCCAGTGTACATCTTGTACAGGCATAGAACTAAAAATTTGGATGATTCATGGATTTTTCTTTTTACCATTTCTCCTACAAATATAATCCACCCACCCGAGCTATTCGACACAATGGAGGACAATGCTACTTCTTCATTTTTTTGAGAAAGTACCAAAACAACTGAATCGACCGAATTCGGTAGGTATTTCTCACTATTAGAGTGATCAGACTCATGGCGTGCTTTTTCCACTAATTGTTGGTGCAGATATGGCTGAATATTTTTCATTGTCCTTTACCGAAATATTTTCCCTTGCTGGGGTTGTGTCGATGTAGTTGGAGGTTGCATGGAATCTTGAGAGGTTGAGGTGTTGGGAGATGAATTCTAATTATGAGAGTTGTTTTACATTTTCCCAACTAGATTCTTGGACTCTGCTTCTACCTTTTAGGTCACTCCAACCATGGTAGCATCTCTTTAGTTCCTGATTGCAAAAAGCCCTTTTTGAGGAGAGACACACATTTTAGAGGTGCCTATGCTTTTGGAAAATTTTGCACATGAAGGCAATGCATTCATAGTCCAATGGGTAGATATACTCCTTTCCCTCCCGCATAAGGATGATTTTGTTTGGAAAGCCTTCACTGAGGTCCACTTCCATGCATATGTGGATGTAACTCATAAAACCTTTTAACAATAGTTCGATATCTACTTTGATAAAGCTTCCTATAGAGTCGTGAATAACCTCTAGGATTTCTGGCACGATCTAATGAATAAGCAAGTTTGGGAGCCTAACCCAAACTAGAACAAGCAAGGGCTTCATGGTGAGAGGATTAAAGCCTAAGCACCATGGTTGAATCGAAAGACTAGCCCAGCCCCAAAACTAGGGCCCCTAATAAAAAACGTTCTTCCGGTCTTTCAAATATTTAATGAAAACCACAAAGTAACCCTTCGAGCAAAAAATCATATCTAGGTTCTAGGAACAATTCTAGTAGACCCATCCTTGGAGGGAAGATGTTGAAAGTCAGAAGCCATTGAAACGAAATATAGTTGCCTAACTTTCAAAATCTGTTACTCTTCTCTTATTAATGTTCTCATTTACCTCTAACTTTGGGATATTCGACAAATTTTCCACCATAAAAGTCTGACTTGAGAGCTCCTTTGGAATCTAAGGACTGAGACCCAGATTTAGGGCTTCTTTGAAGGACATGGGCCTTGAGGAAGAAGAAGCCCCATCGCCCCTAGCACCTCCTTGCAAACCTGCAACAAGGGATATAGAAGCATCCTTTTTAATGCCTAAAGATTTGAGATCACTTTCCATCTTCAACATCCTCCCTTCATAAAGGAGTCTGAACGCTCCCACAAGAATACCTGAAATTTCATAGACGTGGGCAGATACTGAAACCACTCGATCATCCTCTTTCACTTTAAAACACTAAGAATCTTCGAACAAGGACCTAACGAAAAGGTAGAACATTTGAAGATTCTCAACCACAACACCCTTGGACGTGCTCACTGGCAAGAGGTTTTCATCAAACAATTTGCAGGCATGCACAAGCCCTAGATTGAATCCTCTTATTGAAATTTCGGCAAGTCCATTATCAACATCATTCCAATGATCTGAAGATTGACAACATTATACAACCATGATTGGTCTAAGAGACTTGCTTGGTGGGAGAAATGTCTTGAAAACTCTGCAGGTTATCCTAAGCTCGCATTGAGAATCCCATTGAAAAATTTTGACAAACACTTGGCAAAAAAACATATTGCACACACATTTGTCTAGCCTAGGTGTGCTCATAAGCTCATAAGCCCCATTAGAAGATCGACCTGATGGGATGAAAAAGATGAAGTCAAGGGCTTCCACAATCATAAGGCTCCCACTAAGACCAGCCGAGGCCAACCCAACAAAATCTGAAACCAAAACTCCTTCACCTAGACCTCTAATCACAACGTAGTTTGCCTTTCCCAAACCATAGGCAAGAGACAGAGGAGGGGAAAGAGCCATCCCACTCTCCGAAAACCATACCTCTAGGCTCGAAGTGACGAAATTGAAAAATCCTACAATAGAAACCCATCCCTTGCTCACCATTGTTAATTCCAAATTCTATAGTTAAACTTTAGACAAATTTATAATTTCGATTAGTACTTCAAATTTGAATGAAAGGAATCATATATATATATTCAATAAAATAGTGTCGAGTTCTTATTTTTGCAATAAAACTTCAATTTTCTGTAAAAAAGAAAATATAATTTTAATTTATAAAAAAAAATTATCTTAATGTTTTATATTAAGAAATAAGAAAATATTTAAGACAATACGTGGGTATATTTTGGAATTAGAATGAAACTTTTAAATTGAATAGTGAGATACATTTAATCATGACCATCAGTTTTTTCCACAAAGATTAAAATTTGCCCAAAATCCCTAATCGGAATCATTAGTATGAATTCTGCACTCTTTACAATTCAAGTGTTCACATAATACCCAAAACCTTAAATCCATTTATACATTCAAAAATACATTTTAAAAAATAAAAAACTCACAACTCACAATATAAATCACATTTATTTATTCACTTGAAGCAAAAATTCCAAATCAACAAACACTTTTACCAAACACTTTCGGTATAACAATGCTACTCCAACCAGACAAAATTGGAACCTCTTTAACAAATACTCCAAGCAGACAAGATTGGAACCTCAAGAACCCTGCTTTGTTCTGAATTCGCGGAAACGAATCAAAATTCATCGTGGCATTTGAGTTTTGAACAAAGTCAGCTCAGGTAGATCTTCGATATGCAGTCTCCGCCATCAGATTGCTCAAACGAATCAAAATTCAGGTCAGGTCAGGTCAGGGAGATCTTCGATATGCAGTCTCAGCCATCAGATTGTGCAAACGAATCAAAACTCCACGTGGCATTTGAGTTTTGGACAAGGACAGTTTAGGGAGATCTCCGATATGCAGTCTCAGCCATCCGATGGCTCACATCCAATGATTCAGATTATTGCATTGACAGCGAATTATTATACGGCCGCTCCGTCCGCAATAGAGTTTATGGTTTGCATTATTTCGGGATTCATTAATTGAATTATGGAAGGTGATTAAAGCCAAGATTGAGTCCTCATTGTGACATGCATCGGCTTTGTATTAACAGAGGTTTGGTTAATGTTATTTTAAAGGAGTACAAAGGTGTGTTTTTTAAATATTTGTTTAATGGATAGAAAAAGAAGAAAAAGAATGATGCTTTTTGGGTAAGATGTTGTCATCCAAATTTTCAGAAGTTCTATATTATTATTAAAATTTTGATTTCATTGAATCTACATATTTTTTTGGAATTATTTTTTTAGGATAGTTTAATTTCCTAAATGATCATATTTACATCAATTTACATTTTAATAAATTAGTAAATATTTAGTGATATAGATTTGATTGGATTTGTATTAATTAAATTTTTATGTTGATATTAAATGTATATTAAAATTAAATAAATTTTTTTATATTAAATAAAAATATATATATTTTTTTAATTTTTTATTAAATTTATT
Organism: Pinus tabuliformis; assembly: GCA_031772625.1. Lineage (NCBI taxonomy): Eukaryota > Viridiplantae > Streptophyta > Pinopsida > Pinales > Pinaceae > Pinus > Pinus tabuliformis. The sequence continues at coordinate 509,491,200 of CM062818.1, read as the reverse complement.
TGTATTTATTAACCATTTAATTTATATAATTTAATTGTTTGTTTGGGATATTTCAATCGGTAATGCTCATGGAAATAAATCACTAGACTTTTAGTTTTGGGTTTAAATCTTGTGCTATCAAGAAGTGAGAAGTTAGACATGATGAAGATGTAATCATACCAAACTTATAATATTTTTTCTATATAATTTAATTCATTATAATCTAAACATAAATAATAATAATAAATATATTATAATTTTAAAAAATTGTATATTGTTATCACGACTGAGAACTTGGACACGATGAATGATAAAGATGTAATCATACCAAACTTACAATTTTTTCTATATAATTTAATTCATTATAATATAAACATAAATAATAATAAAAATATATTACAATTTTTAAAAATTGTATATTGTTATCAGGGAGTGAGAATTTGGACATGATGAATAATGAAGATGTAATCATATCAATCTTACGTTTTTTTCTATATAATTTAATTCATTATAATCTAAACATAAATAATAATAATAAATATATTACAATTTTAAAAAATTGTATATTGCTATGAAAGAATAAGAACTTGGACATGATGAATGATGAAGATATAATCATACCAAACTTACATTATTTTCTATATAATTTAATTCATTATGATCTAAACATAAATAATAATAATAAATAGATTTTTAAATTGTATTTTGTTGAAATGTCCAGTAGATATGTAACCAACACAATAGAATAGCACGCACTGAATAAAAATGTAATCTTATTCAACTTATCAATATTTTTTATATAATTTAATTCATTATAATCTAAACATAATTAATAATAATAAATATATTATAATTTTAAAAATTATATTTTATTGAAATGATCAGCGGAAGATTCTGATATATAACCAACACAATAAAATAACACAAATGGATTGGAGCACCTTCAAAAAAAAAAAACCGTAGTCTATTTGTTATATTTTTGGAAAGTTTTCTGAATTTATTAAAATAAGTTGTGAATTTTCCAATAATTTTTAATGCTAATCAAATGATATATAAAATCCAAAACCATTTTAAATTAGAACAACTAGAATTCGTTAGAATTTATAAGAATAAGTTTTTCCAATAATTTTTAATGCTGAATCAAATGATATCTAAAAGCCAAAACCATTTTAAATAACTAACATCGACTAAATCCGGCTTAAAAAAATGGCAATACAAAACTTCAAAGAAATTAAGGGAAGCAACAGTGACATAATAAGCAGCCGTGGCAGCAACAGTCGTATGAAAAACTCCAAAACTTATAATGGCTATACAAAATTTCAAAGAAGTTAAGGGAGGCAACAGTGACATAATAAGCCGTGGCAGCATCAGTGATATGGACATCGGTCTGACAATAGGTTATCTGACCACTACCAGAAGAGAAGCAAGCTGTCAAATGCCTGGGTTGGCTGCAACCCCGGCATTCCCATGATTGAAATTCCTACTTTACATACAGAAGCGATGGTCTTGGAAGCAGAGGATACTGATAGACTGACTTGTGGCCATCTTTAGCAGAAGCGAGAAGAGTCAATACTCTTTGAATACAATGGGAGGTGGCAACTTTGCACTGAGCGGACCTAATGGATAACAGGCAAGGTAATGAATGTTCTGGTCTCTTTTCATTATGTAACAGTTAACTCGTGGATATAAATCTGGTTATAGGCCCAAGCGCATTTTTGTGTGTTGATTTAATATGTTTCATGAAAACAGTACATAATTTGTAATAGAATGCAGAAAGCTGGTAAAGCTAAATAATGGTTTGTAATAGGACGCAGAAGGCTAGTAAAGCCCAATAACTTATAAGTAATTGATGATCAGAATTTAACTTCAGACGAAAATGCCCAATTGAAGAACAATGAATTTTGCTACTTTACATATTATTTACATATTATTTGAATCAATAGTCACACAATGAAATTAACCATTTTCTTTCATAGAATGGATTGAATGAAGGTAGCTCCACCGTATGTCAACAATGAATGGAATCGGATGAATAACATCAACCTATCAATGAATGGAGCTGAAGAATGTAGCATTTGAGCGGGAGCCAATTCATAAGGTTTGAAGGTCAATCCGAGGCGGTGATGTGTTCCATAACTTCTTCTGGGCAGAGAAACTAGCAATTATAGCAGATTGATGAGTTTCATTTAATATTTTAGAAAGATGGTTGTAATAGGCAACTGAATCAATATCTTCTATGATGATTTCCATTTGTATGGTCAACAATAGTCCATCCATCAGAACCTACTTCGCCATTTGCCAAAGCACTGACAGGCCTAATCTGGCTCACCAAGTTTAGTTGCAGTTGGTCTGCCATGATGGCTGCACCTACCACTTCTCCCAAAAACATGTCCTGAAAAGCCAACACAAATATTTGTTAGTTTTGACACACTTTCTAGGAAGGATTTTGGTTTTAGTAATTGTTTCTGTTGAATCCAGATACGCCCATATGTAATCTCAAGTGAAGTAGAACACTTACGATGTGCGCATAGGCATGGTGACTGGAATGCAGTCGAAGCATTCTTGAAACTAAACGGTGCACGAACATTGCTTCTGGGGTCTCCTTTGCCTGTACGAGCTCCCTTAAAAGCCTTGTAAATGATGAAGCTTTGCGGAGGACATTGAGAGGAATCATTGTCATGTTAAGCTTTGATGCTAAAACTTGCTTTGCTGCCAACGGATCCAGATACATATTAAATTCTGTCTTTCTGTTTGAAGGGACAGTAAAGACGTTTCCACCATCCGATGCTTCATTGTCATCAACATGTCCACCAACTATATATAGCTTCTGTAAAGGGGAAATAACATTTTTTTAGCAACCAGGATAAATCTATCACTAGCTCAAGAATGATAAACAAGACTCAAACAAAAGTGGATATAAAACAGATGATTATCAAGCTAGGTTCTGTTCAATTCAATGGTCTACATAATAGTTTGTCCACATATATAAAGGTCCCTGTTTGCATTGTAAAATGATATTGTAATAGCACTGACCATGCAAGACAAACTGCTCTGTATTGGTGCACAGGGGGTGAAATGTTATGATCATAAAGCTCTGAATATTGTAGTTAACTCAGAAACTCACAAGTCAATTACAAGTAGCCTACTCATGTCGAAACTGTTTAGAAAAAAAGCAAATATATTTTAGAGGCTTAAATGTACTCTTGTTTGTAGTTTCATGCAGAATTGAACGCGCTCAACTTTTCAGATAGATAAAAGATTATTCCAAAGGAATGACATAAATTGTTCAGAAGTTCACGTAAAAATCATAGCAAATTTGATGAAATAAGAGAACTCTCTTAATCATTGGTAGCACTGAGCAAACCATAAGATAAAAGCAGCATTGCCATTCATAACCAATTTCCATTCGTTTGACATTCAGTTTAGCAAGGGAGAGAAACGGTCAAGGAAAAGTTGAAACATCACATAACAATGACGAAGATTTCAATGGTGCTTCTGTTTTGGTGATATCTGACGCTAACCATCCTAACCATCCGCATAAGTTAGAGAGGGGAATAGATTGTAGAATTATGAGACCAATGGATGGATTTTGCCTCTTGAATCATTATGCAACAGGGAATTTAAACAAAAAACTGTAGAATTGGAAGAAACAATTACTTCTCTACATTATTAGACATTGGAAGAGATTATTAGACATTGTATTGGCTCGTCTTGGTGATGGATGGCTTTGTTGGGGAGCCTTTTCTTTGTTGATTTCTGGTAGCATCGAATGTGCTCTATGTAGGAATTTATAGGGTAAGTTCCTCAGAAAGAACACCAAAAGGACACCGTTCACAACCAGATCTCAAATCAATACACCAGTATTTTTGACGTGGTTAAAACCCTCAAAGTGCAAGGACGGAAACAGTCCACGGCCTGTCCCAACGTGGGTACTACAGGCAATTTATTAATCAAAGAATGAAAATTTACATAAGCTTCTCTCATGCACGAATTACCCGAACAATGACCCTCCATGCGCTTTAAATAGAACTCATGGACCAATCGGGTGTCAAGCCACGGATCAAGTGTCGGTAATACCGAGGTGAGAGTGAACCGTCGGATCACTACATATCGTGACTGTCGGATTGTAAGTTACAAAATGTACAACGGTAAAGAAACACACTTTACCTAACTCTAACCTAACTCTATACTAGACCAAGTTGAACTTAACTATATCCTATGTGTCGGAATATCCTAACATCCCCCCTTAAGAACAACTTGGGATAGGATTGAAGGATTTACAAATATGACACAATAGGAGAAGGAAGGAGGCACTAGAGCCTATCCCCCCTTAGTGACAACTTCCTGAACTCCAAGCATATATCGAAGTTTAGTGAACTTCGCCTCTGTGAGAGCCTTTGTGAAGATGTCTGCAACCTGATCATCTGTTGGACAATATTGCACTTCAAGAACATGGTCATGAATGAGCTTTCTGATGAAGTGCATGTGTAGTTCAATGTGTTTGCTTCGCTGATGCTGGACTGGATCTTTGCATAGCTGAATGGCACTTTGATTATCACACCAAAGTGTGGTTGGATGCTGCTGCTCAAAGCCAAACTCTGATAGGATCTGACAAAGCCACAAGGCTTCCTTACTAGCTTCCACGACACCACAATACTCTGCTTCTGCTGACGAAAGAGAAATGGCAGCCTGTTTCTTACAAGCCCATGTAATAGGTCCTGAACCAAGAGTGAAGACATAACCGGCAGTAGACTTCCGATCATCAGGGTCACCAGCCCAATCAGAATCAGTGAAACCAACTAACAGAGGAGCTGCTTTGGCACTGTAATGAATCCCAAACTGTACTGTACCTCGAACATAACGAAGTATTCTTTTAGCTGCTTTCCAATGACTTTCACGGGGGTTTTGCATAAAACGAGCAACAAGGCCAACAACAAAGGAAAGATCAGGACGAGTATGGGTTAAATACAAGAGTTTTCCGACAAGTTGACGGTATAAGGTAGCATCAACTTCAGGAGAAGTACAAGAGACTGAAAGTTTGACTCCAGACTGAAAGGGAGAAGGGGCTGGCTTACAGTCTTCCATGTGAAAATGACGAAGAATATCACAAGCATACTTGGACTGGGAAAGGAAAATACCCTCCTGGGATTGCAAGACTTGAAGACCGAGAAAATAGTGTAAGTGTCCTAAGTCTGTCATTTCAAATTTCTTTTTAAGGCTGGACTTCACATGGTTTATAAGGTTGGGATCACTACCAGTAAGAATAAGATCATCCACATAAAGAACAAGGATGATAAGGGAGTTGCCCACTTTCTTGGTGTAGACAGTATTGTCAGAATGACACCTAGAAAAGCCAGATTCTAAAAGAAAGCTATCCATTTTGGCATACCAAGCCCGAGGAGCTTGCTTGAGGCCATAAAGGGATTTCTTAAGTCGACAAACAAGGCTGGAGTCTGTTTGTATGAAGCCAATGGGTTGTTCCATATAGATTTATTCCTGCAAGTCCCCATGCAAGAAGGCAGATTTAACATCCATCTGATGGACTTCCCATTTTAAAGAGGCAGCAAAGGAAAGAACAAGGCAGATAGAGTTCATTTTGGCAACAGGGGAGAAGGTTTCAGTGTAGTCAATGCCTTCAACCTGTGAAAAGCCCTTAGCAACGAGACGAGCTTTATGTTTATCAACTTTCCCATCTGGTCCATACTTGGTTCTGTAAACCCATTTACATCTAACAAGTTTGCGTCCCTTTGGTAGAGGAACAAGATCCCATGTATCATTTGTCATCAATGAATGATATCCTTCATTCATAGCTGCTTCCCAATGTGGATGGCCTGAAGCTTCTGCAAAAGTGTCAGGATTATGATTTACTGGAGCTTGAGCCAGTAAAGAAGAGGCTCTTTCAAACTGAGAACGTGTACGTCGCTGATCTGTAGGATCACCAACAAGATCACCTGCTGCATCCCGAGTAGCACGAACCCATCGTGGAAGTTGAGGATCCTGAGAAGGTGGGGGAGGATTATCATCCTCGCTTTCATCATCTGAAGAAGAAATGTTTTCAAAAGTAGAAGAGATAGGAAGAGGTGGCACATCCGCCGGACTAGGCTCGCAGGCTGATTTATTTTCATCAAACTTTACATCTCTTCTAATGATAACATTTTTGGACTTAAATGGAATAAGTCTATAACCTTTTACATCTTCAGAATATCCAACAAAGGTACATTTCTCACTCTTAGGTTCTAAAGCTTTATGCTTTTCATCTGGAATATGGGCCCATGCTTCACTTCCAAACACACGAAAGTGACTTACATCTGGTTTAATGGAACTCCAAGCTTCTTCTGGAGTGATATTCTCTAGAACCTTAGTAGGAGTGCGATTGATTATATAATTTGCACAATTAATTGCTTCGGCCCAAAAACTAAGACTAAGTCCTTTAGATTGCAGCATACAATTAGCCATTTCCTTTAAGGTGCGATTTTTCCTTTCAGCTACACCATTTTGTTGTGGAGTGTATGGAACAGTATGTTGCATTTGAATTCCATTTTCGGTGCAAAAGTTTATGAATGTGTTTTTAACATATTCTCCACCATTATCAGTTCTTAGCTTAAGAATTTGATGTCCAGATTGTTTTTCAACAAAGGCTTTGAAGGCCAAAAAGGTGTTAAATACTTCGCTCTTGAGTTTTAAGAAGTATACCCAAGTGCGTCTGGAGAAATCATCAATGAAAGTTAAGAAGTACTTGCAGCCAAAGAATGAAGCAACAGGAAGAGGACCACATAAATCACTGTGCACAAGCTGTAAAGGGGCTGAGGCGTGCCAAGAGGCACGTTTGTCAAAACTGTCCCGATGATGTTTTCCGAGTACACATCCGGAACAAACACCATCTCTGCAAGATACCATAGGAAGACCTGTCACCAGAAGCTGTGACGCAGAGCAGTGCAGTGATTGCGTAGAAACTGTGCAGAGGCAACTAGGGGCTAGCCATTCAGTGGTTGGATCAATGCTGGATCCAAATTCACCCTTCTCCATGTGGAATTTCCCAAAACGATTTCTGGGTATTCTGGAATACATGTGTCTGGGTATTCTGGAATACATGTGTCCGTGCAAATTTTCAGGCTTAGAGCACATCTGATGCTACCAGAAATCAACACTCCCTCTTAGTGAGGAATGTGCTCTAGTAATGCAACCTACTGAAGCATCACCCAGATTCTGTAACATCTCCCTCTGCGTTGCTGATGTCTAACATCACTTCCCACCAAATACTATGCAAACTCTCCATCTGTGGTGCTACTGCCCCTGCCACTGCCAACTCTGCATCTGCATTGCAACCCTCTCCAACTGCTGCTATTGCTGCAACAACAACGAAAGCATCCAAAATACTGAACCAACAGTGTTCAGCGTCATGCATCTGCTGCTGGAGTTCTGACTGCTGCTAGTCTCTACGCTATCACTGAAGCTACTACGTTGCTGCTGAATCTGCTCTGTGCCAACTGCATTGCTGCCAACACTAGCTCTGCATTTTTCAGACTCTGGCTCTCCTAGCCACTGCAATTGTCACTCTGACACTCCTCTGCATCAACTGACTCGGTCCATCCTGCTACTTTTGATATGGCCTCTCATAGCAAGGTATTTATCCAAGAGATGGACTCCTCAAGGATCCTACCCATCTGCAGTTCTTTCGAACTACAGTACTAGATCACCCTACCTCTCCCCTAGAGGTATCTGGGCAATCATGGCGAACTCCTCTTCCTCGATCTTTGCGGTTGTAGTTTGCGGATCATGTTTCTTATCCTTGGATTGTGTAGGATGATAGGGAAAGAGGGATATGGATTTGGATTGTTGTTGGTGGACAATTCATTGTGAACTTGGAAATTGGGTTGTGGGAAGAGAGATAGAGCTATTTATAGGTAAATTTATCCTTGTGGACTCATAGCCTCAACTTTGGGGTGGCCTTTATTTCAAAGAGATTAAGTGCAATAGAGAGCTTATGGTTGGATGGGATTCCCTTCTTCTGTAGCCAGTTGGATGGAAGGTTTCCAAAAAGATAAGCATTCTTGATTTACTTGTGTATGTAGAAATTATGGTTTAGATTTGCAACTGCTCATGAAGTTTTAATCAAAATCACAAGACACAAACCTACTCTATTGCTCTGCAGAATTCAATTCACAATTTAGAACATCAGTCACAAACATGTAATGTGAAATAACATACATGCACACAATATTTTTTCTAGGTAAAACAATTCGCTAAAAACCCCATTGAGCACAACCTGCAAGTGAATAGCCTATCTCTCTGCTCACTGAGAAGCTCTAACCCAGACTTAGTCAATTTTTGCCTCTGCTTGAACCCCTATTTCCTTGCACATTTCCTTGAGAAATTAGGCCCCTATTATTTAGGAATTTCTCCAAAATGGATTGCGCAATTCCCAATGTTGATCATCTGACTGCATGCAACACCTGTACACTCAAGACTAGTCTACAACTGATGTTACACTGCCTTGGAATCTCCACCACAGCTGGGGAACTCAAATTATCTGCATGCATTAGCTATTTTGGGCTGAATGATCACTAAGTTTGACTGAAGTCCCACTGCATAACTGACCTTCCACTAGTTCCTCCAACAGTTGGAACTAGTTTAACTGAAAACAACTTGAGATAACTGACCTTGATTGCTACAAATTAATAATCACACATGCTTAACTAAACTCCAACTCTTCCAACTTGAATTTACTAAGTAAACTGGGTGACACAAGCCATGTCACACAAGTTAACTGCATCCAAGTTGTCTACTGATGTGGAAATTCGAATTTTCTCAATTTAATGAAGGCAAAATCAAATTGAGAATTTCTTGCTGCATTTTTCAACACTACCTCTCAGCAAGAAAGGGATTATTAACCACCCCTATCCTTCACCTGTGGAACTCGAACTTCCCTCTTGACAAGGCCTTTGTCAAAATGTTAGCATCTTGGTCCTCTGTCGGAAAGTATTGTAGCAACATTATCCACATCTGCACACAATCCCATAAATGGTGATACCGGATATATATATGCTTTATCAATCGTGAAATACAAGATTCTCAGAGAGATTAATGCATCTTTGATTATCACAATATATCATAGTTGGATCCATCATTTGACCAAACAGTCCCACAAGTATCTTTCTCATCCAGATTGCCTCACATGCTGCTTGACTTGCAGCAATGTATTCTGCTTTTGTTGAGTTGAGGGCCACAGTTCTTTGCTTCTTGTTGTACCAAAAAACAACTGTGTTCCCAACATTGAAAATTCCACCTGATGTACTCTTTCGGTCTGATGGACTCCCCGCCCAATCTGCATTTGTGAAGCCACACAACTTCACTCCCTTTGTCCATCTTTACCATATTCCAAACTGGTTAGTGCCTCCGAGGTACCGTAAAACATGCTTAGCTGCTTTCCAAAATAATTTGGTCAGCCTAACCATAACTTGGCTCAGTTGGTTGACTGCATAGCACATATTTTCTCGTGTGTCCACAAGGTATATCAATGAACCTACTAGATGTCGATAAATGGTAGCATCCACTTCTTCACCTGAAGCACACCTGAAGTGGCATTCTCCTTCCTCCAGTTGATCATTGGAGGTGTCTCCATGGGTTTGCAACTCTCCATGCGGAATCTTTGTAGTATCTCATTTGCTTGCATTCCTTGAGAGACAAACAACTCCCAATCACCTTGCCATACTTCCAACTCGAGGAAGTAGTGCATGAGACCCATGTCCTTCATTTCAAATTCCCTTGCAAGGTCCTCCTTGCAAGATCTGATCAACTGCTCATCACCAGTTAAAATCAAATCATCAACATATAAGACAATAATAAAAAATTTACCTTCTACCAAGATGTGATAGAGGTTTGCATCCGCTTCACTTTTGGTGAAGCCCAAACCAGTGAGATAACTATTGATCCTGGTGTACCAAGCATAGGGTGCTTGTTTGAGACCGTACAATGCTCACCTGAGTCTGCACGCATGAGAATCTCGATCAACTGTCTCAAAACCTTCTGGTTGCTCGAGCTACACCTCCTCCTCAATAACTCCATTGAGAAATGTTGTCTTTACATCCATCTGGTGGATCTTCTACCCCATCTGCGCAACCAGAGAAAGAATTGATCTAATGGATGAGTACCTATCTACAGGAGAGAATTGATCTAATGGATGAGTACCTTGCTACAGGAGAGAAGGTCTCCTCATAGTCAATTCCCTCAACTTGAGAGTACCTCTTGGACACAAATTCAGCCTTATATTTCTCTATGTTTCCATCTGCTGCATGATTAACTTTGAAGATCCATCTCGAACCCACAACTGATTTATCTGCTGGTCTTGGGACCATTTCCCAAACATTGTTATTTACAATGGATTCTTATTCCTCCACCATTGCATCAACCCATACATGTTGCTCTACTGCTTCATCTAAAGAGGATGGCTTAGTCTCTACAAGCTCAGTCATTAGAGCCATGTAGCCAGTGTATCGATCAGGTGACCTTCTCTGTCTGCACAAATTTGAAGGAGATCCCACATTCTCCCTCCCATCCTACATCAGTCTACTGGCTTCCCTGGTTCTTTTCCTACCTTCTCTGGATGGTTTTGCTTGAGTGACTGTCTCCAATCTCTGCTCCTCAACTTGTGGCTGTTGCACAAAATCTTGAGGCTCCTCCTTTGGAGCTAAAATCTCCTCTTCTGGTGGGATCTATAGCTCCCTCTCTAGAGAGCACTATATTGCTTTCTCCTCGTCAAACTTTACATCCCTTCGCACTACTGTCATTCTAAGTGATGGCAACTACAAACGATAGTTGTGGGGAGTTTCTATGTAACCCACAAATACACCCAATTATTGTTGGCTCAAGCTTCTTCCTTGATTCTTTGGAGACATGGCAGTAAACAGAGGCTCCAAAAATCCTGAAGTGTGACACATCTGAATTTCTCCCCAAGAAAGCCTCTACTGGTGTAATCGTGCCCAAAATCTGATGAGGACTCCAGTTCTGCAAATAGACTGTTGTATTTCATGCTTCAACCCACAAATGCAGACGTAGGCCTTGGTCATGCAACATTGCCCTCGCTGCTCCCAGAATGCTACAGTTCTTTCTGTCATCCACCCCATTCTGCTATGGGTTGTGGGGTGTTGTCAACTCTCGTCAAATGCCTTCTTTCGCATAGAAATTTTTAAATTCATTCAACACGTACTCACCTCCATTATCGCTCCTGAGAGCCTTCACCTTCTTGCCAGTTTCTTTCTCAACTAGTGCCTTGAATTCTATGAACTTGGAGAATGTCTCGTCTTTCTTCCACATGAAGAAGATCTAGCACTTCCATGAGAAGTCATCAATAAAAATGACAAAATATGTGTATCTAGCAGTGGAGGCTACCGAGAAAGGTCCACAGACATCAGAGTGGATCCTTTCCAAGACTACATGTGATTTGCTATCCCGATCATGGAAAGTGGATTTTGTGTACTTCCCCAAAGTACATCCTTTGCATACATCTTGCTGCTCAAGTGCTCCTTTAGGGAGGCTAGTGGTTATTCGCTGCATGATCTTCAATGCGCCATGATGCAAATGGCCAAGTCTTTGGTTCCAAATTTCACTGACATTGCAACCTTGCACTTTTTCCACCTTAGTGCTTAATGCCGCACAATCTTCCACATCTAGCTTATACATATTTTTCACACAAACCCTGATGTGCTTCACCTATCTCGTGGCTATATGTCTCAGGAATGCTTTTACTTTGCTGAAGATCACACCATAACCACGCTCTTCCAAAACTGCAACAGAGAAGAGATTTTTCTTTAGGCCTAGAATGAACATGACATCCTTGAGCCTGAGAGGGGATCTCGACTCCCTCTGAAAGGTGATTGTACCAACCCTAGTCGAATTGTACCTTTTCTCATCCCCTAGCTCGATGTGCATCTGCAATTCGTTCTCCTCCAGGTTACTGAAAAACTCTCTACAACCTGTCATGTGGAATGATGCACTCGAGTCCAAGTACCACACGCTCCCCATCACTGTGCTGGCCATGCATGTGATAAGCGTAAAGTCAAGCTCGAACTATGAAGCCAAGGCTTCACCTGCTGCTCCTCCTGAGGTATTCTTGCTTTCCTTTTTGTGTGGACACTTCGTGGCATAGTGCCCAAATTCATGACAATGGAAGCATTTAATTTTTGACAAATCTTTCTTCTTGCCCCCTTGGCTGGATTCTGGTTTGGTTTGAGATTTCTTCCTTTTTCCCTTCTTTCCCTTTCCAACCAATGCAAAGTTTTCTTCATCCTTGCCCTTGGATGAAGTTCCATCTCTGGTATTTCGCCTTATTTTCTCCTGTACCAAATCGGACCATAAGCGTTCCCAATTCGGTAATTTCTCCCTCTCGTTCATTGAATCCTGGTAGCTATGGTAGCTCTTGGGAAGGCCTAGAAGGGCTAGGCTTACCAAATCATCATCTGAAACAGTAACACAAACTCTTGGAAGCTCATCACAAACTTGTGTGAACCTGCTCAGATACTGCGGGTTAGTGTCATTCTTCTGCATCTAGATATTTCGAAGTTTATCCTTGAGCGCCAACTTCCTGTGGTTACTATTATTTTGGAGCAGATTTGTCAATGCCTGCCACATTGCATAAGGAGTTTCTTTCCCATGGATATTGATGACAATGTGGTCCCTTACTCCCTCCAATATTATTCTTCTCGCCTTGGATACATCTTTCTTCCACTGAGCAAGGTTTTGAGCATCAGATGCTTTTGGTTTTGCAACATCTTTCTTGATGTATTCTAGCGATCCAACGTCATCCAATACCACCTCCACGCGATCTTTTCATGCTATGAAATTAGAGGTGCCTTCCAAGGCATACTCTAGCCTCATCCCGTTGAAGGTCATCTTATCATCTCTAAAGAGATCTTGCTACATTGGGCTACAAATTCGAACCTCCTGAGAAACAACTTCGTAATTCTTGCTCTAATGTGGATCCTACTCTCATACCATGTAGAAATTATGGTGTAGATTTACAACTTCTCATGGAGTTTTAATCAAAATCACAAGACACAAACCTACTCTACCGCTATACAGAATTCAATTCATAATTTAGAACATCAATCACAAGCATGCAATGAGAAATAACCTACATGCACAAAGTATTTTTTCGGGGCAAAACAATCTGCTAAAAACCCTAATGCCTGCTTGCATTAATCTGATGAATAGAGATGTATTACAATTGCTTTGCTCAACTAAGCACAACTTGCAAGTGAATAACCTATCTCTATACTCTCTAAGAAGTTTTGACCGAGACTTAGTCAATTTCTTCCTCTGCTTGAGCCCCTATTTTCTTGCGCAATTCCTTGAGAAATTAGGCCCCCATTATTTAGGAATTTCTCCAAAATGGATTGCACAATTCCCAAGGTTGATCATCTAACTGCGTGCAACACCTATACACTCCATACTAGTCTACAAATGATGTTACATTGCATTGGAATCTCCACCACAGCTAGGGAACTCAAATTCTCTGCATGCACTAGCTATTTTGGGCTGATTGATCAGTTAATTGGATGATCACTGAGTTTGACTAAAGTCCCACTGCACAACTGACCTTCCACTAGTTCCTCCAATAGTTGGAACTAGTTTAACTTAAAACAACTTGAGATAACTGACCTTGATTGCTACAAATTAGAAATCACACATGCTTAACTGAACTCTAACTCCTCCAACTTGAATTTACTAAGTAAACTGGGTGACACAAGCCATGTCACACAAGTTAACTGCATCCAAGTTGTTTGTTGATGTGGAAATTCAAATTTTCTCAATTTAATCAAGGCAAAATCAAATTGAGAATTTCTTGCTGCATTTTTCAAAAGTGTAATTGTTGAATTATTATGGGTTATGTTATAAACCGATTTAGTTTTTAGTTTGTTCAATTCTATTTCCATGTTTGATCCTGCATCTATAAATTATGGTGTCATTATCCATTGAATGGTTTCATTATGTTTACATAAGCTTGTTTTATAGTTCCTACACCTGTTAATTAACCATTAGCAAGATAATGAGGAAAGGCATCATAGTGAGTGAATCACGGTTTCAAAGAAACATATTAGAGTGAAATTTGATGGTTTCAAAAATTACCCCACACTCTTGATAAAGCATAGAGAGTATTGGGTATTTTACACTAGCTTATATCTATAAAATATCTACTTTCATTTGTGTGATACTATCAATCACCTAGTAAAATAAAGAAAAAACAAACAAAGAACTCAAAGGAATCTCACTTTTAAATTTTCACAAACATTCAAGACAATCAATATGCCTATCTTTCAAATCCCCCGTTTAGAAGGAAATGTTTGTTTTTCATGGTTGGAGTAGCACCGGACAGGAGTTCTAGTCTCAGATGATGCTAAGAGGATAATGAACATGAGATCTCCAAAACCCAGAAAAGGTTTCGCGAGATAAGCTTGCAAAACACCTTAATTAAATTAATTTTCCATAATTAAAATATTTAGGAAAAGTAATAAATAAAGTTAATGAATTAAGGGTGTTCGAGGTTTCTCTAGAGACTTCTATTGATGAAGTCTAATTCATCTTAGACGTCGATGGATATTAAATCATGGCCATTGAAGACTCAACGTGAGATTATAAGAGTAGGTCGAAGGGGCTTGGAGGAGTAATCAATTACATCTATCATTAGCGTGATCGGGTGTGCGAGATAGATTGAATAGCCTAGTGCACAGTATTCAACGAGGGTAGAGTTTGAGCCAGAGAAAGAGAGTAGCAGGGGTTTTCATTAGGGAGAATTTCTTAGAGAAATTCTCAAGGGTTTTTCCAATTTCTAGATCCAGGAAAGGGAGGCCAAATTATCCAGTAGGGAGGCTGAAAATTTGCAGTACTAGTTGCCCGATTGCCCAGAAAGTGTGAGTGCAGGGTTTAGAGTGAAGTGCAGGATCCCAGATCTACATCTCAAATGCAGAACAAATTGGATCCAAGGGAAGAAGGAGGCAAGACGACTTGCCTAGAGGTGTTTCCAAATGCATATCGATTTCTCTCTAGCAGATAGTGCACATTTCCAGTCTAGATGTGCGAATTAGCTGGGAAGTATGAATTTTCCAGAGAGGGCCAGATCCAGTTGCTGCGAGGGAAAAGTATTTCCCATATTATTTCCCAGTTGAGATAGATTGCTAGAGCGAGGCTAGGAAGGATTGCAATTGTAATTCTCTATATTTTGTTGCATAATAAAATTAACCCGCATTCACTGCATTGGTTTTCCCTTCGGGGTTTTCCCGAGGACGTTAGTCCAAAATAACTGGGTTAATATTTGTGTGTGTTCATCTATTTCTCAGTTCTTGTTTTAATTTTGTAGCGTATTTGTCTTTGGTGAAGATTGCAATAGTGAACTATTCATTATTTGCCATTAATTAAATAACAAAAGAAAAATAAACTACATTAGTTAGAAGAATAGTTTCTAGTTTATTGCAATCATGCATTTTTCATAGGAAATCCTTTGGACCTTGAAAAATGAAATTACAATAGAAACACTATGGAGACCTCATAGTAACCACTAATACTAGGAAATCTAATTGGAAACCAAAAATTTAGAGGTCTCACATGAAGGGTCAAAAATCAAACTACAAAGATGTACTTATGCTACATATAGTTAAAGTTCTACAATGGAACATTTTTATACCAAATGACCCTATGCAAAACACCTTCGGAATATATATGAACAATTTCCACTCTAAATAATAAATGAAGTTATTAAAAATGGAACTTATTGGGACAATGAGTCTTTTGAAATTTGAACTAGGAGGATCAGTTACAACCCATGACAAATCAACTCACATAATCAAAACATCACTGAGCTATGTCTTCAACATGCTAGACAATAAGTTTAATATAAAGGAAAAATAAATAAGTACACAATAGGGAAAGAAAAAGAGTAAGAGATAGTTTCAAATGTAGAATATTGTAGATCAAGGAGCATAACATGTAAAATACTAATGTTAACAAATTAAGTTAGCTCCTTTAAGTTAGCTAACTTTCTACTATGATTTTGTTCTTTGAGGGTACCTAATCAAGTTAGTTCCTCCCAATTTGATTTGGCCCAAATTCATATTCATGACATTGACTCCACTGTCAAGTCAAATGCAAGTAAGATAGAATTAGTGAGTTTGACTTCCAAGCAAGGCTGAAATTTGGTTGGCACCCTCCCAATCAGCCTATTTTTTCATGATGGTTTAGCAATCAACAATGCTAATCATGGTTGAGTTGCAGATAAGACGTGTGACAAGATGAGAGTGGACACACTAGATGATTTGAAATTTTTTGACAACCATCCTATAATGTTGCCTCTGTGGAGGTGTGGGTTTTTCCCTTCTTCACACCTATAGTCATGCGAATATTTACCATTTCACATACCTTGAATTTATATGCACATAATACATAAAAAGGATAGATAAATTTGGTAGTTCAAAAAATTTCAGACAGTTAAATACATGTTAACAAGAAATGTTTCCATCAAATGTGACTCTAAAATCCAAAAAACAACTTAGAAAATGTCAAATTTTACGGTTGATCACAAGTCTCATGAATTAGAGTTGACTATTTGTATATGAAATATGCATAAATATAAATAAAAGCTATTACTTTCTTGTTTTGAATCGATTCATAACAACCTTTGATAGACATGTTATGTTAGTTTTTGTAGCTTTGACAAGTGTTCTAGTCTCAGATTGTGTCTATGAGGCTAGGGAACACATTTTCTCCAATACCCAGAAAAGGTTTCGCAAGGAAATACCTTGATTAGAATTAATTAGGCAATTAATTAATTTTATCAAGTCTAACTTAGGGAAATGGCTTAATTAATTAGTGTTAATTGGGATAAATCGATTTTCCTCTACAGACTTACAAAAAAGTTACTTGAAGGGGTCAAAATGATCTTAGCCATCGATTGAGATTAGATCATGGCAGTTGATTCATCAACGAGAGATTATAATAGGAAATTGATGGGAATTTGGAGAACACAAGAGATAGATGTGAGATCAAGACACACAATTTTAGTGATAGCAAGGGAATAGAGGCAGTGCAGGGGCATCAATAGAGCGGGTTCAATAGCGTTTGGAGACAGAATTGCTGGAGGATTTTTTCACAAAGTTTTTTAGTGAGATTTGGAGATTGATTTTTCTGTAGGAGGCCAATTTTCTAGTGGTGCGAATTGCTCCAGAAAACAGGTGTGAATTACCCTAGTTGAAGTGTGAATTGCTTAGAGAGGATGAAGTGCCAAAGCAAGGAGGACTTGCAGGTGAGATCGATTTGTGTAGAAGGATTGATTTTCTAGTTGAGGTTGAATTCCAGAGGAGGCCAAGTTATTTCCTCAACGGTGCAAGTTTGCCAGTGACAGGACCACACATGTGAGCCAAGTAGAAGCTAGAGGGAGGCTGAATTGCTTAGAGGAGGTCGAGTTAATTCTTGGAGGAGAAATCGACTTGCAAAAGTGGTAGAAATATTGTTCCGAAGGTTTGCTAAATTTTGGCAAACAATTTTGTAATTTTCTCCATCACATATTTTGTTGAAGAATAATAAAATAACTCATCTGCAGAACTAGTTTTCCCTGCATGGGTTTTCCTAGGGACATTTGTCCAAAAACATTGGTGTCCATTATTTGTGTGTGCATAATTTTCTCAGTTCTTGTGGACCATTATTTTTCAATGAAGTTGCAGTGGTGTTTTTTTAGTGGTTATCGCAAATAATATGCAAAAGACAAATAATCAATTGATAGGAGAATAATAACTAGCTAACTGCAATAGTAATTAAAATTTCACATGGTATCAGAGAGGATCTGAGGGCAGAAGGAGGATTTGCACATACATATGAAGAGAGATCAAGACAGATTGGATGGAGGCATAGGACAGATTGGATGGAGCTCCCAAATTTGGCGATTGGAAAGCCAAAATGTCTTTTCTATTGGACGAGTTTGGACTGAAGGAGTATGCAGAGAATGTTATTGTCATACCAACAGATCCAAAGCCACTGGCCACCTACAAAAAGGAGAATGCCAAAGGCAAGTGGATTATCCTTGATGGAGTCAAGGACCATATTGTTCTGCATATGACGGACAAAGACACAATGAAGCAAATGTGGGATGCTATAGTGAATCTGTACCAGAATCCTACAGAGAATAAGAAATTGATTCTTAGAGAGAGGCTGAGGACCATCAAGATGCAAAAGGGTGAAGACGTGATTTCCTATCTCACCAGAGTTTGACTTGCCAGAGATGAATTAGCTACAGTTGGTGAAAAGCCTAGTGATGACGAGCTAGTGTGAATAACACTGAATGGGTTTTCCAAGGAATGGAGTGTGTTTGTCCAAGTGATCAATGGGTGAGATACACTTCCAGGATTGGATTGCCTATGGAGTGATTTCACTCAGGAGGAGCTTAGGCTCAATGTGATCAATGCAAGTAGCAGCAGCAACAGGACTCCTAAGGTTGAGAGGGAGCAGGAGAACGTTTCCTTAGCATGGAAAGGGAAGCAAAGAAGGGGTCTAGCAAGGGACCAAGCTCAAAAGGAGAGGAAAACAAGAAGACAGACCTATCAAAGGTCAATTGCTATGGTTGTCACAAGTTTGACCACTATGTCAACGATTGTCTTCATAGGAAGAAGAAGGGAAAGAAGCGAGTTGCAACTTCAACAAATGCAAATGAGCTCTCCAATAGGATGGAACATGAATTCACATTTATTACTTGCCTGTCTAGTTCAACTTCACAGGGTATTTGTTGATTTCTATAGCATTGGATGTGCTCTAGCCTTGAAACTTTGAAGAGAGGCTAAGACACATGCATTCTCCAAGACCTAGAAATCGTTTGGGAAAATTCCACGTATAGATGGTTTAATTAAAATAATAAATCATTTTTAATGTATTGCTAAGTCTAAAATTAGGAAATGTGATTAATTAAATCTGTTGCGAATCTTCTAGAAGAAGACGAGGATCAACTCCCAATTAATCTTAGCCTTTGATTATGTTTTAATCTTGGTCGTTGGTGCTCCAACGAGAGATTATAAGAAGGAGATTGATGGGCACTTGGAGAACACATCGGGATAGTGAGATCTAGAGATTGAATTTCTCAAGAGTAGCAGCGCTAAGTTGCCGAAGAGAGATCAAGTGATCTTCTTGCAGTGAGGGTCAAAGATAGTAGAATAGAGGGGATTTTTCCAGTTCTAGAGAGTGCAAGGCATAGAAGGCAACAAGAGGTTCAGAGAGGCAACGTAGTGCCACGCAAAGGCAACACAATGCTTTAGAGGGAGTTCGTAATTTTTCTAGGAGGAGTTGAGATCTAGTGTCGGAAGTCAGGGTGTGAGATTGTAGGGCTAGAGAGTCGAGTTCCAGCCAGCAAATTGAGCAACTGGAAGGGTGACGCAACTCCTAGAAGATGTGACGCAGAGGCAGCGTGGGGCTAGCCATCCAGAACCTGGATCAGAGTCCGATCACCAGTGACAGTGAGAATATTTCTCACTACCTCTTTTCCAGTTTATTCTCTGTATTAGATTTCCAATTTGGGCATCTAAATATTTGTACTCAGAAACTACTGCATAATAATAAAACCCTCAGCTAGCGCACCGGTTTTCCCAAGTTGGGGTTTTTTGGGGGCATTGGTCCAAAAACAACAGTGTAATTGTGTGTGTGTGTTTATTTCTCTCCTATGTAGTGTTTTGTTTCCACAGTATTTTATGTTGTGAAGGTTGCAGTAGTTTTTATTTCAATGTTTACTGTGTATCACTGTAAATAACTTGATTCAGAAATTAAGAAGTAGGAGAAATTTAATTAGTTGTTGTAGTAGGGATTCAAGTCACCAAATTTTCACCATGTCTAGTATATCGACAATGGAGCGTCATTTCATATGAGAAGAGTTAGAGTGTACTTCTCCAGTTATAAGAAGGAGGACATTAGATTCCAAAATCAGATGGGGAACAAGTCCAAGTGAAACTCAGTTGCAAGAGGGACTATTCTATTTCAGAGGGAGAATGGTAAAGCGATTTCTATCCATGATGTGTTGCATGTGCCAAGCTTGGGGATGAACTTGATCTCCGTATCCATCCTTTAGGGCAAAGGATATGATGTTCTCTTTAGAGGGGCGAAAGTGTTGTTGAAGCACAAGGATTAAGGTCACCAATAGTGATTGGGGTGAGGAGCGGTCAATTGTACAGGTTGTAGATGGACACTCCTAAGGAACTAGTTAGCAACAATAGTTTGAGGGATCAGGGGGAACTATGGCATAGGGGGATGGGCCATATTCATCATGGAGCACTAAAATTGCTTCGTCAGATGGTGATAGGTGTTCTAGAGGTGAGCACAAAGCACGATGATGGTTGTAGAGGATGTGTGTTGGGGAAGTTTGTGAAAGCATACTTTCCAAGGAGTGACAGTAGATTGCAAGGGATACTTGACTTAGTGCATTCAAATATATGTGGGCCGATGTCGACAAAATCTCTCTAGGGGTATGAGTACTTTGCGACTTTTATCAATGATTTCTCTAGGAAGACCTGGATCTATTTCCTGAAGACCAAGGATGAGGTCTGTAGTCACTTTCAAGAGTTTAAGGCCTAGTGGAGAATGCAACAGGCAGAAATATCCAGAATCTTCGGTTAGACAATGGAGGTGAGTACACCAACAAATAATTTCAGGAGTTCTTTAACAGGGCAGGAATCAGGGTAGAGTGGATAGTTCCTTACAACCCATAGCAGAATGGGTTGCTGAGAGGAAGAAATGCTTTATTTTGGAGGCAACCAGAGCGATGGTATATGACCAAGATCTCCCACACTATTTATGGGCAGAGGCATGCAGTACGCCAGTTTATATACAAAACAAGGTTCCACATAGAGCGCTTAGCAATATGACACGCAAGGAGGCATTCATGGGGAATAAGCCATATGTCAATCACTTTAGGATATTTGGTTGCCTAGTCTATTGTCACATTCCAGGAGATACACGTTCAAAGTTGGATTAGACTGCAAAGCGAGGTTACTGAGATAGGAAGTTACATCCTCGCCTTTGTTCATCTTGACAGTTCTCCACTTTTCTTTGAGGACCATTTTCTTGTTCTCTGTCAGATCTTGGTACAACTTGACGATGGAATCCCACATGTACTTTGTTGTTCCCTTTTCTGCGATATGTGGAACGATGAGATCCCTGGCTCCAACCTCTTGCATTGGTGTTATCCCTCCTATACTCATGAAACTGGATGGAATCTGTTGGTACAACAATGACAGTTGTAGCAAACTCCTTCAGACCATGCTCGTCCAATAGAAACTACATCCTGGCCTTCCAGATACCAAAGTTGGAGACTCCATCCAACCTGTCTTGATCTCTTAATCCTATTACGACCATCTCTGGAAAATATGCGAAATAAAATACGCTGGAGAAATTAATAAATTGGGTAAAAACCCTCATGTGCTTTCTCTTCCTGTACCTTGTGTTAATTTTCTCTTGCAAAACCCGTTGCGCTAGATCTTTTCTTCAGTGCATTGATCTCTCTGATTTGCACCACCCTCGCTCTGATAGCATGTGAAATTTCCAGTCATGCAGTAACTGGATATTTATCTCCTAACTTACGCAATTTATTTGTCTTTTATAAATTAATTTACAACAAATAACGATAAATTTACTACTGAAATTCTTCACAAATAAAAACATTGCGGAAAATAAAATGTAGGAACTGAGAAATAATCCCCACACACAATATTTTTGACACTAATATTTTTGGACAATTGTTCTTGGAAAAACCCCGAAGGGAAAACTAGTGTAGTAGATGAGGGTTTATTATTATTAATCTTCAGCAATTTGAGAGAACAATGATTTGCTTTCCTGATACTGGAAAAGCTTCGACAAATAATAATTTTCACTGGCAAAATAATTTGGAGACACAAAGTCTCCTATGCAAACTGAACTGGCTTCCTCCAACAAACTCGCACTCATCCCTGGCACTCGCACTACTACTTAGAAATGCGCACCAGTGGGTCTGGAAAATTCGCATAGACTTCAAAATCACTTTCCTACAAGTCGATTTGCTTCCCTTTCCCTTCTGAAGCTACTTTCACGACCTCCAACAATTCTTCTGGTAACTGGAAGTGGAAATACTTCTCCTGCTAGACGCACTAGGTAAAATTGCTATCGCACTAGCTGTTTTGGTATCCTTTGCTGGAAATTTCAGCCTCCCTTCCTGTCACTGGAATGTTGGAAACCTCTTGAGAATTTCTCAAGAAATTATCACTGTTGAAAACCTCACTGCTAGTGTCTTCCTCTGCTTCAACCACACCCTTTTTGAATCACTACAGTTGGGTAAGTCGAACTGCTCAAATGTCTTGTGTGTTTCTGCAAAATCCATCAACTTGCTCTTTATAATCTCTCGTTGAGCAACCAATGGTCATGATCTAATTACAATCAATGGATAAGATCACCTTGACTCCATCAACTCACTTTTCCAAAAGTGTCTAGAGAAAAATCAATTTCCATCAATTAATCTGATTTAATTAACCAATTTTCCTAACTTAGACTTGGGGAATATTTAATTATTGGATAATTAATCTAATTGAGGTGTTTCTAATGTGTTTCTTTCAAAACCTTTTTTGGGTTTTGGAGAACTTGTGTTCCTTAGCCTCTTAGACACCATAGAGACTAGAACACATGTCCACTACTACCAAAAGCTAATAGTTTGAAACTATGAAATTCTTGGAGACCCATGGAGGCATATAACAGTACCTTAGGTAAAAGTTTAAAATTTTGGTTCGCTATAATTTCAGAGATATCCCTTGTTGAAGGTAGGGTTTTTGAATGATCTTGAAATCAATTTCAAATAGGGCATCTTGGAATTTTGGTTGTACTTATTTTTTGGGACTTTTCAGACTGTGAAATTATGAGAGATCCAATGTGACATACAAAAGTGCCTTAGGTAAAAAAAATTAGAATTTGATTTGCAAAACTAGATATATGTGGCATGTTATACACGTACATTACTGGGGAGTGGCCAAAAGCAACAAGTTTTGGGAGAAGCAGACTTGGTGAAGGCAATAAAAGCAAGTAGACATGGTGAAGGCAGAAGCAGCTAGTAGACGTGGTGAAGGAAGAAGTAGAAAGTAAACTCAATGAAGTAGGTTGATGCGTATGAATATTTGCAGTTTTGGGAATTGGTGTCTCCATTAGGTTGGTGTTGATTAATATTTGCAATGGTGGGGAGTGGTGTCTCCAGTAGGTTAGTGCCTATGAATATTTGCAACGGCGAGGATTGGTGTCTCCAGTAGGTTCATGCCTACAAATATTTCTAACATTAGGTTGGTTCCTACAAAGAATTATAGAAAGAATCTTTTTGATTTTCTCTTGAAAGGGTTTCCACGTAAATCTTGTGTTCCATGTTCTACACCTAATAGATCTCATGTGTGATTGTTTTCTTATGGTTTACGAATGTTCAAATAAGTAAAAATTGTCTTATGCTTAGGTGACCCCCCTTCTCAATATAAGTGTGTGCTCAACAATTTGTATTAGAGCAAGTTCCTTCGAAAACATTCTAACCATTGGAAGGTAGATTTCTGGAGCACAAATGGCCAGTCAAGAAGGTTTCTTCATAAACAAATCCCCATTGTTTGAGGGAACAAACTATGCATTCTAGAGTATAATTATGTGAACTTATCTAATGGCTTTTGGGTTTGATATTTGGAAATTCGTGACTAGTTTATACATCCCTAAAAACTCCTCCAATATATACAGCTGGGAAGAAGGATAGTAAACACAATGCAAAAGCCATGAATGTTATCTTGTGTAGTCTATCAAAATCATAATTTGTAAAGGTGATGCATTTTGAATCAGAAAAACAAATTTGGGACAAACTTCGAAACATCTATGAAGGCAATGATAAGGTGACAAAGGAAAAGCTCCAAACTCACAGAAGACAATTCAAGAATTTGAAAATGAAAAATGAAGAAAACATTGTAGCCAGTTTCCTCCATATGGATGTAATTGTCAACATCATCAAAAGACTTGGTGAGAAGTTTGTAGAAGAAATCATTGTACAAAAGGTGATAAGGTCACTCCCCTTACAATTTCATGCAAAGGTCTCTACGATTGAAGAAATGAAGGATCTGGAGAAACTGATGATGGATGAACTGCATGGGATTTTCACTGCATAGGAAATGAGGATATAAAAAGAAAAGTCGGCACCAAAGAAAGTAGCTTTCAAATCACCAGAGAAAGAAAAAAGGACACAAATCTCATGATTATCCTAACCATGAATCAGATACAAAATAAGCACAAATTGTGTAAAAGATTAAAAGAGGATTTGGAAAATACTAAGGTAAACTACCCTTCAAATGTTTTAATCGTGGTAGAGTAGGACATTTTTCTGCTCAATGTCCATATGGAAAAAAGGGAAGACAGTGATGATGAAGAAGAACATAACAATAAAAGTAAACCTTATAAACGCAAAAGAGGAAAATATACTAAGAAGAAGAGTTTTTACTCTAGAGAGGAGAGTGGCTCGTCTGAAGAATGTGATGGATATGTTTATGATATTGACAAAGAAGAACTCCTCTTCATAGCCATGGATACAAATTCTAATGATAAAGAAGATGAATACAATTAGAAAGAAAAATCAGATTTTGAAGAAGACGACATTGATGTGGAAGTGAATATTAAAGAAGAACTTGTTAGTGCCTTAAAAGAAATAGACAAGCTCAGGGGAGAAAATAACAAGCAGAAGGAGAAATTGTAAAAATATGGAAAGAAGGATCATGAGCGGCACTTGGTTTTGACACCAGAGATCATAATGGAGACCCGGAGAAGAAGTTGAGGAATAGGGTGATCTGGGAATACCTGGTCAAATGGAAGGATTTGCAAAAGAGGATGCCACGTGGGAAAGTGAACGAATCTTGTAGCATCCAGTTTTGTAGTTGCTTGGGGACAAGCAACATTTGGGAGGGGAGGACTGTAATGTCACTAATAATTTTCCCAAGGTGAGGAGAAAATCAATTTTGGCAATTTTGATATTTTTGGCTTTAGGAAAATATGTGGGAGAACTAAGGAGAAAGGGGGTCGATGTGCTTTTAGTGGATTGTGGGGGCCACTCACCCACCTAAAAATACACACCCCATGAAGGCAATTTGAATTTCATAAGTGGGGATTGAAATATTTGATGGGACCCACGTGGGGCCCAAGGGAGCAAGCATAAATAAGAGGATGTGAGCAGCATTTGGGGCCTGTTGACCACTACGTGTCAACTACCCATAGTATCACACCCCTTTTTTTTGCAAAAAGGGATAGTGCTTGATCGACGTGTCCGTGCCATTCGACTGTCATCATCAGCCCGATCATGTTATGTTGTAAACCCAGTCTGCATGTGTAAATTGTAAATAATCTTAGTAGATCTGTGTCATGTATGTATTTGCCTAGGTAAACCTAATCTTCTAGTGATGATCTACATTCCGGAAGGTTTTTTGTCTCACCGATCCATGATCGGCAGAGTTTTCCTTCAGCCTAACCCCAAAGCCGGAATGGATTTTGTCATTAGAATCTTAGGGGAATCCTAGTGTGCTTCGAGTCTATGTAAAAGTAATTTGGAAATAATTCTAACTATTTGGTTAGGTTATTACAAATTGCTTGATCTACTAGATTATATTTGTGTCGCAGAACTGGGTGGTCTATGAGGGTCTATGTCAAATGGGTTTTCCCCCTTGAGATGTAAAATTGTAAAAGTCATGATGTAAAGTGTCTTGAGGGTTAGAAAATGTTTTAATCCCCTCATAAGTCCTAGGTCCTAGGTGATTTTTCCAAACCCTAAGTTCGAGGATCCAAAAATAAAAAATAAAAATAATAAAAAAATAAAAAAATAATAAAACTAAAAAATTAAAAAATAAAAAATTAAATTAAAAAAATAATTAAAAATAATTAAAAATAAAAAAATAAAATAAAATAATAATATTAATAACAAGTCAAAGTTTTGAGGAAATAAATGCAAGATTTTAATTTTTTAATATATTAAAATGCATTTAA
The DNA here is from genome assembly GCA_031772625.1 of Pinus tabuliformis. Taxonomy (NCBI): domain Eukaryota; kingdom Viridiplantae; phylum Streptophyta; class Pinopsida; order Pinales; family Pinaceae; genus Pinus; species Pinus tabuliformis. The sequence continues at coordinate 509,465,199 of CM062818.1, read as the reverse complement.
AAATTTCGACAGATGAGATTAAAAGAGATTTTGATTCTCATCGACAGTCAAGATCATTTTGACATGGATCACTTGAACTAGCCGTTGGGAAATTTTCCTTTAAATAGGGTGTCAGGGGTCATTTGATTCATTCGATCTATGAGTCTTGCGCTGAAGAAAGCTCTCTTGTAATCTTTTTCTTGTGCAATAAAGAAAGACTTTTGGGTTGAAATCTTGCTAGTGTTACTCTTCTGAAATGTTGTAAGTTATAAGAAGAGCTTCGGCGTAATTCACATAATGAAAGACTTTTGTCGACGCGTTTCGAGCCAGCAAGTGTGGCTCATCGTCAGGACAAGTTGAAGAAACAGATCCAGCTTTGTGCGTTAAATAGTATGAGCAGGGCCTCCAACAGCTATCTAGAATAACGGCTAGCTTTGACTTAGGGACAGTCAAAAAGTCAAATTGATTATTTCAAGGAAGATAGCAATGACCATACCTATATATAAATATATAATTATATAAATGAAATAATTTAAGAAGGGGTTTACTTTAATAATTAGTTAAAATGTATAATTTAATAATTAAATTTTTTTATTAAATGGGAATTAGTTAAATTGAAGACCTAACTTATTTATAAACAAGGTAAATGTAATTAAATAAAATAATAATACAAATCAGCAAATAAATAAATAATAATAATATTTATTCGCTAGATAAATAAATAAATAGATAAAAATCTGTATAAAAATAATAATAATAATAGTATATATAAATTAGTTATGAAAAAAAAAAAATTAATAATAATAATAATAATAAAGTAAATACTAATAATGATATATATCCGTTAATAAATAGATAAATTACCAATACTAACAATATATAAAAATTAGTGACGAAAAATAATAAAATAATAATAATAAATAAATAAAATAATAATAATAATAATAATAAGTAAATAAATACTAGCTATAATAATAGATACCAATATCAATCCGGGAAAAAGGAGCGACACAAAATAAACAGGAGAAGGCCTGGACAGAGTCCAAAGCCAAAAAGGATAAACCAAAGGAGAAAGGAAGGCTCCAGGGGGACGACAAAAGCGAAAAAAGATGAAAAGGGGGGGGGAGACTAAGAAGAAAGGGCAGGGATCCAACATCTACTGATCTTCCAGCCGTCATCTCTATTGAGATTGTTAGGCCTTCTTTCGATCTCAATAGCTTCCTTGAGTTTCTGATGATGGAACTAGGCAACCTTGGCAATAACCTTAGCCTCCTCAATACAAACATGATGCTTGGTCTTATCCACATGCTCTGCCAACGCTGAAGACTTGGTTCTCCCATGTTTTAGGTCAGCAGCATGTTCGCAAATCCTCTGATGGATGGAGCACCGTGTTTCCCCGATGTAGGGGGTCCCACAAGATCAAGGGATCAAGTAGATACCCTTCATGTCCTTGGGGTTAACGGGATCTTTAACCGATCGGAGGGAATTACGAATAGTTTTGAGGGGTCTAAAGGAAGGGGCCCCTCTAAGGCCTATCGTCAACACCATTGGTGGTCCTACCTACCTTCTTGCTAAGTTCCTTGCCCTTAAACTTAAGCCCCTTGTCGGCCGCACTGAGTCCTTCGTTAAGGACTCTGCTTCCTTCATTAAGGAGCTTAAGGACATTAGGCTGGACCCTGAGGACATTCTCGTCAACTTTGATGTGGTCTCTCTTTATACTTGCATCGCTATAAAGGAGGCCTTGGAAGTGATCTATCGCCTAACAGATCCCAATACCGCGCATATGGTTGACATCTGTCTCACTTCCACTTTCTTCTGTTTCGAGGGTGAATTCTTTGAACAGACTTGTGGTGTTGCCATGGGATCCCTCCTTTCCCCGATTGCTGCGAATCTTTTTATGGAAGAGTTCGAAGCCAAAGCTTTGGCCTCGGCTCGTCTCCTTCCCAAGCTTTGGAAAAGGTATGTGGATGACACTAACGTCATCTGGTCCCATGGCCAAGAGGAGCTGGATCACTTCTTCAATCACCTCAACGGTCAGTCCTCTGCCATTAAGTTCACCATGGAGAAAGAGGTCAATGGTTGCCTCCCCTTCCTGGATATTCTTATTTCTAAGAATAAGGATGGCTATCTCTCCCACTCTGTGTTCCGGAAGAAAACGCATATTGAGCAGTATCTTCATGCCGATTCCCATCATTTCCCTGCTTAGAAGATGGGTGTCCTTAACACCCTCGCTACTCGTGCCCTCAGGATTTCTGATAATGAGAGCTTTGATAAGGAGAGATCCCATCTCCTTGATGTCTTTGTGGAAAATGGATATAGTAGGCGCCTTGGTCGGAAGGCTTTCCTTAAAGCATCTAGAAATGCAGTTATTAGGAAAGAACCTAAGGAACGCCGACCAGGTGTCCACCTTCCATATGTCCAAGGTACCACGGACAGGATTGCTTGGATCCTTAAAAGGTATAATATTCCCTCTTCCTTTAGACCCCTCAAAACTATTCGTAATTCCCTCCGATCGGTTAAAGATCCCGTTAACCCCAAGGACATGAAGGGTGTCTACTTGATCCCTTGTTCTTGTGGGACCCCCTACATCGGGGAAACAGGGCGCTCCATCCATCAGAGGATTTGCGAACATGCTGCTGACCTAAAACATGGGAGAACCAAGTCTTCAGCGTTGGCAGAGCATGTGGATAAGACCAAGCATCACGTTTGTATTGAGGAGGCTAAGGTTATTGCCAAGGTTGCCCAGTTCTATCATCAGAAACTCAGGGAAGCTATTGAGATCAAAAGAAGACCTAACAATCTCAATAGAGATGACGGCTGGAAGATCAGTAGATGTTGGATCCCTGCCCTTTCTTCTTAGTCTCCCCCCCCCCTCTTTCATCTTTTTTCGCTTTTGTCGTCCCCCTGGAGCCTTCCTTTCTCCTTTGGTTTATCCTTTTTGGCTCTGGACTCTGTCCAGGCCTTCTCCTGTTTATTTTGTGTCCCTCCTTTTTCCCGGATTGATATTGGTATCTATTATTATAGCTATTATTTATTTACTTATTATTATTATTTTATTTATTATTATTATTATATTATATATATATATATTATTATTATTATTTATTTTATTTATTATTATTATTATTTTATTTATTATTATTATTATTAATTAATTTATTATTATTATTTAATTTATTATTATTATTATTTTATTATTTTTCGTCACTAATTTTTATATATTGTTAGTATTGGTAATTTATCTATTTATTAACGGATATATATCATTATTAGTATTTATTTTATTATTATTATTATTAATTTTTTTTTTTCATAACTAATTTATATATATTATTATTATTTTTATTTTTATATAGATTTTTATTTATTTATTTATTTATCTAGCGAATATATATTATTATTATTTATTTATTTGCTGATTTGTATTATTATTTTATTTAATTACATTTACCTTGTTTATAAATAAGTTAGGTCTTCAATTTATCTAATTCGCATTTAATAAAAAAAATTAATTATTAAATTATACATTTTAACTAATTATTAAAGTAAACCCCTTCTTAAATTATTTCATTTATATAATTATATATTTATATATAGGTATGGTCATTGCTATCTTCCTTGAAATAATCAATTTGACTTTTTGACTGTCCCTAAGTCAAAGCTAACCGTTATTCTAGATAGTTGTTGGAGGCCCTGCTCATACTATTTAACACGCAAAGCTGGATCTGTTTCTTCAACTTGTCCTGACGATGAGCCACACGTGCTGGCTCGAAACACGTCGACAAAAGTCTTTCATTATGTGAATTACGCTAAAGCTCTTCTTATAACTATTATGGATCATAGAAGTCTCAATTCAACAAATGTTGTAAGTTGTTTCATTTTCTGCATAAATTTATTTTCAGCCATTGGTAATAGCTTGATGAAGAGTGATGTTGAACACAGGTATCTTGTTCACTCACCAGTATTTGAATGGTAATAAAATTTCTGAAAATAATGGCAGATATCTCCATTGGATTTGGATTTTAGTACTGTTTTTTTCCCTCTTTATTGATAGTTGAAGTGAGTTGTGCAGGAAATCTAGATTGTGAAGATCAACGAGTGTTTGGGGAAGTTCTCAGCTGAACCAGCCAACTCCTGAAAAACATTTTCTTGAAGAGCCTAGCCAGTTTCGATCCTGGGTTTGTCATTTAAATGTATCTTTTGAATGCATGAGAAGTTTTCTGAAGTATCTCATAGTAAATCTAAAATTCTGAAATATTTCTGTGGATTATTGAGAAATATGGTTGTTGTAAAGTCGTAAATCTATAAATATTGTAACTGGTTTGTAGGGTTTTAGTTTTAATTCTTGCATATATTATTTCTAGGTGTTTTCCTTTCATTGTTATAGGTTTTGGAGCTGAGGATATAATTTTGTTCTGAAGCCAGATCTAAGCCTTGGAGGGTAAGATCTGGCCTCCGCATCATTTTGCAGGGATAATCTTCAATGGGTTTTCAATTTTCTGAGGAAGGTCGAAGCTATCTGCTTGCTGGGGTTTCATTTCCACGAAAATTTTCGAATTTTTTTTTAAGGAGGCTGTGTGGAGCTCCTGGATTGTTGCCAAGCTTCAGCATTACCATCTTTTAGCTCAGCTCCCTATCTATCAGCTCTTTTCCTCAGCAACCTGCTCCACGCTCTGCAAACCTGCAAGTTACCAACACTGCCCACCTGCGTTTTCTATCCCATCGCTCCATCCTTCTCCTGCCATCTATTGCTACCAATCTGCGTATTGCTTGTAGCAATTCCTCATGCGCTCGTGGTCCATTTCAAGGTTGCCTATACGCAGTTCTTGTTCCATCAAGCTCCTCATCTGCGCAGTCATACTCCCTCATCATGCTACCTCCTCCATGTCAATCTGCACTTCTACAAATTTACGTTGGTTCCCATTCCATCATGGCTTCTGCCTGCGTGTGGCTCAACCCTTGCTTTCCGCCATTGAAACCCTGTCTCTCACGCAGTTTCCATCCTTACGTTGCAGCGTTCAAACTTCTGTGTCCATCCATTTGTTGCCTTTCTCCTGCGTGAAGCCCTCTCCCATCCGCTGCAATCTGTCAAACGCAGCTCCTCCCTTGGCATTCCGTCCACCTGCAGCAACCATTTTTTCCTGCGTATCTCCTCTCTGCCTCACGCCATCTCCATATTCACACAGTTATTCCAACTCCACACCTTCTGCCTTTCACTTCCATGCAATTGCTGCACCCACGCTGTTGTCCTCTGTCGAACAAGTTTCATCTCCTCACGCGTGCCTGCAAATACTCCAAAACAGCGATGAAAATTTGATTTTGGTAGTTGTATAAGCATATTTTCTATTTTCATAGATTATTTAGGGTAGCCTACTTCTTTTTTGTTTTTGTTTTGTTTCAATTAAGAACTGAAATCTTTAGTTTTAGTATTAGATATACGTTAGCTTAATTTAGTTTTAAATTTATTAAATTTTTGTTTTAGTTTTAGATTTAGACTTCTTTAAATTTAGATTTAATTTTTTAAAGTTTGATTTTAAAATTAATATAAAAAAAATAAAAAAAGCATAAAAAAGGTCCCTTTTAGTTTCTATAGATTAGGTGTTAGTTTAGACTTTATTTAGATTTTAGTTTTGTTTCATTTTGAGTTTAAAATTTTAAAATCATAAAAAATATAAAATATAAAAATCATAAAAAGTTTGTTTTTAGGTCTTTGGTTTGTTCTCATTTTAGAATATTATTTTATTTAAAAAAAAAAAAAAAAAAAATTGAAATATTTTGTTAAATTTAGTCTTGGCTCAAGGATTGGTCACATTTACGATTTTGGTGTATCTTTTCCGCTAAGGCTAAAATTTTGATGCGGGATTAATATTTATCATTTTTATGTGGTTAAACATGCTTAAATGTTCATTTGAAGATTCGCTATATGAAAGTGATAACTGGTTAGCATTTAAAATTGCGTGGTTATTTAAAGCATTTATCTTTTGAAATTTTAATTGCTGGAACACTGTTAAGGCATTGTGCATTTATTGATTATCTCGTATTTGGCAAAAATAATCTTTGCTCGGGTTATTTGATGATAAATGATTGTTTTACAAGGTTCATATTTCTGCAACATTTAATAAATAATTATTTCCATGAACTCCATAAGGCACTGGTACATTAATTTCTAAAATCAATCAGGTGCTTTGTTGTGTCTCCCAACCCAACTGGTCCATAGTTGGTCTTCCTTTATCCTATAGGGTCTACCCCCTTAGCCTCGGGAGACGGCTTAAACGGAGAGATCAGGGATCAGGGTGACAGCCCCCGGTCTGAGCGTTGTCGCGCTGCCCAGACAATCTGTGCGACAATATTTTTTGGCGTCATTACCGGGGATAGAGTTTTTTCTGTCCTTGGTCCTTTCCTTTCAAGCTTTTGCATGTTTCACTTCCTGTCCGGGTGGCGACTCCACTTCATATATCATCTGCAAGAGTGTATACTAGAAGACATCCAAGCAGTTTGTGCAATCTTGCTCCTGATCCTGAAAGGGCTCTCAGGGTACGATTACACAAACTCTCTTCTTGTACACTTCTTGTTAACCTCAGACAAGAAGCCCTCTCTGATATCCACTTGCTTTTTACTAGCCCGGTTGGGCACGACATCATGGATATATATGCCCCTTGCGATTTTTCTAACATTCAAGGTTATCCCAATGATCTTCCAACACTTGGGATAGATAAGTTGCCTAGCTTTCATGGAGATAACGCGATTAGTGCTAATTCACATCTGAGAGCTTTTAGTATATGGATGGCTAAGTACGCAAGGTCTGCTGATTTCGATCATGAAGATGTTAGAATGACTCTTTTTATTATAACCTTGGAGAGTGGTGCTTATGACTGGTTTTCAGAAAAGCCTCGGAATTCATTTAATTCCTTACAATCGATCATTGATGCCTTTAAGGAAAAGTATGGGGATAAGAGAGAAGGAAGACACCTCGTGAAAGCTATTAGCATAATAAAAAAGAGAGAAAATGAAACCGTTGAAGAATTTAACAAAAGGTTTAATGATATTATTAAAGAATTACCTCAAGATTATAAACCTACCGACAAATCTCTTCGAGATTTTTACATTGATGCCTTTAGTCCTGAGCCCTCTTATGAATTGAGGCGTGCTAGACTTAATGATTATAGGGATTTCCAAGCCTTAGCAATAGAGCTTGAAAAGGACAAGGCGGCATCTGGGAAGTCTGAGATCCCAGGTTTCGATAGGGCTGCTACGAAACTAAAAGAACCTAAAGGAAAAGCAGTTCAAGAGCCTGAAAGCGAGCTTATTCAGAAATTGCTCCAAAAGATCGAAAGCATGGAAATTAATCATAATAAGGAGATAGCTACTTTGCAGAATAGGTTGGCCCAAATGGAAAGAGCACAAACGCAAAATTTCCAACCTAGAAATAATAATAACAGAAATAACATTTGGCAAAAGAAGGGTCAATCTAGTGAGCAGATACATCCTAATTTGCTTATTAATTTGGTCGATAATGCTCCGCCTTACTGTCGGGTTTGTGATGCTCTTCATGAAGAGGCCACTTGTCCCATCGTTAGAAGAATTTTAGATAATGGAATGTTTGGGGCAGGTGATCAAATAAATGTAGTGGGTAACAAGTTTCCTTTGTCTATGGATGATTGGATGGAGGTCAAGGAAAATAGTCGTGACGTTATGAATCCCTCGTCAACTTTTAGTATAAATAACCTTGAAAATGAAGATTACATTTTGGCTAAGTTATATGGTGAAAAACCCTGTCTAGAGTAAATCATGGAAATTTCTAGAGATAAAGGTTTAACCTATCAGAGAAGGCATAAAGATCAGAGTAGGAATCAAATTCCCCCTCAAACTTTTAACCCTGGTTTAAACTCTGGATTAGATGTCGATTTGGAAGTTGGTTTAACAATGCGAAAATCTGGGTTCTTGTCTCCGAGATTGCTAAAATCCCTTCACAAAGAGATAAGTTACTAAAAGCTATTCAAGGTCCTTAAGTAAATATTTCTCAATAGAAGACCCAGGAAGTTGACTATCACGATGCTCCCATATATTTGTAAAGCTTAGATGCGGAACAAAGATCACCAGCCTTTCTTTATCACCTTGTTGGTTAATGGATATAAATTGAATAATTGCATGTTGGATTCTGGTGCATCAGCTAGTGTCATGACTAAAAGGGTCATGGAACAACTTAATTTGAGTTTCTAGACCCTACTATAATATATATGCCATGGATTCTAAGAAGATTGAAGTGCATGGTTTGATCAAAGATTTACAAGTTCATCTATCAGTTTACCCAAACATCATGATTGTTATGGATATTGTTGTTGTTGATGTGCCTGATGCCTAGGGTATGCTTTTATCCAGAATGTGGGCCTCTGATCTAGGAGGAAGTATTCAAATGAATTGGTCATATGCTATGATTCCTTCTCCTAGAGGTGATGGTTTTGTAAGACTTAATAGAGAAACTGAAAGAAAATTCCATGTTGAAGATCCTAAGAGACCTCACAACGAGATAATTAAGGAACAATCTGACATTGGGAATTACGCTATCATGTCTAATTTCATAATTCCTCTTGATGATAAGATTAAGGATCTCAATGATAAAGTTTGGTACATGTATTTTGATGGTGCATCGTCTAGGCATGGTAAAGGTGTGGGAATAGTGCTTAAATCTCCCCTTGGTCACATTTTCAAGTTTGCCTATCGATTAGAATTTGAAGCAACCAACAATGTCACTAAATATGAGGCTTTATTGTTGGGTCTTGAATTGGCAAAATCTTTAAGAATTAAGTTGCTTAGCATTAAGGGGGATTCTGATTTAATTATCATGCAGCTTAAAAATAAATTTACATGTAAAAATCAAAGATTAAGGAATTATCGAAATGCTATGTGGGATACTTTGGAACAGTTTGATGCCCTTGACCTTGAAGCTATCCCAAGAGAGCATAATAGTTTGGCAGATGAACTTGCCGTAGCTGCTACTACCTTCCAGTTATCTGATGGGCTAATTAAGGATAAGATCAAAATGGAAGTTATATTTAGACCGTCTGTTCCAGATAACTCAGAGCATTGGCAAGTCTTTAATGATGAAAAGCAAGTGATTCGTTTTCTTGATAGTTTGGATGAGTTTGAAGATTTTCGGATAGATTCTGAGGAGGATGGATCTGTTGATCATGAGAATTTCATAAATCCTACTCCTAGGAATGTGGTTGCCTTAGAGCAACACTTTGATCGTCATGATGCCATGAAGCTGATAGAGGAAAATAAAATGGACCCAGGTGAATACCTCGAGATAAACATTGGTACTCCTACGAACCCAAAGATTGTTAAAATGGGTAAAGGTACTAGTGTGGAGGAAAGAAAAAAGTTAACTAATTTACTTCGCGAGTATCGAGATGTTTTAGCATTATCTTATGATGAGTTAAAGGGCTATAGGGAAGATGTCATGGAACATACTATCCCCTTGAAAGAAGAAAATGCTAAACCCTTCCCCAAAAGCTTAGGCAATTTAATCCTAAGTTAGCCCCTTTGGTTCAGAAAAAGCTTTCAAAAATGCTTGCGGCAGGAATTATCGCTCAAACAAGGCATTCAATGGTGTTCCAATCTGGTGATTGTTAGGAAAAAGAACGGTATGATAAGGCTTTGTGTCGATTTTCGAAATCTTAATCTAGCATGCAAGAAAGATAATTACCCTTTGCCAAACATGGAGACTTTGTTGCAAAGAGTAACCAGCTCTGGAATGATGTCATTGCTAGATGGTTTTTCTGGGTATAATTAGGTATGGGTTAAAAAGGAAGGTCGTCACAAAACCACATTCACCACACCATGGGGTACTTTTGAATACATTAGAATGCCATTTGGATTAACCAATGATGGGGCTACATTTCAAAGGGCTATGGATTATGCCTTCAAGGGGTTAACGAGAAATTTATTGAAATTTACCAAGATGATCTTACTATATTTTCTAAAGATGGTATTAGTCATATAAATCATCTTAGGCAGGTTTTCGATAGATGTAGAGAATACGGGATTTCTTTGAATCCAGCTAAGTCCGTTTTTGGAGTAACCGAAGGGAAATTACTTGGCCATATCATTTCTAAAGATGGAATCAAGATTGATCCTGAAAGAATTGAAGCAATCCAAAAGATTCCTCTTCCTCATAATCTTAAATCCCTTCAATCCTTTCTCGGAAAAACAAATTTTCTTAGAAGGTTTATTCCAAATTACGCAGAAGTAGCTAAGCCTATTCAAAGTCTGCTAAAGAAATATGTAAAATTTGTTTGGCAAGAAAACAGAAAAAAGGATTTTCAGGAAATCAAATGCGCTATTGCAAGAGCCCCTGTCTTAGTTAGTCTCGATTATTCCAAGGATTTCATGATTTTTTCTTTCGCTTCCGAAGATACCATTGCTGGTGTCCTTTTACAAAAGAATAAAGATGGTCACGAGCAGCCTATTGCTTTCATGAGTAAAGCACTTCAAAATTCCAAATAAAAGTACAATACCATGGAAAAGCAAGCTTATGCCCTGGTCATGTCTCTTAAGCATTTCAAAACTTCTGTGGGTTATTCTAAAATCATTGCTTTCATCCCACATTCTACTGTTAAAGATATATTAACTCAAACCGATTGCTTAGGGACTCGCCCTAGGTGGGTTGCTAAAATAGAAGATATGATTTGGAGATCAAACCCACCGAGCTAGTCAAAGGCCAAGGCTTGGCTCAAATGTTGACCGAAGGTAACGAAAAGACTCTTGGTTTGTTTTGTCTTAGCGATCTATCTTCGCCTGAGTTGCAAAGGTTAGGAGAGCATGAGTGGTACAAGGACATTGTTTATTACTTGATGAATCTTACATGTCCTAACCATTTAGTTGCTCATAAGAGAAGGGCTCTTAGACTAAAAGCCACTAAGTATTGCCTTATGAAGGATGACCTTGGATGGAGAAATCCCGAGGGCATAGTACGTAGGTGTGTTGATGAAATTGAGTCCAAGAAATTAATCTCTAAGTTTCATTCAGGATTTTGTGGTGGTCACTATGCTACTAGAACTACCACCCACAAAATTTTGAGAGCTGGTTATTATTGGCCTTCAATTTTTTCTGATGTGCATAGGTTTGTTAGAAGTTGTCAAGCTTGTCAACTGTTCACTAGGAAACAGAAGCTTGCTGCCCTGCCCCTACAACTTGTCATTGTAGAGGCACCTTTTCAGCATTGGGGTCTGTCGGGAAGTTCCATGAAAATTCTAGCAATGGCTACTCATGGATTTTGACTGCTATTGATTATTTCACTAAATGGGTTGAAGCCATTCCTGCTAAGAATGCCACTGAAAAGGTTATTATGGACTTCATTGAAAATAATATCATTACTAGATTTGGTGTCTCTGCTAGGATCACTACTGACAATGCCAAAGCTTTTAGTTCCTCAGAGTTTTCGTCTTTTTGTTTCAAGTATGGCATTGTCTTATCTCATTCATCAAATTACTATCCTTAGGGTAATGGTCTGGCTGAATCAAGTAACAAGAATCTCATAACCATTATCAAGAAGATAGTAAGAGATAATAAGAGATCATGGGATAGCAAAATCAAGTATGCTTTATGGGCAGATAGGATCACTAAAAAGAAAGCTACTGGTAAATCTCCCTTTGAATTGATTTATGGCTTGGATGTAACCTTACCCGTGCACCTGAAATTGTCGGCTTATCAGCTCCTTCAGCATTTTTCTACTAATAAAGATGTTGTTCAAAATAGAATAGATCAGATTATGGAGTTAGATGAAGCTCATAGGACAGCTTTTGATGCTATATGTAAAAATCAATCTAATATTAAGAAAAGCTTTGATAAATCCTCTCGATCTAGATCTTTGCAGGTTAGAGATATGGTACTTCTTTGGGATCGCAAGAATGAAAAACCACGAAAACATAAGAAGTTTGATAGTTTGTGGCTGGGACCGTACATCATCCGAGACATTGCTGGGCCAAACTCATTCCACTTGAGCAGATTGGATGGCGAGCCACTTGACTTACCTGCAAATGGCCAAATGCTCAAGCTGTTCTTCAAAGATGATATCTGATGCCATGGGGCATCCTATGTATTGTATTTCTAACCTCACTCCTTGTCATTTCAGCATTTTATTTTTGTTTTAGGATTAGATTTACTTTCCTTGTTAATAAATGGAGAGCTTATATCTTTCATGTGCTTAATGTTATATGATGATTTTTGGATGGACGCTACTTATGTTTTGTTGTGTGTTGCGTGGATGCAGATTCTAGATTCTCACATTACTACAATGCAGCAACATATCCCCAAGTAAAGCCAGATGTTGACCACTACGTGTCAACTACCCATAGTAGCACACCCCCTTTTTTCGCAAAAGGGGATAACGTTTGATTGATGTGTCTGTGCCATTCGACTGTCATCATCAGCCCGATCATGTTATGTTGTAAACCCAATCTGCATGTGTAAATTGTAAATAATCTTAGCAGATCTGTGTCATGTATGTATTTTCCTAGGTAAACCTAATTTTCTAGTGATGATCTACGTTCCGGAAGGTTTTTTGTCTCACCGATCCATGATCAGTAGAGTGTTCCTTCAGCCTAACCCCAAAGCTGGAATGGATTTTGTCATTAGAATCTTAAGGGAATCCTAGTGTGCTTCGAGTCTATGTAAAAGTAATTTGGAAATAATTCTAACTATTTGGTTAGGTTATTACGAATTGCTTGATCTACGAGATTATATTTGTGTCGCAGAACTGGGTGGTCTATGAGGGTCTATGTCAAATGGGTTTCCCCCCTTGAGGTGTAAAATTGTAAAAGTCATGATGTAAAATGTCTTGAGGGTTAGAAAATGTTTTAATCCCCTCTTAAGTCCTAGGTCCTAGGTGATTTTTCCAAAGGCTAAGTTCGAGGATCCAAAAAAAAAAAAAATCATAAAATTAAAAATTAAGAAAAACTAAAAACTAAAAAATAAAATAAAATAAAATTTAAAAAATAATTAAAAATAAATAAAAATTTAAATAATAAAATAAAATAATAATAAGTCAAAGTTTTGAGGAATTAAATGCAAGATTTTATTTTTTAATATATTAAAATGCATTTAAAAATTTCGACGGATGGGATTAAAAGAGATTTTGATCCTCATCGACGGTCGAGATCATTTTGACATGGATCACTCGAACTAGCCGTTGGGAAATTTTCCTTTAAATAGGGTGTCAGGGGTCATTTGATTCATTCGATCTGTGAGTCTTGTGCTGAAGAAAACTCTCTTGTAATCTTTTTCTTGTGCAATAAAGAAAGACTTTGGGGTTGAAATCTTGCTGGTGTTACTCTTCTAAAATGTTGTAAGTTGTTTCATAGCGATTGGTAATAGCTTGATGAAGAGTGATGTTGAACACAGGTATCTTGTTCACTCACTAGGGTTTGAATGGTAATAAAATTTCTGAAAATAATGGTAGGTATCTCCATTAGATTTGGATTTTAGTATTGTTTTTTCCCTCTTTATTGATAGTTGAAGTGAGTTGTGCAGGAAGTCTAGATTGTGAAGATCAACGGGCGTTTGGGGAAGTTCTCGACTGGACCAACAAACTCCTGAAAAACATTTCTTGAAGAGCCCAGCCAGTTTCGACCCTGGGTTTATCATTTAAATTTATCTTTTGAATGCATGAGAAGTTTTCTGAAGTATCTCATAGTAAATCTAAAATTCTGAAATATTTTTGTGGATTATTGACAAATCTGGCTATTGTAGAGTCGTAAATCTGTAAATATTGTAACTGGTTTGTAGGGTTTTAGTTTTAATTCTTGCATATATTATTTCTGGGTGTTTTTCTTTTGCTGTTACAGGTTTTGGAGCTGAGGATATAATTTTGTCCTAAAGCCAGATCTAGGCCCTGGAGGGTAAGATCTAGCCTCAGCATCATTTTGCAGGGATAATCTTCAATGGGTTTTCAATTTTTTGAGGAAGGTCGAAGCTATCTGCTTGCGAGGTTTCATTTCCAGGAAAATTTTCGAATTTTTTTTTAAGGAGGCTTTGTGGAGCTCCTGGATTGTTGCCAAGCTTCAGCATTACCGTCTTTTCAACTCAGCTCCCTATCTATCACCTCTTTTCCTCAACAACTTGCTCCACGCTCTGCAAACCTGCAAGTTACCAACGCTGCCCACTTGCGTTTTCTGTCCCATTGCTCCATCCTTCTCTTGCCATCTGTTGCTGCCAATCTGCGTATTTCTTGTAGCAATTCCTCATCCGCGCATGGTCCATTTCAAGGTTGCCTGTACACAGTTCTTGTTCCATCAAGCTCCTCATTTGCGCAGTTATACTCCCTCATCGTGTTGCCTCCTCCATGTCAATCTGCACTTCTCCATATTTACGCTGGTTCCCATTCCATCGTGGCTTCTGCCTGCGTGTGGCTCAACCCTCGCTTTTCGCCATTGAAACCCTATCTCTCACGTAGTTGCCATCCTTACGCTGCAGCGTTCAAACTTCTGCGTCCATCCATTTGTTGTCTTTCTCCTGCGTGAAGCCCTCTCCCATCCGCTGCAATCTGTCAAACACAGCTCCTCCCTTAGCATTTCGTCCACCTGCAGCAACCATTTTTTCCTACGTATCTCCTCTCTGCCTCACCCCATCTCCATATTCAAGCTGTTATTCCAGCTCCACGCCTTCTGCCTTTCACCTCCACGCAAACGTTGCACCCACGCTGTCATCCTCTGTCGAACATGTTTCATCTCCTCAGCGTGCCTGCAAATACTCCAAAACAGCAATGAAAATTTGATTTTGGTAGTTGTATAAGCATATTTTTGATTTTCATAGATTATTTAGGGTAGCGTACTTCTTTTTTTTAGTTTCGTTTCAATTAAGAACTAAACTCTTTAGTTTTAGTATTAGATATACGTTAGCTTAGTTTAGTTTTAAATTTATTAAATTTTTGTTTTAGTTTTAGATTTAGACTTCTTTAAATTTAGATTTAATTTTTTAAAGTTTGATGTTAAAATTAATATTAAAAAAAAATTAAAAAAAAAAGCATAAAAAGGGTCCCTTCAGATTCTATAGATTAGGTGTTAGTTTAGACTTTATTTAGATTTTAGTTTTGTTTCATTTTGAGTTTAAAATTTTAAAATCATAAAAAATATAAAAAATCATAAAAAGTTTGTTTTTAGGTCTTTGGTTTGTTCTCATTTTAGAATATTTAAAAAAAAAATATATATATATAAAATAAAATAAAAAATTTGAAATATTTTGTTAAATTTAGTCTTGGCACAAGGATTGGTCACATTTACGATTTTGGTGTATCTTTTCCGCTAAGGCTAAAATTTTGATGTGGGATTAATATTTATCATTTTGATGTGGTTAAACATGCTTAAATGTTCATTTGAAGATTAGCTATATGAAAGTGATAACTGGTTAGCATTTAAAATTGTGTAGTTATTTAAAGCATTTATCTTTTGAAATTTTAATTGTTGGAATATTGTTAAGGCATTGTGCATTTATTGAGTATCTCGCATTTGGAAAAAATAATCTTTGCTTGGGCTATTTGATGATAAATGATTGTTTTACAAGGTTTATATTTCTGCAACCTTTAATAAATAATCATTTAATCGTTAACTCCATAAGGCACTGGTGCATTAATTTCTAAAATCAATCAGTTGCTTTGCTGTGTCTCCCAACCCAACTGGTCCATAGTTGGTCTTCCTTTATCCCATAGGGTCTACCCCCCTTAGCCTCGAGAGACGGCTTAAATGGAGAGATCGGGGATCAGGGTGACAGCCCCCAGTCTGAGCATTGTCGCACTGCCCAGACAATCTGTGCAACAACCGGACCTTTTGATGATTTGAGAATTTCATTGTTGCTTTGGCTATTTAGCTAAGCTACAAAGTGTTGTTCAGCACAAGAGCTTCCCAAGGAGTGAAGCTCATCCCTCTCTTCGGTGGACTTCAAGTGCCACCCTAGGAGGGCTTCCATTGCCCACATCGAATTGTCATCTTGTGGAGGAGAATTTGCAGCAGTATAGTCAGTCATACACCCAGTTCGAACTGCAGATTGGAGGGACTGCGTCATCCTCACTTAGGACTGCGCAGTCACTAGAGGGGGACTCTTGGTTGGAGGTTTAGCTGGAGGATTTGGGAGATGGGTTGCGGAGAGATTGTTGGGAGCCTGATTTGGGGAGGTTTCTAGCCTTGTGGCAGCAAGTTACAATAGTTTCAGCTGTAGGCAGTGAGAACCAACGTTGGAGGAGGGACAATCCCCAAAGGGTCGAAATTTGCAATTCAAAACCAAGAAAAACCATTTCTGGGTTTTTCTGAGTTTTTGGAGAGGAGTACAGCCTCAAAGTTGCAGAAATTTCTGGGTTGTTTTAAAGGGGTAAATCAGAGCCGAAAGTCAGCCAACAGAGCAGTTTTTAGGGAACAAAGCAGTATTTTGGAGGCAGCAAAGATTACAACAGCTGGGCACTATTGTATCACCCACTTGAGGCCACTGTTTTAAGAACCGGCCGGCTCGAAACCGATTCGGCCGAGTTGGTCCGAGTCAAGCTCTCAGCGGGTTGACTCGGCCGTCAAACCGGTTCGGCTGGCCGGGTTATTACCAAGTCGGCCAAGTTGTCTAACAACTCAGCCGACTCGACCAAGTCCGAGCCTACTCGGCCGGCTCAGTAATAGTGGCCTGAAAACTCAAAAAAAAAACGATTTTTTTTTTACTTGGTTTTTGGTGAAGAGATTTATGTCAAAAGCTGGTGGACACACGAATTCCACATTCGCTGACTGTTTTCATAGGTTGTTTACTTGTTCACTCAGCTTCCTGTGGCATGAATCGTTTAGTGCTTGAAAATAGAAAGTGATGAGTTTGGTGCTAGCAATTTGATAGGATCTAATGTTGTGAACATTTTGCCAAGAACATGAAATCTCCTATTAGAATGGAGAAAGACATCTGTTGCCTTCATTATTTAAAATTCCTCAAGGAACGATGTGAATTTCTAAGTAAACAATATACTATCTAAGAACCATGTAATAAAGAGGGCACATGAAATTGAAATGCTGATCAGACATGTGATCCTAGTTAGAATGTTTATAGGTGCAATTCTCTCTTGGAAGATGGCAGTCTATCTTTATACATATTACAAAGTTGATGGGAACAAACTTGAAGTTGCCCCAAGGGATCCTAAAACTAGAGAATAGCCACAAAATATTCTATGGGGTGTAGATGGGTTTGTCATGACTGCATGTAGATGTGGATGCAGAAGTTTTGGCGTTAGGGATCCTATATCTTGATCTGTGTCACATACAAATTGCTTTTGTAGTTCTTCTCATGAATACATCTATTAACATCCATCTTGGTGAGATGGTCTAAGATGATTGATGAGGGTACAAGATTAAAAATGAGTTACAAACTATGAAGCATGTAGATATGCTACCAGTGGTTGATCCAGATGATCTTGGCTCCTCTAGTAGTAGCCACTAGCCAGTAGTACTGGTCACAGTTTACTTTTGTTGTAGAGGCCATTTCTAGCCTCCTTGGTTATGTGTTTTTGTTTTGATCTCTATATCATCATCATGTATGTATTGGACAGTGCACTGGGTGCCATTTTGATATAATGGATATATTCATGAGCCTAATTTGATCATATGTTGTCTTCTATCTATATTTTAATGTTGTGTGTTTGGAAACATGAATGAAAATCTTTAAATTATGTTTTTTTATAAAAAAAAAATATTTAATGTATTTTTTACAATGACCGGGTCATTGAAATTGAGCCGATCGAGTCAATATCGAGACGGATTCGGAGTCAGAGTCGACCCTCAGCCGAGTCAGAGTTGGAGTTGGAGTTTTAAAACATTGCCTGAGGCTTGTAACTTGCCTTGTGCAAGCCCAGGTGCACTCCTTCCATCTTATATTGTACTCCAACATTTATAATTAATGAAAATTGGCCAATTTGGTGTTCTGGGCAAAATTTTTGTTTACATGTGTGTTTAGTAATGTGGAAAAAGTCCGGAAAAAATCGGGATTAAATCCCCAAAATGCGATTTTTTTGGCTGGCCGATTAAATCGGTTGATTTTTGCCGATTTTTTCCCAGTTGAAAAAGTCGGGATTAAATCGGGACATTTTCCAAAAAATCGTGAATGAGGTAGTTTCATTAATTATTTTTTTAATCGGAATTTTATTGAAAAAGTCTAGATTTTATTGAAAAAGTCAGGGTTTTTTAAAAAATGAATATTTTTGCATTTTTTTAATTTTGCAAACTTTTTGCTGATTTTTTCAAAAAACTCCTAATTTTAACGACTTTTTCAACTTCTGGACCCTTGCTGATTTAATCCCTACTTCAACTTTTTCCACATTGGTGTTTACTGAGTAAAATTTTTGTGTTGTAATTGTTGCATGTCTTTGTTATCTCTGTAAATTTTTACTTTGGAATGTTACATTGTAGGTCCTTGGCGATTCCCATGCTACCCAAGTTGAAGTTATCAATAGATTCAAATTCAGATTTGGTAGATCCATCTGTGTATGGGCAGTGATAGATTCTCTTTCACATCTAATGAATACTAGAGCTGGTATTTGTTTTCCAGTAAATGTTTTGAACCAATTAATGGTTGATCCATGGCAGATTCACTGAGTTCTTGCAAGACATGTGCTACAGTAATTGAGGGGCACTTGGAGATGGTGATTTAATGTTGCATGACTGTGTGGATTCTCACTAAGGTGGAGATGCAGGTAGTAGGAGCTAGGAAGAGTACTTCAAGGTTTTGTTTCAATGTAAGCTTAGCATGATATATTTTTTCAGCAATAGGTTGTTGATTTGGGGTAGCATCGGATGTGCTCTAGCCATGAAATTTTTTGGAGAGGCTAAAGCACATGAGATCTCCACGACCCAAAAATGGTTTGGGCAAATTCTAACCAGTTTGGGAGATATTAAAGTAATTAATACTTTTAATGGAGTTCCTAAGTCTAAACTTAGGAAAAATAAAATATTAAAGGGTATTAATATAAAACTGTGTTAGAAGGGTCCAAAAGTCATGGATCAAGCAAAATCTAATCTTAGCCGTTGATTAGAGATTTAATCTCGACCATTGATGAACCAACAAGAAAAGTATAAGAGGAGGCTGAGGGTCAGTTGGAGAATACACCGAGTTGATCAAGAATTCGATTTTCTGGGGCAGGGTTTACTGAGGAAATCGAATGAGTGATCTGAGTTGCATCTGAGGGGTAGTGAATACATAGAAGAGAGGCATAGTTAGTAGCAGGAGGATCAACGCAGAGTCGGGAGAGGTTGACGCAGAGCCAACTAGAGGCCACGCAGAGGCAGCTAGGAGTTGCGCAGAGCCAAAGAGGCCAACGTGTGAGATGCAGAGGGTCTAGGGGCTAACGCAAAGGCTCCAGAAGTTGACGCACAATCCAAAGAGGCTGACACAGGGCCTAGAAGCAGCGCTGGAGGATTTCGTGGGACAAACTGGGAGCTGGAGAGCCGAATAAGGTTACACAGTCCCTATCAGAGTGATGTAGAGCAGCGAAAGTTGCATTATTGTTGTGGGATCGTTCATCCAGTGATTTAGCCAGAATATCTATCTCCAACTGAGAGGTACTACTGTCGAGGGCATTCTTTGTTGGGTGAGCCATTTCTAGCACCCAGGTTGTATTATGAAACTGCATAATAATAAAACCCTCTAAATAGCTGCATCGATTTTCCTGCATTGGGTTTTTCCGGGGACATTAGTCCAAAAACAACGGTGTCACTTGTGTGCTTGTTTACTTTCAGTTGATGATCTGTATGTGTTGATATTGTACTTGTATTTATTTTCATTGTTTACATGGTAAATAACTTGTTAAGTAATTGATCAAGTAGGAGGAAATAAATCAGATAGTACAGGAAGAATTTCTAACGAGTTAAACTTAGAAATTCCAACATGGTATCAGAGCGAGGTTGCAGATCACAGGATAACTGAAGGCATCAGCCGAGCAGAGCAGTAGCAACAGAAACAACTGTCCCGAGTGACAGAAGTTGTTCCTAGCAGAAAGCAGCAAGGAAGGGGTGACACAGAGGGCCTGTATCATCAATTCAAGCCAGGAAAAGGATCAACATAGAGGCAAAGAGGAGCAAACCTGACCTACGCAGTGCCCGATCATCTTTCTTCGTTAGGAAGGATCGACGTTGTGGCCAGGAGGTGCAGATTTTGTCGGTGCCAGGCTTGCGCAGAGCCTAGAGGCTTAGTCTGTCAAGTTGCTGGGGTATAGGAGGCTGCGGATAATTTGCGGAGCGAAGCTGGTGGGATACTATGGTCAGAACAATACCTAACAGGGAATGACCAAGGAGGAGGGATTTCCAGAAAAGAAATCAAGAATCAGAGGGAGTCAAATCGAGGACGTCCAGGAGGGAAGTAAAGAGACTCAGAGGAGTCAGAAGAAGAGCATCATAATGGCCGTGAATGGATTGAGAGATCAGGATAGGTTGGACGGAGCATCCAACTTCGTGGTCTGGAAGGCCAGGATCTTGTCCATTCTAGACAGATATCGCATAAAGGACTTCGCCTTGAAAACAATAGCGATCCCAGTTGACCTAGCTAAAAATGAGAAGTACAAGGAGGCAATGGCCAAGGCGAAGTGCATCATCCTCGATGGGGTCAAGGATCATGTGGTGCCACATATCATCGAGAAGGACACGGAAAGTGAGATGTGGGATGCCCTGAAAAAATTGTACCAGCATACTTCTGTGTAGAGGAAGATGTTAATTGAAAATCAGCTGCGGTCATACCAGATGTAGAAGGGTGAGCAGATAGATGTCTTCCTCGGTGGATTGAAGGAGATCCGTGACCAGCTAACTTCCATAGGGGCCACGCTGAATCAAGAATTGATGGTGAGGACCGCAATGAATGCAGTCTCAGAGGATTGGGAGGTATTTGTCTAGAGCATACTGGGCAGGTCGAGCCTTCCAAATTGGGAGGAACTGTGGGCGGATCTTCATCAAGAAGAGATCAGACGGGTGACCAAGGCCAGGAGTAGCGGAAAAGGGGTCAGAATCAAGAAGGAGGAAGAAGAAGATGCGGCTCTCGCATCTGTGGGAAAGCAGGAGGAGAAAGAAGTAGGACCTCTCCAAGGTCAAGTGCTTCCATTGTCGAGAACTGGGTCACAATGCGAACCAATGTCTGAGGAAAAAGAGTGAGGGAGAGGCTTCTGACTCGTAGGCAGTGCCAACAAAGGTGGAGAAAGAAGTCGAGGAGGATGACGACTATGCCATGAGTGCTCATGCGCCACTTGAGAGGAAGTGGGGAGACATCAAGCTGTAGTCAGACGGACTATAGGCGATGAGGGGCAGGATTCTTGACGTACCCAACCTCTTGGATTATACCTTTCTACGGGAGCCCCGAAGAGGAGTAGCAGGACTGGCAGATGTCAGTAGAGACGGATGCAGATGGAGCGACAAAGAATGCTATAGTGCAAGAGTCCCAGGACAGCAGGCTGCAACAGTCCGAGAAGCATGGGAGTGTTGCAACAGTGCAGGATGGCATAGAGAGGTGTGCAACAGTGCGAGATGCATGGAATTGTTGCAGCAGCATAGAGGTCAGTAGAGGGAGCACTTCTTAGCGGCAAAGGGAGCCTCAACATCGGGAGTGTCTCTAGCCTGACAGGGATATCAGAGTGGGGTGGATCAATTACTTCCTTCTCAGTAACTAGCTTGCAGTGCAGCAGTTAGTAGTGGCAGTGCTATGAGCAGCATGATGCAGTGTGAGGAGAAGGGGATGCAGTGCAAATGCAGTGCTAGGTATATGAACCAACAGCAGCACAGATGCAGAGGGAGTTGCCATACGGATGCAGCAGTGGCAGTGGCACGGTCATGGGCAACAATACATGATGTAGTAGTGCAGACGATGTTGGGCGGGGAGGCCTAGCATCAGCACAAGGACCGATGCTGGATGATCAGGGTGATACTCAGTAAGGAGTATTACTAGAGCACAGTCATCGCTAAGAGGGAGTATTGATTTGGGGTAGCATCGGATGTGCTCTAGCCATGAAAATTGGTGGAGAGGCTAAAGCACATGAGATATCCAAGACCTAGAAATGGTTTGGGTAGATTCTAACCAGTTTGAGAGATATTGAAATAATTAATATTTTTAATGGAGTTCCTAAGTCTAGATTTAGGAAGAATAAAACATTAAAGGATATTAATATAAAACTGTGTTAGAAGGGTCCAAAACTCATGGATCAAGCCAAATCTAATCTTAGCCATTGATTAGAGATTTAATCTCGGTCGTTGATGAACCAACGAGAAAAGTATAAGAGGAGGCTTGAGGGTCAGTTGGAGAACACACCAAGTTGATTAAGAATTCGATTTTCTGGGGCAGAGTTTGCTGAGAAAATCGAACGAGTGATCTGAGTTGCATCTGAGGGGCAGTGAATACATAGCAGAGAGGCAGAATTAGTACCAGGAGGATCAGCATAGAGCCGGGAGAGGTTGATGCAGAGCTAGCTAGAGGCCACGCAAAGGCAGCCAGGAGCTACGCAAAGCTAGAGAGGCCAGCGTGTGAGATGCAGAGGGTCTAGGGGCTGATGCAGAGGCTCCAGAAGCTCACGCAAAGGCCAGAGAGGCTGACGGAGGGCCTAGAAGCAGCGCTAGAGGATTTCGTGGGGCAGACTGGGAGTTGGAGAGGCGGATAGGGTGACACAGTCCCTATCAGAGTGACGCAGAGTAGCAGAAGCTGCATGGCTGTTGTGGGATCATTCATCCGGTGATTTAGCCGGAATATCTGTCTCCAACTGAGAGGTACTACTACCGAGGGCATTCTCTGTTGGGTGAGCCATTTCTGGCACCCAGGTTGTATTTTGAAACTACATACTAATAAAACCCTCTGAATAGCTGCACCGGTTTTCCCGCATTTGGGTTTTTTCCCGGGACATTAGTCCAAAAACAATGGTGTCACTTGTGTGCTTGTTTACTTTCAGTTGATGATCTGTATATGTTGAAACTTGATACTGTACTTGTATTTATTTTCACTATTTACATGGTAAATAACTTGTTAAGTAATTGAACAAGTAGGAATAAATAAATCAGATAGTAAGAATTTCTAACGGGTTAAACTTAGAAATTCCAACATAGGCAGGCGGTAGTGGAACTTAGTTCAGCGGAGGAGAGTATATGGTAGCTATTTGTGCTAATTGTGAGGCTATCTAGCTTTGCAAGTTCATAGCAGAGTTGACCAATTAGATGTTAGGATCTATTGTGATAATCATAGCTGCATCAAGCTTTCTATGAATCCATTGTTTCATGATTGTTCCAAGCACATTGATATTTGGTACCACTTCATCAAAGACAGTTCAGCAGAGAGCAGTGGTCCTGAGTAATGTTCCTTTGGATTGACAGCTTGATATGCCTTGGGAGAGGCTTGGGCTGGTTGAGAACATTTTCTTCACAAAGAGGGAGTGTTAGAATATCTCATTGTTGCTCCAAAAGTTCCTCCCCCATTATACCTGAAGCAGCCTGTAGTAGCAGTGTCCCTGTAACATGCAGGTTGAGTGTGCAATTGTAATCCTTTTAAAGGAAAATTGGTTTTCTTCTAGTAAAACAGGAGAGGATGCGTGGATCCCATGCATGCACCAGATCTGGAGTTTCCCATTATAACTACTTATTTTAGAACAGAAGTTATAATTCTATCTGATTATTCATTTCTAGTGTATTTTCTATTCTGGTGTGACCAAGTCAAAGATGACAGTTAAAGGAGGCTGTGCATGAGTTGGTCATTATTACATTGGGGAGTTTCCCTAGGAATGGCAGTGTATGTTTTCCCTTGGATGCTCTAATTTAGGCATTCCTTCTCATGCAAGCAGGGGACATTCTCTTCAGTGGCTAACTGTTTGATTAAGTCCACTTTGATTGTAATCCTTTCCCCCCTACTTCTATTATGAACGTAAGGCTTAGGGAGTAGTTTTCATCAGTTAAGTTTTGCTGCTTAAGTGAGCAGAAGTGATTTTCTGTAGTGATTAGCTGAGTTTTGTTTCAGAGTTAATGAGAAGGCAATACCAGGTTTTAGTGACTGTTCAACAATCCAATTAGCTCTTTCTGTTTATACTTTTTAGTATGATGTATTTCAGTCTATAGCATAGATCAGATCTGTTGTTTTGAGAGTTCTCTAGGAATTCTGTGTTAGCTGTTAGTGTTTCATATCTGTGTGCTGTAAACTGTTACCATGAGCTAAAATTGAACATCTCACTAACTACCTACACTATGTATCTATGGTGTGGAATCTGGATACAAGGCTGTCCCTCGTGACAAATACTTTCTGAAACAATTTTCTGCATGTTAGCCATAAATAAGAATTGATGATTCCAAAAGAAAATATAAAAGACGTGGTTTTGAATGTCAGTAGGATGTACCATGCTGTTTACAAAGGATTCCTTAAACCTTGTTAAAGATTTGGTGCAACAGAAGTTGAGCTTTAGAATAAGTAAGTGCTGGTATTGGAAGACGCTAAGAAAGGTGTCTCGCGCAGCAAGGTGTGTGTCTATTTGAAATGTGCAATATTTATTGATGTTTTCTTGCAGGATAAGCATATGAACAAACCTGTGAAAACAGAGGAGTAGGATAGAGGATTGAAATATTTCCTTAAATTCTCCATCTGAGAATAGTTAGGTTTTTGTTAAGTGCAGGACCCATAAAATAATAATTATTATAAAAACAAGAAACAAAAGAAATGTCAGGGTAAGTTATACAGGAGCTTGATGGCTGTTCTCAAGTGATAAAGCAATTTTCTTTATTAACTACTACTGGGCTGACATAATTCTCTGGTAATATCTGTGGATAGTAATTATTTCCATTCACTTTATGTTTTTTGAACTGTAATAAATGTCCTTGAAAACTTTGTAAGGTATGGAAGCTTTACTATTGGGGTTCAGATATCAATATTTGGTAAATAGTATCAGAATTTCTATTTTCCTATCTGGAGATAGGAATGGATGTCAGCGTGTGAGGAAGAAAAGCTATAGAAAACATAAGTGTGAGCAATGCCATACAAAAAGAAAGAATGGGTATCACTCCCTTATCATTTTTGCAACCTGTTGAAATGGTTGTAGATGCAACATCTATTTCTTTCAAATTGCAGTCTAGAGGGTCACACTTACCTCAATCTTTGAGTTTGAGTTTGTATCAGATGACAAAAATGTTGCGATGTTTGTAAGAGGGCCTGTTGTTAGAATTGTTGCTTTTCTGCCTGAATCAAGTTCATTCATTACATTATGCAATACTTCTTGTGCTTTGGGCTGTCGTAGTTCAGGGTGCTCAGTATCTCTTGGGGCTGCATATTTCACAGAGTTGTGGGCGGTGTATCTGCAACAATTATTCAGTTATTAGAGTGAGAAGAAGTATGTGCAAAAAACTCTAGATAAATTGTTGCCAGTGTAGTGGCTCAAGTTCAGGAGGATTTCCCCCCACTATAGTGTCTAGCCTGTTTCTAGGGATTTCAAGATAGGACCTACTCTTCTAGGATGAAGTACCCTCTCAGAGAAAATGGCCTTTGACATCTTGATCCATACCATAATTGGGGAAATTATTTTTATGCACTGAATTCCAATTATAAATGCAATGCAGGCACACACTTGAACACTCATGTACATGCTTTACAGTTTTTCATTAAAATTAAATGCATACTGACATACATTTCTTCAATTCTCAGATAGAGAAGCAATTCAGGTCTATTGATTCTATATTTTCATCATAAACCAAGAAAATTTCTGAATGCCCAATTGTGTCCAATTGTATTAAATGTTTCTCTCAAAATTTACCTGTACTGCCTGCAATAATGAGAAAGAATAAGGTACAAAAGATTATAATCATGCATGCATAAACTTTTATAAGTAGGAAACCCTAATTTTGTAAAAAAAATCTTATATAACTGTTAATGTAATAATATGTACAATGAGCATTTTACTACCCTCCCCCCCAGCCTCCCCCACCCCAAAAAAAATGGTGGCAGAAGGGCCATTGCTATAGGGTCATACAGAGGCATTGGCAACCATCCCATCAAAGCTTCACAAACCAAAAACTGAGACTAGTTGATCAAGCTATAGTGAAGTTGTCCAAGCCAACACCATGTGGGATTTGATAGGGACGCATATACAAAATGATAGCACATATTTTGGAGAGAATAATGAATACCACATATATTAATGAAGATGTTGCAGCAAGTACATAGATGGGAGCTTGGGGTGGGCTACCTAACAATATTCATAGCACACTCTCATCTAATTCAATGTTATCAAGTCCAAACTAGTCGACGCCAAACATTAGAACCAAATTGCAATAGGTAAAAAAATTGGACACAAAATTGGTCACCAAAAAATACATAAAAGAATTCAAATTTTTAGATATATATATAGAACCATCTGCTATTTTGTTATATTTTCTCTTACTCGCTATATACATAAGGAAACTTCGCGTGTTTGTGACTAATAATTTGGATTCATACATGCGTGTGAATCCAAAGTATTAGACACAAATATGCAGAGTTCTCTTATGCGTATAGCAAGGGAAAATATAACAAAATAGCAGAGAGTGCAACCCATATCTAAGCTGAAATACATGAAGAAAGAGGCTCAAAATAGTTCTTAGAGTCTAAAAATAAGCATAATAATAACTAATAACTATAGTCTACAATCTACAATCTAATCATATGATAGAATCATCTAAAGTCTCATTCTCTACATCCTCCACTTGAATGCACTCAGGTTTGTGACTGGATCCCCCTAGATTTGAAATTCCAACAACATATTTTTAAATCCTCTAGTTGTTGAAGTGTGTCCAAGTCCATCCAAGATAGGCCTTTATCATTTTTCGTTTCTTAAGTGATTTTAGTGGGCCCAAGTGAAATAAACAAAGTTCATTTATTGAATATGAAATGAACAACTTGGTTCATAAATTGAATATCTAAAATAAATTGAATAATGTAAAAGAATCCATATGGATTAAAACAACATATTGAATATGTAATATGAGAGATAGATGATGATACGCCTCGATGTTATAGTGTACTTATAGAATTGACTAGTCACAATGGCTGATAGGCCATGTCCTTTGATTAGGTCATGATTTTTAGTCAGGATGTGTTACTTCATATGCACACATATATACATACACATCCATGTGAATCCAAATTATTAGACACAAATATAGAAAGTTTAAATATTTGTCTAATAATTTGGATATTTGTATATGTGAATCCAAATTATTAGACACAAATATGGGAAGTTTAAATATTTGTGTCTAATAGTTTGGATTCATGTGTCTGTGTGAATCCAAAGCATTAGACACAAATATGCAAAGTTCTCTTATAGCAAGGGAAAATATAGCAAAATAGCAGATTCAGCAACTCATATCTTAGCTTAAATACATAAAGAAACAGGCTCAAAAGAGCTTTTAGAGTCTAAAAGTAAGCATAATTATTATTAATAATAACTAATAATTATAGTCTACACTCTAGAATCTAATCATATGATAGAATCATCCAAAATCTCGTTCTCTACATCCTCTACATGAGTAGACTCGGGTTTGCAACTAGATTCCTCTAGACTTGAAATTCCAACACCATATTTTTAAATTCTCTGGTCGTTGAAGTGGGTCCAAGTCCATCCAAGATAGGCCTTTATCATCTTTCATTTCTTAAGTGATTTTAGTGGGCCCATAAGAAATGAAGAAAGTTCATATATTGAATATGAAATGAACAACTTGTTTCATAAATTGAATATCTAAAATAAATAGAATAATTTAAGAGAATCCATATGGATTAAAATAACATATTGAATATGTAATATGCAAGATAGATGATGATACAACTCCATGTGATAGTGTACTTATAGAATTGACTAATAACAATGGTTGATAGGACATGCCCTTTGATTAGGTCATGATTTTTAGTTAGGACGTGTCAGGTGTTACTTCATATGCAACATATATACATATACATCCATGTGAATCCAAATTATTAGACACAATGATCCAGGTGGATGTTGGTGGCTACCCACCTATCCCATTTGGACCCCCACAACTGTCTCTTTCAGTTTTTCAGTTTAGCACAGTTTACTATTATTAGCAGTTTTTCGGGTCCTGAACTTCCGGAGCCGTTTTGAGGCCCTAAACGACGTTTTTTGGGAAATCTGGGGCAACATGGGTCCATGGACCGATGTTGCCTCCCAAAGTGGTAGTGCTTGGATAGATCTTTCTAACGAGCTATTGTACGCGTCAAACGGAGATCGTATGCCAAAGTTACGACCCCGGGAAATTGATGTAACAATTTACTCAAACGGGGTCCACAATTTGGCATTTCATCTTCTAGGGTCAGGTTTTCGAATGTTAAGGGTTTTCCATTGTTTCTCAACAATAAATAGGCCTTCGAGCCTCATTGTAACACAGTTTTTAACAGTTTAGAGGCATGTAGCCACCACATCTCTTCTTAGAGATAAGCTACCATCGCCCTAGCTGGTTTATTTCCATTATTGTTTGTAAGCATATTTCAATATTTTACATTAATGAAATGAGGTATTATTTCCGCTGCATATCTGTGTGTATGGTTATCTCTGTAATTTGTTGCGTTCCTGTTTAAATCTGGATCAGTGGTATCAGAGCGGTCTGCTTTTTCTCTGTTTTTCTTTACATGTCCCCAACGAGGTCGGGATATAAGGAGTTAGGGCTTGAACTGGTCGAACCTTTGCAAGACCAGCCCCACAAATCCCGACGGCCTCCCATGGCGGATGAGAAGAAAGATGAGGGGGCAGGAGATCCTATCAAAATATTGCTTGAAGAAGCCCTCGAGCGACAACGGAACGCGATGATGGACAGCTTTGCCCAGATCCTTCAACAGCTACCTAGAAGCGACGCATCGGCTTCCAGCAGCTACTCTGGAAATGCCATGCCCTTTAAGGTACAAGTTAATTGTGAAATCCCCATTTTCGAGGGTCAGATAGACGCAGATGCCGTAGATAAATGGTTAAATCTGCTAGAGGGTTATTTTTCTATTCATGAATTTTCGAGTCGGGAAAATATCGTTTTCGCTCTTCTCAAAGCAGCCCCCCACGTCAAGGACTGGTGGGAAACCTACTGCGAGCAGAAGGATGAACGCACAGGCTCACTATTTTCAGCCGCACCCACTTGGGATTCATTCCGGGATGTCGTCAAGGAGCAATACTACCCTATCAAAAGCTATGAGGACAAATACATCAAATGGACCACACTGCGGCAGGGACAGGACTAAGATGTGCCAGAGTTCACAAACATTTTTCATACCCTTCGCACACAGTTGGGTATCAAATATTCTGAGCTGCATCTGGTACTCAAATACTGCGGCTGCCTACACAGATACATCCAGGAAGAGATGGAGTTCCTGAACATCTCCTCGCTCGGCATGGCGTATCGATATGCTGTCAAAATCGAGCAAAAGTTCAAACAGAAGAAGCGAGACTTTGGATCTGCAAATCCGAAGCCCAAAGCACAAAGCCAAGGCGGGGTGACCCAAGACAACCCGTCAAAGCCGCAAGAAAAGAACAACATCACGAAGCCGAAGGAAACAGGAAAGTGGTGTGAGTTCCACAAGAGTGCCACTCATAACACAAGTGAGTGTCAGATCAAGCGGTCACTGGTGGCCAAGTTGAAGGCTTCCGAATCAGATGCATGTTCCGACCCTGAGCTAGAACCCGACAAGGGGAATGGCAAAGAGAAGCAGATCATTGATGCGGATCCCAGTGCCACTGTTGCCACCGCCAAGATCCAGAAAAATGAGCTCGAAGATCCAGAGGAGGGAGAGCGACTTTTCCACTCCTAGATGTGGGTGAAGGGCTCGCCACTAAAATTCATTGTTGACAGTGGCAGCCAAAAGAACCTCGTTTCAGCAGAGGTCGTGAAGCGGTTGGGCCTACTAACTACACCACACCCGCAATCGTACAATATCGGGTGGCTTCATGAAGGACGAGATCTCAAAGTTCGCCAGCAGTGCCGCCTTCCGTACAGCATCAAGCGCTTCACAGATGAGGTATTGTGTGATGTTACACCTCTAGATGTTTGCGATGTATTATTAGGCCAGCCATACTTGTGGAGACGACATGCTGTGTATGAGTCAAGGCCTCGCGCTGTCATTATTTCTTTGGATAATTCATTATACAGGATATTGGAGGTAGCCCCACCTATCGCCACCTCTTTGATCACTACCAAGAAAGGCAGCAAGCTCATCTCCCAGACCAGGAAATTCATCTGTCTGGTTCACTCCCAAAGTAAGGGGAAGATTGTCATCACATCCATGACCCCCGCGAAGGGTTCCTCCATGCAGCAGCAGCAGCAAAGGGATACAATCATGACAAGACATAGGAACAACTTCTCCTCACCCACAGGGGTACCACACAAGTTTCAGGTGGGCGATTACCAGAACCCATCAGAAACTCAGGCAACTCCGACATGGTCCTTACACCAGTACCAAGGCTACGGGCAACAATGCTTTGAAGCACAACATTCCTCCATTCCTTAGCTTGCACCGAGTGTTCAATGTGGACCGTCGTCGACCATGCTTCCCACCATTTTTGGACACATCAGAGATTGCAGAACAACTCACCAGAGACCCAACTCAGCAGAAGCTTCCTCATCTCAGGGAGGAACTCAATGCAATGGGGACCATTGCTTCCTAAGGGGGGAGGAATGATCCAGGTGGATGTTGGTGGCTACCCACCTATCCCATTTGGACCCCCACAACTGTCTCTTTCAGTTTTTCAGTTCCCTAAATTATAGCACAGTTTACTATTTTTAGCAGTTTTTCGGGTCCTGAACTTCCGGAGCCGTTTTGAGGTCCTAAACGACGTTTTTTGGGAAATCTGGGGCAACATGGGTCCATGGACTGATGTTGCCTCCCAAAGTGGTAGTGATTGGATAGATCTTTCTAACGAGCTATTGTACGCGTCAAACGAAGATCGTATGCCAAAGTTACGACCCCGGGAAATTGATGTAACAATTTACCCAAACAGGGCCCACAATTTGGCGTTTCATCTTCTAGGGTCAGGTTTTGGAATGTTAAGGGTTTTCCATTGTTTCTCAACAATAAATAGGCCTTCAAGCCTCATTGTAACACAGTTTTTAACAGTTCAGAGGCATGTAGCCACCACATCTCTTCTCAGAGATAAGCTACCATCGCCCTAGCTGGTTTATTTCCATCACTGTTTGTAAGCATATTTCAATATTTTACATTAATGAAATGAAGTATTATTTCCGCTGCATATCTGTGTTTATGGTTATCTCTGTAATTTGTTGCGTTCCTGTTTAAATCCGGATCACACAAATATGCAAAGTTTAAATATTTGTGTCTAATAATTTGAATTCATATGCGTGTGTTTGTGTGTGTATGTGAATCCAAAGTATTAGACACAAATATACAAAGTTCTCTTATGCATATAGAAAGGGAAAATATAACAAAATAGCAGATAGTGCAACCCATATCTAAGCTTAAATACGTAAATAATTAGAGTCTAAAAATAAGCATAATTATAGTCTACACTCTACAATCTAATCATATGATAGAACATCCAAAGTCTCATTCTCTACATCATATACGTCAGTATACTCGGGTTTGTGACTAGACTCCCCTAGACTTGAAATTCCAACACCATATTTTTAAATCCTCTGGCCGTTGAATTGGGTCGAAGTCCATCCAAGATAGGCCTTTATCATTTTTCATTTCTT
Organism: Pinus tabuliformis; assembly: GCA_031772625.1. NCBI lineage: Eukaryota > Viridiplantae > Streptophyta > Pinopsida > Pinales > Pinaceae > Pinus > Pinus tabuliformis. Next base: position 509,433,538 of record CM062818.1, on the reverse strand, counting down.
CAGTGATTTTAGTGGGCCCATGTGAAATGAACAAAGTTTATTTATTGTATATGAAATGAACGACTTGGTTTATAAATTAAATATCTAAAATAAATAAAATAATGTAAAAGAATCCACATGGATTAAAATAACATATTGAATATGTAATATGAGAGATAGATGATGATACAAATCCATGTGATAGTGTACTTGTAGAATTTACCAGTCACAGTAGTTGATAGGTCATCTCCTTTGATTAGGTCATGATTTTTAGTTAGGATGAGTGTTAAAATTGGCAACTAGGGCCAAATTCCACCTTGGGACTGTTGAAATTTCTAAGTTTAACCCGTTAGAAATTTTTCCTGCACTATCTGATTTATTTCTCCTACTTGTTTACTTACTGAACAAGTTATTTAACCATATAAATACTGAAATAAACACAATGCAGTCTCAACCATCTACAGATCATCAACTGAAAGAAATAGACAAACACACAAGGGACACCATTATTTTTGGACAATCGTCCTCCGAAAAACCCAACTTGGTAAAACCGATGCAACAGTTCTGAGGGTTTTATTATTAAGCAACTTTTCTTGAGTACCACTAGGTGCCTGTGAAAATTCTATCACTGCAGTAACTGATTTACTTTTCCTACTTATTCCACCATAAGTTATTCATGAAATCACTTCAATAAACATTAAAATAAATACTGCTGCAGATATCACATTGTAATACAGAAACAAACATATGCACAAGAATCAACACATTGACACAAATATTTTGGACTAATGTCCTCGGAAAAACCCAATGTGGGAAAACCGGTGCAGCAAGGGAGGAGATTATTATTCAGCAATTTTCTAGTACAACAGGGTGCTAAACTGGCTTACCCATAGATAGACAAATTCTCCAACACTTCTTCTGAACCCAGCGTCAGCCCTGCTGACCTCTGCGTGGCCTGAAACCTTCTGTGTTAGCCTGTTGAGACTCTGCGCAGCCTCTCTGGCTTTTTGCGTCACTCTTGCAACCTCTGCATGGATGACGCAGGCCCTGCTGGCGTTGCGCAGTCACTGCTGCCTCTGCATGGCTCCCTTTGGCCCTGCGTCTGCCTTTTCTGCCTCTGCACTAATCTCCCGTCTCTCTATTCCGTACTTGCTGCCTCCTGACTGCTCACCAGACCACTGGTTCAATTTCTTAGCTAACCCCGCTCTAGAAATTGAACTGACTAGTCTCCCTCTGTGTATTTTCCAAGTGACCCTCAAGCCTCCTCTTATACTTTTCTTGTTGACAAATCAACGGTCGAGATTAAGTCCCTAATCAGCGGCTAAGATTAGATCTGGCTTGATCCACGACTTTTGGACCATTCTAATACAGTTTCATATTAATTCACATTAATATTTTATTTTCCCTAAGTTTAGACTTAGGGATAACATTAAAAATATTAATTATTTTAATATCTCCCAAACTGTTTAGAATATTCCCAAACCCTTTTTGGGTATTGGAGATCTCGTGTGCCTTAGCCTCTCCACTATGTTTCGTGGCTAGAGCACATTCGATGCTACCCCAAATCAACACTCCCTCTTAGCGAGTATTGTGCTCTGGCAATACTCCTCACTAAGCATCACCCTGATCATCCAACATCGGTTCTTGTGCTGATGCTAAGCCTTCTTGCCCAACATCCTCTGCACTGTTGTATCCTGTACTGCTACCCATGGCTCTGCCACTGCTACATCTGTACGACAACTCAATCTGCATCTGTGTAACGTGTTGCTGCTAGTCCTTTCTCCCAACACTGTATCTGCACTACAACTCCCTCTTCATTCATGCTGCTAACACACTCATTTTTACTTTTGAAAGGGGTTCTTTACCATCCCCATCTTTTCCCTGAAGTAGTCAAATTTTGACTTTCCAAGGGCCTTGGTGAGGATATCTTCCACCATTTCTCTTATAGGAGTGTAGCTCAATTGTACAACTCCTTGTTGGACATAGTCTCTGACAAAGTGACACCGGATATAAATATGCTTCGACCTGTCATGAAACACTGGATTCTCAGAGATTTTGATGCAACTCTGATTATCGCACATGATCCTGGTCGCCTTCATATTTCTTCTGAATAGGTTCACCAACACTTTTCTAAGCCATATGGCCTCACACGAAGTTGTGCTTGTTACCATATATTCTGCCTCAGATGAGCTCAGAGCCACGGACTTCTGTTTCCTACTGAACCAGGAGGTCATTCCTAATCCAATGTTGCAACAGTACGCAGAGGTACTTTTTCGATCCATTGAACTTCCTGCCCAATCTGCATCAGTAAATCCACTCAACCTGATATCCTTCCCCTTGGTGTATAAGAGCCCATAAACAACTATTCCCTATAAATACCTGAGAACGTGTTTGGCTGTTGCCCATTGTGCCCTCTTTGGTTACACCATGAACTGACGAAGGGTGTTGACAGCGTAGCAAATATCTGGCCTGGTATTGACCAGTTACATCAGGGACCCTATAAGTTGCCGGTATAGGGTGGGATCAACATCCTTGTCTTCTGATGCATCAATCTTCTTCCAATTGGTGATCATTGACGTAGCCATAGTGCTACAGTCTCCCATCCCAAATCTTTTCAGGATTTTTGTAGCATACCTCCCTTGCCCAAGGAAGATTTCTCCTTTTTGCTGCCAAACTTCCAACCCTAGTAAGTAGTGCATTCGTCCCAGATCCTTCATATCGAACTCTGTTGTAGATTCTTCTTGTAGTCCTCAATGAGTCTGGATGATCCTGCCAAAAAGAGATCATCCACATATAATACTAAGATAAGTGGCTCATTCTCTACGACCAGATAGTAGAGATTCGGATCCGCATCACTCTTGACAAACCCTATCTTCTGCAAGTATCCATCTATTCGACCATACCATGCTCTTGGTGCCTGCTTCAACCCATACAAGGGTTTCTTCAGTTTGCATACATGAGACTTCTTCTCATGAGTTTCAAAGCCCTCTAGTTATTCAATGTATACCTCTTCTTCTATTACCCCACTTAGAAATGTCGTCTTGACATCCATCTAATGGATCTCCCATCCCATTTGGGCTGCAAGAGATATCACGGTACTAATAGATGTATACCTGGATACCGGGGCGAAGGTTTCCTCATAGGCAATCCATTCCTTTTGAGCATACCCCTTAACCACAAACCTAGCCTTGTATTTCTCAACACTGTCGTCTGCAGCATATTTGATCTTGTAGATCCATCTCGAACTACCACAGATTTGTCTTGAGGTCTTGACACCACCTCCCAGACATCGTTCACCATTATGGAGTTATACTCCTCTACCATCGCATCTAACCAGACCTGATGTTGAGTTTCCTCCTTGAAGCTGGCAGGCTCTCCATCTTGACCTACTAACGCCCAATATTTGTCTGGTTGTTTTTGCTCCCTTTTATTGTTTCTTGGCGCACCGATAAAGTCCTCTACATCTCACAGGATCTGACGAAGTTACCTGCTAGTTCTTCCTTTGGTAGCAAGTGCTTCTGTTCGCTCCTCCTCATCTTGAGAATCTTCCTGACCTGAGGAAGAATTCTTCACTGTTGTTGGTTGAAGAGGCATGACCAACGGATCCTCTTTCAGTTACTCCTCGGAAGGCATTTCGCGAGATCTTCTGAAAGCTCTATCCTCCATGAACTTTACATCTCGTCGTACTACTACCTTCCTGCTCCCTGGAAGATAGATTCTGTATGCTTTAGAGTTCTCGCTATATTCCACCAAATATCCCTTACCGCAGTCTGATCAGTTTCTTCCTCTTTTCTTCGGGTATGCGACAATATGCTAAACTCCCAAATATCCTGAAATGACTGACTTCAAGCGTCTTCCCAGTGAGGACTTTCTCTGGAGTAATCTTGCTCAATGCCTGATGAGGAGTCTTGTTCTGAACATAGATAGTTGTGTTGCATGCTTCCGCCCACAGGAATTTTGGCATATCCTGATCATACATGATGGCCCTAGCTGCTTCTACAATAGTCCTGTTCTTTCTTTCTACTACCCCATTCTGCTCTGGATTGTAGGGAGTTGTCCACTCTCTTCTGATGTCCTCCTTAGCGCAATAATCAGTGAAGTCCTTATCAACATACTCTCCACCATTATCTGAGCGCAAAACTTTTATTTTCTTCCCAGTCAGATTCTCCACCAGAGCTTTGAACTCCTTGAATCGACAGAAAACCTCATCCTTGGTTTTCAGAAAACAAATCCAAGTTTTCCTCAAGTGGTCATCAATGAAGGTAAGGAAATACTTGGCACCACTGAGAGCTTTGACGGACATAGGTTCGCAGATATCTGAGTGCATCGATCCTAGTACACTCTTGGCCCTGTGTTTGCTCCTAGGATATGTCACCTTGGCATACTTTCCTAGAGCGCATCCCATGCATACATCATCTTTTTCCGTACTCAGATCCAAATCTCCTGTTACAGTGCTCCTAAGAATTCTCAGAGCTCCATGGTGCAAATGACCCATCCTTCTGTGCCATAGTTCATTCAAGTCCTTGTCCCCATGACTGCCTATTAGTGCCATTGGTGATTCTAGTTGTAATCTATACAACCAATTACTTTTGATCCTGATCTGCACTTTCTTTTTCTAGCTCAAGTGTTTGACGTATACCTTTTCCTTAATGAAGTAGACGTCACAACCCTTGTCTTGTAGTTGTGACACAGAAAGTAAGTTCATCCCCAATCCTGGCACATGAAGCACATTTGTGGCACGGAACCACTCTCCCAATTATGTATGGAAGACTATGATACCCTTCCGTACTGGAGTACACTTTGCCTTGTTCCCCATGGTGATCTGAAAGTTCATCTTCTCTTCTCGATATTCTGAGAAACACTCCCTGATTCCTGTCATATGCCACGAGGCTCCACTGTCTATATACCATACTTCTGATGATGCAGCACTAGTCATGCACGCCACTTCTTCTTCCAACCTAGAAGCCAACATAGAGAAATCGAAATCTCTTTCTCTTGTGCAATCTTCTGAAAATCTGCATGAGTCCCCTGAGGTGGATGCCTCTGCATCATGGTCTCGACCCATAACTGATTTTCCCTTTCTGTCTCTAATTACTTCCTCTGATACCATGTGAAAATTCTATCACTACAGTAACTGATTTACTTTTCCTACTTATTCCACCATAAGTTATTCATGAAATCACTTCAATAAACATTAAAATAAATACTGTTGCAGATATCACACCGTAATACAGAAACAAACATATGCACAAGAATCAACACATTGACAGATATTTTGGACTAATGTCCCCAGAAAAACCCAATGTGGGAAAACCGGTGCAGCAAGGGAGGATTTTATTATTCAGCAATTTTCTAGTACAACAGGGTGCCAAATTGGCTTACCCACAGATAGACAAATTCTCCAGCACTTCTTCTGAACCCAGCGTCAGCCCTGCTGACCTCTGCGTGGCCTGAAACCCTCTATGTCAGCCTGTTGAGATTCTGCACAACTTCTCTGGCCTTGTGCGTCACTCCTGCAGCCTATGTGTGGATAACGCAGGCCCTACTGGCTCTGCACAATCTCTGCTGCCTCTGCGTGGCTCCCTCTAGCCCTGCGTCTGCTTTTTCTGCCTCTGTACTGATATCCCATCTCTCTGTTCCATACTTGCTGCCTCCTGACTGCTCACCAGACCACTGGTTCAATTTCTCAGCTAATCCCGCTCCAGAAATTGAACTAACTAGTCTCTCTCTGTGTATTTTCCAAGTGACTCTCAAGCCTCCTCTTATACTTTTCTTGTTGACAAATCAATGGCTAAGATTAGATCTGGCTTGATCCATGACTTTTGGACCATTCTAACACAGTTTCATTTTCCCTAAGTTTAGGCTTAGGGATTACATTAAAAATATTAATTATTTTAATATCTCCCAAACTTTTTAGAATCTACCCAAACCCTTTCTGGGTATTGGAGATCTCATGTGCCTTAGCCTCTCCACCAAGTTTCGCGGCTAGAGCACATCCGATGCTACCCCATATCAACAGTGCCAAACTAGCTCACCCGATAAAGAAATCTATCTGGAAGTATTACCTCTCTTTGGAAGTAGATATTCTGAAAGTCTATTGCACGAAACTCTCTCCAACGTCTCTCTAAGGCTCAGCGTCAGCCCTCCTGGCCTCTGCGTCAACCTAGAACCCTCTACGTCAGCCTCCTGATGCACTGCACAACCTTTCTGGCCCTCTGTGTCACTTCTACAACCTCTGCGTCACTCACGTAAGCCCTTTGGCCGTCTGCACAGTTATTCCTGGCCTCTGCGTGACTCCTATTGGCTCTGCGTCTGCCTCTCTGCCTCTGCACTGGTCTTCCGACACTCTCTGCCTCTACACTGGTCTTCCGACACTATCTCTGCCTCTCTGTTATGCAATCACTGACCCTCGCTGCAACTTTGATCACTGGTTCGATTTCTCTTAGCAAATCCCGCTCTAGCAAATTGAACTGACTGATCAATCTGGTGTATCTCCAACTGACCCTCAAGCCTCCTCTTATACTTTTTTTGTTTAGTATTCAATAGTCGTGATTAAATCTCTAATCAACGACTAAGATTAGATTTGGCTTGATCCATGTCATTTAAAACCCTCTCACCCAGTTTTATATTAATACCCATTAATATTTTTATTTTCCTAAGTTTAGACTTAGGAACCCATTAAAAATATTAATTGTTTTAATATCTCCTTCACTAGGTAGGATTTCCCCAAACCATTTTTGGGCCTTGGAGATCTCATGTTCTTTAGCCTATCCACCAATTTTCATGGCTAGAGCACATCCGATGCTACCCCAAATCAACACTCCCTCTTAGCGAGGAATGTGCTCTAGTAATGCTCCACCACTGAACATCACCCTAATCATCTGGCATTGGTACCTGTGTTGGTGTTTGGCTTACTGCCCAACATTCTCTGCATTGCTGCCTCCTGTACTGCTGCCCATGGCTCTACCACTACCACTGCTACATCTGTACAGCAGCTCCCTCTGCATCTATGTTGCTACTGGTCCTTCCTCCCAACACTGCATCTGCACTGCAGCCCTCTCTCCTCATGCTGCATCGTGATGCCCATAGCACTACCACTGCAGTCTGCTACTGCTTAACTGCAACTCAGTTACTGAGATGATGGTAACTGATCTACACAACCACCGACATCCTTGTCATGCTAGAAACCCTCCTGATGCTGAAGCTCTCTTTGCTGCTATCTTGTACTCCCTCTGCTGCCTCTGCGCTGCTGCAACAAAATTTGTGCCTCTCACATTGCTGCAACCTCCTTTGTGCCTCTCGCACTGCTGCAACCCTCTCCGCGCTGCTAGGGACTACTGCACTTTAGCACTATTATGTTGCTCCATCCGCAACCGCTTCTACCGACATCTGTCATCCTGCGACTGTCTCTCGAGGCTCCTGTAGCTGGATATGATCCAAGAGTTTGGGTACCTCAAGGATCCTGCCCCTACATCTCTTGTAGTCCTTCTGACTACAGCTCGATGTCTCCCCACCTCTTCCCTAGAGGTACATGAGCACTCAGGGCATAATTGTCATCATCCTCTACCTCCTTTTCCGCCTTAGCTGGCGTTGCCTTGGAGCCAGATGCCTCTCCCTTATTCTTCTTCCTAGGACACTGGGTTGCATAATGGTCCAACTCCCCACAGTTGAAGCACTTAAGCTTGTAGAGGTCCTTTTTCTTCCTCTTCCCTTGCTGCCCCGCAAATGCCAGAGCCGCATCCTCTTCCTCCTCTTTCTTGACCGAGGCTCCTTTGCCACTACTTTCCGCCTTGGTCAGCTGTCTGATCTCTTCTTGGCGAAGAGCTGCCCACAGTTCTTACCAATCTGGAAGATTCGGTCTGCCCAAAATGCTTTGGATGAATGTCTCCTACTCCTCGGAGTTTGTGTTCAGGGCGGTCCTCACCACTAACTCCTGATCCGGTGTGGCCCCTATGGAAGTTAGTTGGTCTCGAATCTCCTGCAACCTATTGAAGAAGTGATCTATCTGCTCCCCCTTATGAATTTGATACGACTACAGCTGATTCTCTAGTAGCATCTTCCTCTACACAGAAGTGCCTTGATACAATTTCGTCAAGGTGTGCCACATCTACTTTGCCGTATTCTTCTCGGCAATATGTTGAACTACATGATCCTTGAGCCCATCAAAGATATGCACTTTTCCTTGTCCATCGCATTCTCATACTTTTCGTTATCAGCTGGGTCGATTGGGATAGCCACGGTTCTCAAGGTGAAGGCCTTGATGCGATGTCTATCTAGAATAGATAGGATCTTGGCCTTCCAAATGACAAAGTTGGACGCCCCGTCCAGCCTGTCCTGATCCCTCAGTCCGTTCATGGCCATCTATGCTCTTCTTTTTGACTCCTTTGAGTCTCTACATCCCTCCTGGAAGTTCTCTCCTCTAGAATCCCTCTGAGTCTTGATTTCGCTCCTGGAAATCGTTCTCCCAACAATTGAATCGCACCTCTCCGATCTCCTTTGCTCCTGCAACATTGATCTGGATTTCTTGGCTAGAAATCCGCCTAGGTAGCGACTCCCTCTACCTTCGTCTTTTCCTGTTAGGTATTGTTCTCACACTCAACAATTTGCCCACAGCTTCCTATAACCCAACAACTGAAGAACTGAGCCTCTAGGCTCTGTGCAATCTCGACAGTGGCTGAATCACTCCACTAGCCAACTGCGTCACTCCTACTTGGCTGAGCAGAATGACGTGGCTCTTCGTGAGCCTTTTCTGCCTCTCACTTCTTATGCGCTGGCCCCTTCTCTGGCATTCCGAGCCTGTAGGCGGTGACGTAGTACCGAGAGGAGCTCACGCAATCACTGTGTCAGCTCTCTAGGCCAGCGCAGAGCCTGAGAGGCTCAAATCAATCAGTTGTCGGGGCTGGAGAAGCAGTGCAGATTCGATCTGAGGAGCTGGTGGGACGCTATTGTTGTTGGTGCAGAACAGTGTCTATGGAGACAAAGCCGAGGTAGAGGGAGTCACCTTTGACATATTTCTAGCCAAAGAAACCTAGATCCGAGTTTCTGAACAACAGCAAAGGAGGATTAGAGAGGAGTGATTTGACATTTGGCGGGAGGATTTCCATGAAGGAAATCAAGACTCAGAGGGAGTCTAGAGGAGCTTGTTCCTTAGAGGATTTCTAGCGCCAAAGAAATCTAGATCCGAGTCTTGCTGGAGTAGCAGCAGGAGAGGGAGAAGAGAACCAGTCCTACATTTGGTTGAGCAAAGATGGCAGTCAATGGACTGAGGGATCAGGACAGATTGGATGGAGCATCCAATTTTGTCATCTGGAAGGCTAGGATCCTGGCAGTCCTAGACAAGAATCACATCAAGGACTATGCCTTGAAGGTAGTTGTTGTTCCGGTCGACGCTGATCCATTGAAGAAGTACAAGGAGGCCCAGGCAAAGGCTAAATGCATGATTCTAGACGAGGTCAAAGATCATGTGGTCCCACACATTGTTGAGAAGGAAACAACAAGGGAGATGTGGGAGACGTTGACCACCTTGTACCAGGGGACTTCCGTTCAACGGAAGATGCTATTGGAGAATCAACTGAGATAGTACCAGATGCAGAAGGGAGAAGAGATCGATCCCTTCCTCCTCAGGTTGCAAGGGATTCGAGACCAACTGACTTCTGTGGGGTCTACACCAAATTTTGAGTTCATGGTTAGGACTGCCCTAAATGCAGTCACCGAAGACTGGGAGATATTTGTCCAGAGTATCTTGGGCAGAGCTTCTCTCTCCAGTTGTGTGGGCAGCTCTTCGACAAGAAGAGATGAGGAGGTTGACCAAGGCAGGGAGTAGCAGCAGAGGAGCCAAGGTCAAGAAGGAGGAGGAGGATGCAACTCTCGCATCATCGGGGCAACAAGGGCAATAGAAAAGGAAGAAAAAAGATATATTCAAGGTCAGATGCTTCAAGTGTGGGGAACTAGGACATTTCACCACTTAGTGCCCCCGGAAGAAGGGCAAGGAAGAGGTTTATGACTTGAAGGTTGCTCCAGCGAAAGCTAACAAGGATGACGATGATGAGGATTGTGCCAGGATTACTAATGCACCTCTAGAGAAGAAGTGGGGCAACATTGAGCTGTAGTCGGGAGGACTATACAAGGGCAGGATCCTTGAGGTGCCCAAACTCTTGGATCACATAAGGCTACAGGAGCCCTTAATGGCAGTAGCAGAATGACGAGAGTCAGTTGGTGAGAGAGATGATGGAGCAGCAGTGGCAGAGCTAGAGTGCCAGAGTCTGAAGCAGCACAGTGGAGGTTGCAACATTGCGGGAGGCACAGAGTAGATTGCAGCAATGCAGTAGCAGTAGAGGGTCAGCACAGATTAGCAGCATAGGTAGCTTCAGCACCACGAGCCATCCAAACTGACAAGCATTGTTGATTTGGGGTAGCATCGGATGTTATCTAGCCACGAAAATTGGTGGAGAGGCTAAGGCACATGAGATCTCCAATACCCAGAAAGGGTTTGGGCAGATTCTAAACAGTTTGGGAGATATTAAAATAATTAATATTTTAATGGAGTCCCTAAGTATAAGGAAAAATAAAATATTAATGTGAATTAATATAAAACTGTGTTAGAAGGGTCAAAAAGTCATGAATCAAGCCAGATCTAATCTTAGTCGTTGATTAGGGACTTAATCTCAGCCGTTGATTTGTCAACGAGAAAAGTATAAGAGGAGGCTTGAGGGTCACTTGGAGAACACACTGAGGAAGACCAGTCAGTTCAATTTCTAGAGCGGGTTTAGCTGAGAAATTGAACCAGTGGTCTGGTGAGTACTTAGGAGGCAGCAAGTACAGAGCAGAGAGGCGGGATCAACCACTGGAGATCAACGCTGAGGCAGGAAAGGTAGATGCAGGGTTGTTCAGGCAGATGCAGAGGCAGCAGAAGAGTGTGCAGTCACTTGTTGGGCCTGCGTGAGTGACGCAGAGAGGCCCCGGGCTGACGCAATCAAGCAGGGGCTGACGCAGAGGGTTTGAGAGCCACTCAGAGGTCAGTCGGGCTGAGGCTGGGATTGGGAGAAGTGCTAGAGAATTATTTCTCTCTGTGGGTAAGCCAGTTTGGCACCCTGTCATATAGAAAAATTGCTGAATAATAAAATCCTCCCTTGCTGCACTGGTTTTCCCACATTGGGTTTTTCCGAGGATTGTTGTCCAAAATATCTGTGTCAATGCTTATGCATATGTTTGTTTCTGTATTATGGTGTGATATCTGCAGCAGTATTTATTTTAGTGTTTATTGAAGACTTTTCATAAATAACTTATTGTGGAATAAGTAGGAAAAATAAATCAGTTGTTGTAGTGATAGAATTTTCACATGGTACCAAAGGAAGTAATTAGAGACAGAAAGGGAAAATCAGTTATGGGTCGAGACCATGATGCAGGGGCATCCACCTTAGGGGACTCATGCAAATTTTCAGAAGATTGCACAAGAGAAAGAGATTTCGATTTCTCTATGTTGGCTTCCATGCTGGAAGAAGTGGTGTGTATGACTAGTGCTGCATCATCAGAAGTATGGTATATAGACAGTGGAGCTTCGTGGCATATGACGGGAATCAGGGAGTGTTTCTCAGAATATTGAGAAGAAAAGATGAACTTTCAGATCACCATGGGGAACAAGGCAAATTGTACTCCGGTAGGGAAGGGTACCATAGTTTTTCAAACAGAATCGGGAGAATGGTTCTATGCTACAAATGTGCTGCATGTACCAGGATTGGGGATGAACTTACTTTCCGTGTCGCAACTACAAGGCAAGGGCTATGACGTCTACTTCATCAAGGAGAAGGTATATGTCAAACAACTGAGTTGGAAAAAGAAAGTGTAGATTGGGATCAAAAGTAATCGGTTGTATAGATTGCAACTAGAATCACCAATGGCACTAATAGGCAGTCATGGAGACAAGGACTTGAACGAACTATGGCACAGAAGAATGGGTCACTTGCACCATGGAGCTCTGAGAATTCTTAGGAGCACTGTAACAGGAGTTCTGGATCTGAGTATGGAATGAGATGATGTATGCAGGGGATGTGTTCTAGGAAAGTATGCCAAGGCAACATTTCCTAGGAGCAAACACAGGGCCAAGAGTGTACTAGGATTGATACACTCAGATATCTGCAGACCTATGTCCGTCAAAGCTCTCAGTGGTGCCGAGTATTTCCTTACCTTCATTGATGATCACTCAAGGAAAACTTGGATTTATTTTCTGAAAACCAAGGATGAGGTTTTCTGTCGATTCAAGGAGTTCAAGGCTTCAGTAGAGAGTCTGACTGGGAAGAAAATAAAAGTTTTGTGCTCAGATAATGGTGGAGAATATGTCGATAAGGACTTCACTGACTTTTGTGTTAAGGACATCAAAAGAGAGTGGACAACTCCATAATCCGGAGCAGAATGGGGTAGAAGAAAGAAAGAACATGACTATTGCAGAATCAGCTAAGGCCATGATATATGATCAAGATATGCCAAAATTCCTATGGGCAGAAGCATGCAACACAACAGTCTATGTTTAGAATAGGATTCCTAATTTCCTCATCGGGAAGTGGGAAAGATTACTTTAGAGAAAGTCTTTACAGGGAAGACACCTGAAGTTAGTCATTTCAGGATATTTGGGAGTCTAGCATATTGTCGTATACCCGAAGAAAAGAGGAAGAAGCTGGATCACACTGCGGAAGAGGGATATCTGGTAGGATATAGCGAGAACCTAAGACATACAGAATCTATCTTCCAGGGAGTAGGAAGTTAGTAGTACGACGCGATGTAAAGTTCATGGAGGACAAGGCTTTCAGAAGATCTTGCGAGATGCCTTCCGAGGAGTAGTCGAAAGAAGAGCCGTTGGTTAAGCCTCTTCAACCAACAAAAGTAAAGAATTATTCCTCAGGACAGGAAGATTCTCAAAGTGAGGAGCGAATAGAAGCACTTGCTAGCAGAGGAAGAACTAGTAGGTAACTTCGTCAGATCCTGCGAGACGCAGAGGACTTCATCGGTGCACCAAGAAACAATAAGAGGGAGCGAAAACAACCAAATAGATATCAGGCATTAGTAGCTTATGATGGAGAGCCTGCCAGTTTCAAGGAGGCAGCTCAACATCAGGTTTGGTTAGATGCGATGGTAGAGGAATACAACTCCATAATTGTAAATGATGTCTAGTAGGTGGTGCCAAGACGTCAAGACAGATCAGTGGTAGGTTCAAGATTGATCTACAATATCAAATACGTTGCAGACGGCCGTGTTGAGAAATACAAGGCCAGGTTTGTGGCTAAGGGGTATGCTCAAAAGGAAGGGATTGATTATGAGGAGACCTTCTCCCTGGTAGCCAAGTATACATCTATTAGGACCATGATATCTCTTGCAGCTTAGATGGGATGGGAGATCCATCAAATGGATGTCAAAATGACATTTCTGAACGGGGTAATAGAAGAGGAGGTATACATTGAACAACCAAAGGGATTTGAAACTCATGAGAAGAAGTCTCATGTATGCAGATTGAAGAAAGCCTTGTATGGGTTGAAACAGGCACCGAGAGTATGGTATGGTTGAATAGATGGCTACTTGCAGATGATGGGGGTTGTCAAGAGTGACACGGATCCGAATCTCTACTATCTGGTTGTAGAGAACGAGTCGCTAATCTTAGTATTGTATGTGGATGATCTTTTTCTGACAGGATCATCCAGACTCATTAGGGACTGCAAGAAGAATCTAGCCATAGAATTTGATATGAAGGATTTGGGACGAATGCACCAATTTCTAGGGTTGGAAGTTTGGCAACAGAAGGGAGAAATCTTCCTTGGGCAAGGGAGGTATGCTACAAAAATCCTGAAAAGATTCGGCATGGAAGACTGTAGACCTATGGCTACGCCAATGATCATTAACTGGAAGAAGATTGATGCATCAGAAGACAAGTATGTCAATCCCACCCTATACAGGCAGCTCATAGGGTCCCTGATGTATTTGGTCAATACCAAGCCAAACATTTTTTACTCTGTCAACACCTTCAGTCAGTTCATGGTGGAACCGAAGAGGGTGCACTGGGCAGTAGCCAAACATGTTCTCAAGTATTTACAGGGACTAGTTGATTATGGACTCTTGTACACCGGGAGTAAGGATATTAGATTGAGTGGATTTACTGATGCAGATTGGGCAGGAAGTTCACTGGATCGGAAAAGTACCTCTGGGTATTGTTTCAACATTGGATCAGGAATGACCTCCTGGTGCAGTAGGAAACAGAAGACCGTGGCTCTGAACTCATCTAAGGCAGAATATATGGCAGCAAGCACAACTTCGCGTGAGGCCATATGGCTTAGAAAACTGTTGGTGAACCTATTCAGAAGAAATATGGAGGCGACTAGGATCATGTGTGATAATCAGAGTTGCATCAAGCTCTTTGAGAATCCAGTGTTTCATGATAGGTCGAAGTATATTGATATCCGGTGTCACTTTGTCAGGGACTGTGTCCAACGAGGAGCTGTAGAGTTGAGCTACACTCCTAAAGGAGAACAGGGGGCGGACATCCTCACCAAGGCCCTTGGAAGGACAAAATTTGACTACTTCAGGGAAAAGATGGGGATGGTAAAGAACCCGTTTTAGTAGCAGAAATGGGAGTAATAACTGCAAGGATGCAGGGGGAGTTGCAGTGCAGATGCAGGTTTGGGAGAAAGGACCAGCAGTAGCATGGATGCAGAGGGAGTTGCCGTACAGATGCAGCAGTGGCAGTAACAGAGCCATCGGCAGTAGTAAAGGATGCAGCAGTGCAGAGGATGTTGGGCAGGGAGGCTTAGCATCAACATAGGGACCAATATCGGATGATCAGGGTGATACTCAGTGAGGAGTATTACTAGAGCACAATCCTCGCTAAGAAGGAGTGTTGATTTGGGGTAACATCGGATGTGCTTTAGCCACGAAAATTGGTGGAGAGTCTAAGGCACAAGAGATCTCCAATACCCAGAAAGGGTTTGGGTAGATTCTAAACAGTTTGGGAGATATTAATATAATTAATATTTTTAATGGAGTCCCTAAGTATAAACTTAGGGAAAATAAAATATTAATGTGAATTAATATAAAACTGTGTTAAAAGGGTCCAAAAGTCATGGATCAATCCAGATCTAATCTTAGCCGTTGATTAGGGACTTAATCTCGGCGATTGATTTGTCAACAAGAAAAGTATAAGAGGAGGCTTGAGGGTCACTTGGAGAACACACTGAGGGAGACCAGTCAGTTCAATTTCTGGAGCGGGGTTAGCTGAGAAATTGAATCAGTGGCCTTGTGAGTAGCCAGGAGGCAACAAGTACGAAGCAGAGAGACGGGATCAGCCACTAGAGATCAGCGTTGAGGCTGGAGAGGCAGACGCAGAAGTAGCAGAAGAGTGCACAGTCACTTGCTGGGCCTGCTTGAGTGACGCAGAGAGGCCCAGGGTTGACGCAGTCAAGCAAGGGCTGACGCAGAGGGTTTGAGAGGCATGCAAAGGTCAGCCAAGCTGACGCTAGGATTGGGAGAACTGCTGGAGAATTATTTTTCTCGGTGGGTAAGCCAGTCTAGCACCCTGTTGTACAAAAAAATTGTTGAATAATAAAATCCTCCCTTGCTGCACCGATTTTCCCACATTGGGTTTTTCCAGAGACTGTTGTCCAAAATATCTATGTCAATGTGTTAATGCTTGTGCATATGTTTGTTTCTGTATTACGGTGTGATATCTGCAACAATATTTATTTTAATGCTTATTGAAGTAATTTCATAAATAACTTATTGTGGAATAAATAGGAAAAATAAATCAGTTGCTGCAGTGATAGAATTTTCACAAGCATGTCATCTTTTGGGTGACTTTTTCAGTTGCTTACTTCTTAGCAACTCAGTTGCAGTGCAACGGTTAGTAGTGACGGTGTTATGGGCAGCGTGATGCAACATATTGAGAGGAAGCTACAATACAGATGTAGAAGTGAAAGTGGCAGTGTCATGGGCAACAGTACAGGATGCAACAGTGCAGTGGATGAAGGGAAGCAGGCTAAGCATTAGCAAAACAGAGGACCGATGATGTGGATCAATGTGATGCTTCTATTGGAGAGTATTGCTAAAGCACATTCCTCGCTAAGAAAGAGTGTTGATTTTGGTTAGCATCGGATGTGCTCTAGCTCCGAAATTTTGTGAAGGGGCTTGAATACATAAGATCTCCAAGACCCAGAAATCGTTTGGAGAAATTCCACCTGGATTTTGAGTTATTAAAATAATAAATATTTTTAATGGGGTCCCTAAGTCTAAACTTAGGAAAATAAAAATATTAATGGGTATTAATAAAAATATGGGTGAGAAGCTTTTAAGAGACGAGGATCAAGTCTGTTTTAATCTGAGCCGTTGATTAGGGACTTAATCTCGGTCATTGATTCATCAATAGGAAAAGTATAAGAGGAGGCTTGAAGGTTAGTTGGAAATACACGGAGTGATCAAATCAGTGCAATTTTTCTCGGGCGTGGTTTGCTGAGAAAATCGAACTAGTGATTTGAGTTGTAGTGAGGGGCAGAAGCAAAGATTTGGATCAGAAAGGAGTTCCAAGCCAAAGAGTACGTAGTAGAGAGGCAGCTTGAGCATGAGAGAGGCAGCGCGGAGGCCTACGCAGTCCAGGAAGGGGTTCACGCAGTGCTGACACAGGCCAAGAGGGTCTCTTGCAGTGGCAGTGCAAGGTATTCGTCAGAAGTTTGAGATTTTGCTGGAGAAGCGAGGTTCTGAGCTGGGAGGGCTAAACGACAGTCTTTCTGCAGCAAATAGATCCAGCAGAAGGGTTGACGCAGTCTCCTAGAGGCAGGACACTGGCTCAAGTAGTGATTGTGTTGGGATTACGGAGTGTTTGCTGGAGTCAGGCCACTCAGTGGATTAGTTGTGACTTGGGGAATGAGGTAAACCCTCTTATGTATTTCTTGTTGCCAATATTTCTTTGAAAGGTTAGCCGATGTGATAGGCAACCTGTTGTACTCAGATTCTGCTTGCTTAATAATACAAACCCTCTATTTGTTGCACCATTTTCCCGCATTGGGTTTTTCCAGGGACGTTTTGGCCAAAAATAAACGTGTCCGTTGTGTGTTTGTCTCATCTATTTGTTTCAGTTTATGATTTGTATGTCATTGTAGTCTGCATTAGTGTTTTTCATCACGGTTTGTAAATTTAATAACGTGTTGAATGTAATAACAAGTAGGAGATGCTAAACCAATGATTGCAGTAGGATTTATGTTTGTAAAGATTCATAAATTTTCACATGGTATTAGAGCATTGCATATCATAGGACACTGAAGACATCAACCAAGAGATCCTGTGAATTTGTTGCAGAGAAGCAACTGTCCCGAGTGACAATGTTGTTTCAGAGGCAGAGGAGCAGCTAAAGGACTGATATAGAGCCAGAGAAGTGACGCAGAGGCTCATGCAATGCCTACATCAGCATTTCGAGCTTGTAGAGGGTGACATAGTACCCGAGAGGAGCTCACTTAGTGACTGTATCAACTCTTTGGGCCATTGCAGAGACTAAGAGGCTCAAATCAGTCAGTTGTCGGGGTTGGAGGCATAGTGTAGATTCGATCTGAGGAGTTGATGGGATGCTATTGTTGTTGGTGCAAAACAGTGCCTCTGGAGACAAAGTTGAGGTAGAGGGAGTCACTGCTTTGACATATTTCTAGCCAAATAAATCTAGATCCAGGTTGCTAAACAACAGCAAAGGAGGATTGGAGAGGAGTGATTCGACATTTGGTGGGAGGATTTCCGTGAAGGAAATCAGGACTCAGAGGGAGTCTAGAGTTGCTTGTTCCTTAGAGGATTTCTAGTGTTGAAGAAATCCAAATCCGAGTCTTTCTGGAGTAGTAGCAGGAGAGGGAGAAGAGAACAAGTCCTACATTTGGTTGAGCAAAGATGGTAGCTAATGGACTGAGGAATCAGGATAGATTAGATGGATTATCTAATTTTGTCATCTGGAAGGCTAGGATCCTAATAGTCCTAGACAAGAATTGCATCAAGGACTATGCCTTGAAGGTAGTTGTTGTTCCGGTCGACGTTGATCCGTTGACCACCTTGTACCAGGGGACTTCCGTTCAACGGAAGATGCTATTGGAGAATCAACTGAGATAGTACCAGATGCAGAAGGGAGAAGAGATTGACCCCTTCCTCCTCAGGTTGCAAGGGATTCGAGACCAATTGACTTTCGTGGGGTCTACACCAAATTCTGAGTTCATGGTCAGGACTACCCTAAATGTAGTCACCGAAGATTGGGAGATATTTGTCCAGAGTATCTTGGGCAAAGCTTCTCTCTCTAATTGGGAGGAGATGTGGGCAGCTCTTCGATAGGAAGAGATCAAGAAGTTGACCAAGGCAGGGAGTAGCAGCAGAGGAGCCCGGGTCAGGGAGGAGGAGGAGGAGGATGCAACTCTCGCATCATCAGGACATTTCGCCACTCAATGCCCTCGGAAGAAGGGCAAGGAAGAGGCTTCTAATGGGAGCCCTTAATGATAGTAGCAGAATGAAGGGAGTTGGGGCAAGGGATGATGGAGCAACAATGGCAGAGCTAGAGTGCTAGAGTCTGAAGCAGTGCAATGGAGGTTGCAGTAGTGCGAGAGGCACAAAGCAGATTGCAGCAATGCAGTAGCAGCATAGGGTCAGCACAGATTAGCAACAGAGGTAGCTTCAACATCACGAGCCATCCAGACTGACCAACATGTCAGCTTTTGGGTGAATTTTTCAGTTGCTTACTTCTCAACAACTAAGTTGCAGTGCAGCAGTTAGCAATGAGAGTGCTATGAGCAGCGTGATGCAGCATATTGAGAGGGAGCTACAGTACAAATGTAGCAATGACAGTGGTAGTGTCATGGGAAACAATATAGGATGCAACAATGCAGCGGATGAAGGGCAGCAGGCTAAGCATCAACAGCATAGAGTACCGATGTCGTGGATCATTGTGAAGCTTTTATTGGGAAGTATTGCTAGAGCACATTCCTCGCTAAGAGGGAGCGTTGATTTTGGGTAGCATCAAATGTGCTCTAGCTCCGAAATTTTGTGGAGGGCTAGAATACATAAGATCTCCAAGACTCAGAAATCGTTTGGAGAAATTCCACCTGGATTGGGAGTTATTGAAATAATTAATATATTTAATGGGGTCCCTAATTCTGAACTTAGGAAAATAAAAATATTAATGGGTATTAATAAAAATATGGGTGAGAAGCTTCTAAGAGATGAGGATCAAGTCTGTTTTAATCTTAGCCATTGATTAGGGACTTAATCTCGGCCGTTGATTCATCAACGGGAAAAGTATAAGAGGAGGCTTGAGGGTCAGTTGAAAATACACCAAGTGATCAAATCAGTTCAATTTTTCTAGGGCGCGGTTTGTTGAGAAAATCAAACTAGTGATCTGAGTTGCAATGAGAGGGGCAGAAGCAAAGATTTGGATCGGAAAGGAGTTCCGAGCCAAAGAGTACGTAGCATAGAGGTAGCTTGAGCATCAGAGAGGCAGCGCAGAGGTCTATACAGTCCAGGAAGGGGCTCACATAGTACTGACATAGGCCAAGGGGGTCCCTTGCAGTGGCAGTGTAGGATATTCGTCAGAAGTTTGAGATTTCGCTGGAGAAGGAGGTTTTGAGCCGGGACGGCTGAACAACAGTCTTCCTCCAGCAAATCGATCCAGCAGAAGGGATGACGCAGTGTCCTAGAGGAAAGATGTTGGCCCAAGCAGTGATTGCGTTGGGATTTCGTAGTGTTTTTCGGAGTCAGGCTACTCAGTGGATTAATTGTGACTTGGATAACGAGGTAAACCCTTGTATGTATTTCTTGTTGCCGATATTTCTCTGAAAGGTTAGCCGGTGTGATAGGCAACCTGTTGTACTCAGATTCTTCTTGCTTAATAATACAAACCCTCTATCTGTTGCGACAGTTTTCCCGCATTGGGTTTTTCCAGGGACGTGTTGTCCAAAAATAATGGTGTCCCTTGTGTTTGTCTCATCTATTTGTTTCAGTTTATGATCTGTATGTTAGTGTAGTTTGCAGTAGTGTTTTTCATCACTGTTTATAAATTAAATAACTTGTTGAATGTAATAACAAGTAGGAGATGCTAAACCAGTGACTGCAGTAGGATTTATGTTTGTAAAGATTCAGAAATTTTCACATGGTATCAGAGCATTGTAGATCATAGGACACTAAAGACATCAGCTAAGAGATCCAGTGAATTTGCTACAAAGAAGCAACTGTCCCCAGTGACAGTGTTGTTTCAGAGGCAGAGGAGCAATTGAAGGAGTGACACATAGCCAGAGAAGTGACGCTGAGGCTCACACAGTGGTTGCGTTAGCATTTCGAGCTTGTAGAGGGTGATGCAATACCCGAGAGGAGCTCGCTTAGTGACTGCGTCAGCTCTCTGGGCCAACGCAGAGCCTGAGAGGCTCAAATTAGTCAATCGTCGACGCTGGAGGAGCAGTGCAGATTCGATCTGAGGCGCTGGTGGGACGCTATTGGTGTTGCTGCAGAACAGTGTTTGTGGAGACAAAGTCGAGGTAGAGGGAGTCATTGCCTTGACATATTTCTAGCCAAAGAAATCTAGATCCGGGTTGCTGTCGCTGAACAACAGCAAAGGAGGATTGGAGAGGAGTGATTTAACATTTGGCGGGATGATTTCTGTGAAGGAAATCAGGACATAGAGAGAGTCTAGAGGAGCTTGTTCCTTGGAGGATTTCTAGCGCCGAAGAAATCCAGATCCGAGTCTGGCTGAAGTAGCAATAGGAGAGGGAGAAGAGAACCAATCCTACATTTGGTTGAGCAAAGATGGCAGTCAATGGACTAAGGGATCAGAACAGATTGGATGGAGCATCCAAATTTTTCATCTGGAAGGCTAGGATCCTAACAGCCCTAGACAAAAATCACATCAAGGACTATGCCTTGAAGGTAGTTGTTGTTCTGGTCGATGCTGATCCACTGAAGAAGTACAATGGAAGATGCTATTGGAGAATCAACTGAGACAGTACTAGATGCCGAAGGGAGAAGAGATCGATCTCTTCCTCCTCAAGTTGCAGGGGATTCGAGACCAGCTGACTTTCGCGGGGTCCACATTAGATTCTAAGTTCATGGTCAGGATTGCCCTGAATGCAGTCACCGAAGATTGGGAGATATTTGTCCAGAGTATCTTGGGCAGAGCTTCTCTCTCTAGTTGGTAGGAGATGTGGACAGCTCTTCGATAGGAAGAGATCAGGAGGTTGACCAAGGCAGGGAGTAGCAACAGAGGAGCCTGGGTCAAGAAGGAGGAGGAGGATGCAACTCTTGCATCATCGGGACAGCAAGGGCAACAAAAAAGGAAGAAAAAGGATATATCCAAGGTCAGATGCTTCAAGTGTGGGGAACTAGGACATTTCGCCACTTAGTGCCCCCGAAAGAAGGGTAAGGAAGAGGTTTCTGACTTGAAGGTTGCTCCAGCGAAAGATGACAAGGAGGATGATGACAAAGATTGTGCCATGAGTGCTCATACACCTCTGGAGAAGTGGGGTGACATTGAGTTGTAGTCGGGAGGACTACACAAGGGAAGGATCCTTGATGTGCCCAAACTCTTGGATCACATACGGCTACGGGAGCCCTTAATGACATTCGTAGAATGACGAGAGTCAGTTGGTGTGAGGGATGATGGAGCAACAGTGGCGAGCAAGAGTGCCAGAGTCTGAAGCAGCCCAATGGAGGTTGCAGCAGTGTGAGAGGCACAAAGCAGATTGCAGCAATGCAGTAGCAATAGAGGGTCAGCACAGAGTAGCAACAGAGGTAGCTTCAGCATCATGAGCCATCCAGACTGACTAGCATGTTAGCTTTTGGGTGACTTTTTCAGTTTCTTACTTCTTAGCAACTGAGTTGTAGTGCAGTGGCTAGCAGTGATAGTGCTATGGGAAACATGATGCAACATATTGAGAGGGAGTTGTAGTACAGATGTAGTAGTGATAGTGGCAGTGTCACGGGCAACAGTACAGGATGTAGCAGTGCAGTGGATGAAGGGTAGCAGGCTAAGCATCAGCAGCACAGAGGACCGATGTCGTGGATCAGTGTGATGCTTCTATTGGGGAGTATTGCTAGAGCACATTCCTCGCTAAGAGGGAGTGTTGATTTTGGGTAGCATCGGATGTGCTCTAGCTCCAAAATTTTGTGGAGGGGCTAGAATACATAAGATCTCCAAGACCCAAAAATTGTTTGGAAAAATTCCACTCAAATTGTCATTTATTGAAATAATTAATATTTTTAATGGAGTCCATAAGTCTAAACTTAGGAAAATAAAAATATTAATGGGTATTAATAAAAATATGGGTGAGAAGCTTCTAAGAGACAAGGAAAAAGTTTGTTTTAATCTTAGTCGTTGATTAGGGACTTAATCTCGGTCGTTGATTCATCAATAGGAAAAGTATAAGAGGAGGCTTGACGGTCAGTTGTAAGTACACAGAGTGATCAAATCAGTTCAATTTTTTTGGGGCATGGTTTGCTGAGAAAATCAAACTAGTGATTTAAGTTGTAGTGAGAGGGGCAGAAGCAGAGATTTGGATCAGAAAGGAGTTCTGAGCTAAAGAGTACGTAGCAAAGAGGTAGCTTGAGCATCAGAGAGGCAGCACAAAGGCCTACACAGTCCAGGAAGGGGCTCATGCAGTGTTGACACAGGGCAAGAGGGTCTCTTGTAGTGGTAGTCCAGGATATCCGTCAGAAGTTCGAGATTTTGCTAGAGAAGCGAGGTTCTGAGCTAGGAGGGCTGAACAACAGTCTTCCTCCAGCAAATTGATCCAGCAGAAAGGGTGACGCAGTCTCCTAAAGGTAAGACGCTGGCCCAAGCAGTGATTGCGATAGGATTTCTTTGTGTTTGCCGGAGTCAGGCCACTTAGTGGATCAGTTGTGACTTGGAGAACGAGGTAAACCTTCTTATGTATTTCTTGCTGCCAAGATTTCTCTGAAAGGTTAGCCGGTGTGATAGGCAACCTGTTGTACTCAGATTCTGCTTGCTGAATAATACAAACCCTCTATTTGTTGCATCGATTTTCCCGCATTGGGTTTTTCCGGGGCCGTGTTGTCCAAAAATAACGGTGTCCCTTGTGTGTTTGTCTCATCTATTTGTTTCAGTTTATTATTTGTAAGCCAGTGTAGTTTGTATTAGTGTTTTTCATCACTGTTTATAAATTAAATAACTTGTTGAATGTAATAACAAGTAGGAAATGCTAAACCAGTGATTGCAGTAGGATTTCTATTTGTAAAGATTCATAAATTTTCACATGCATTAGATTCGTCTTTTCGAGAGGACCAAGATTGATATAAATATCATCTCATTTTAACAAGCAAAGGTATGATTTTGAATTTATTCTCACTCATGTACAATTTGTTCAAGTCGGCCACATCATCATGTAGGCTCATGAAGCCCAATAGACATGACTCTTCACCCTCATCGACTTGTATAAATACAAGTTTCCTCTCACATCATTTGGTATTTTCATCACTCACACATTCTCTCTCCTCCCATTGGTTCGTACAACATTGGGCATTCTCTCTCTCTTCCACGTGTGGCACAAGGAGGACGAAATTTCAGAGCTAAATTGCAGGGCCGAAAGTCATAGAAATTTTGCAGTTTGTCCAGTGTTGACCGTGACCTTATAGACATCATTTGACTTTGATTTTTTTTGGTTATTGCTGTCTCAGTAGGCCACATATTTTGGCACAGAAATCGAGGCATTTTTTCCAATTTGACTGTAGAACAAAATTATAGGTTGACTGTAGATTTCAGACAACCATTTGACCAAGTTTGACTATTGACTTTATTACTATTTTGGGCTAACTTTGACCTCCTGATAAGATCGAGTTTGACTAGGGAAGACCGAGTTGTTTTGAGGACATTCTATTGTTTCTTTGACCAATGTTGACTTTTCTGGTTAGGGCTGAAGTTTGACTGTAGTTGATTGCAGAAATTTACAGGGTTGTTTTGACTTTGAATTGGGCAAGTCAATTTGACTTTTGTACTCTCTCTTTGCTGAACATTTGATATAATAATAAGAAGATTCAATCAAAGGGTTTTCCCCACATTGGGGTTTTTCCTTGGCATCTGCCAAATCTGGTGTCCTCTTGTCTTGGCTTGTCTTCTGCATTTTGTTTCATGTTCTATCTGCTTTTACTGTCAATGTGATTATTGTGATTGCTATTGGAAATTGGAAATTGTTATTGGGTTGCTAAGGAACATTGAAGTAAATTGTGCTAAGCATAGAACATACCATTGTTAACTAAAATTAACATGGTATCAGAGCCCAGGTGAAGACAAAGCCCAAGCAAGAGAGAGAAAATCAATCACTAAGGAAAATTGTTAGACAAGAATCTTGGTCTAGCTTCAATGGCTTCTACATCCTACTTCAAATCTGAGGATAAGCTCAAGGACAAATCTGACTATCATGCATGGAAGATGACTTTGGAAGAGCATGATGCAATGGACTATGTAAAGGGAAGAGTGGTGGAGCCTCCTTCAAATGCACCTACTGCTGCAAAAAAAAAGTACAAGAAAGGTGAGGTCAAAGCTAAGAGAATTATCATAAACTCCATTCAAAAGCATTTGGTTGCCTATATTTCTGATTTGGAAACATTTAAGGAGATGTATGACAATCTGGTTGGGATGTTCAAAATGAACAATGCAAATCAAATCCTCTTTCTCAAGAACAAGTTGAAGGACATCAAAATGGACAAAAGGGAGTCTATCCAATCCTACTTCATGAGGATCACACAAATCAAGAATGACCTATCTATTGGAGAAGTTATTGCTAACAGGGAGCTCACTCTCATTGCACTTGGAGGTCTTACAAGAGCATGGGATGTATTTAACACCACCATCCTCAACAATGACAAGATTCTTGGTTTTGATGAATTATTGGCTAGATGCACTCAAGAAGAAACAAGGATGATGGAGAGATATAAGCCTTCAAATGGAAATGATTCTACTGCTTTCTTCGCTCATGCGTAGAGGAAGAACAATGTTGGTCCAAGGAAACAAGGTCAAGTATTTAAGCCATGATTCAAAGAAGAAAGAAAAGGAAGGTGGTACAATTGCAACAAGTTTGGCCATTATGCTAGAAAGTGCCTTCACAAGAAGGATACTCCAAGGGATAATGACAAAAAAAACCACAACAATTACAAAGGCAATGGAAATCAAAGGAACAACAAGTTCAAAAATAAATCAAAGAGGAATGCTCCTGCTGCTCGATATGGAAATGGTTGACCTCCCAAAAGATCAAGAAATTCCTGGTATGAGGAAAGTAATGTTATAGAAAAGAAAAATGAATTTTATCTTATTTCTGCTTTAGCTACTACCTCTCCTTCAGATACGTTGGATCATTGGTTGATTGATAGCAGAGCCTCAAGGAACTTACCTGGGTACAAAGAGACACTCTCAAATTTGATTGAAAAGAAGATTAATTTGGAGATCATACTTGGAGATAATGCCACCTATCTCGTAAAAGGCATAGGTACCATCACTCTTCACTTGAATCAAGGTCAAACCATACATCTCCAAGAAGTATTGTATGTGCCCGATTTGAAGAAGAACCTGATATCTATTTCTGTGATGGAAGATAAAGGCTTCAAGGTAGCATTCATTGATGGAAAGGTACATATTTTGCAAAAAAAACCCAAAAGGTGCATTTACACTTAGATTTATGGTTTATGGTCTTCATCAATTTGGAGGAAGTCCTTTGGGAGCTATGTTTTGCGATACTTCTCTTCAATTTGAATTATGGCATTAGAGATTTGCCCACCTTCATTACAAAGCTTTACCTGGGGTAAGGAAGATGGTCATGCGTATGCCTGAATTCAACATGAATCATGAAGGAGTTTGTCAGGGTTGTGCAGCTGGGAAACTTACAAGGGAACTATTTCCTTCAAGTGAAAGTCAAACTTCTTATATTCTTCAACTGGTCCATTTTGACCTATATGGTATGTTCCCCATAACATCATTGGGAGGATACTTATATTATGCTATCTTTGTGGATGACTTTGTTGATTTGTGGTAGCTTTAGATGTTCTCTAGCCATGAAAATTGGTGGAGAGGCTTAAGCACATGAGATCTGTTGGACACTTAATCCTAAATGGTTAGTGTGGAAGTTGAATGGACAAAGCAGTCCAAGAGACCTTGGGATCTGAAACCCAAGAGTCAGATATTGTACTATAAATGTAAATCAATTGTTAATAAAAATCGAACTCACATGATTTATCTTTCACATTGTTTTACTGTCCATGTGTGTTTGACATGGTATCAGAGCAGGCGTATTCCTGCCCTGCAAAATTAATGTGAGCCATTTGTCTTATGGCCTGTCTGTGCAGTGATTTCTGCCATCAATTCTGCATCCCAGGAATATTTTCTTACGAATATTTCTTCAGCTAAATGTTAGCTGCTCCTGGCACTGTCCAGTACTGTCCTTGTACCTGCTCTTCTGTTGTGCTGTCATCCTTGCATTGAAACGCCTAAGCGTTGTCATCCCCTCTCTGCGCTGCCTCTGACCTGACAACGCATCTGCCTGAATTGTCCTCTGACCTGACAACGCATCTGCCTGAATTGTCCTCTGACCTGACAACGCATCTGCCTGAATTGTCCATATGCCAACGCATCTATAACGTTCTTTGCCTCTGTCGCTGCCCAGAGATGCATGTAACGTTTTTTGCCTGAATACACCGTTTACACTGCTCTCTCCTATACGCACAGTGCTCGGCTTCATATCTCGGTGGAACCTCCAAAAGTTGAGTGCCTTTCTTCTGGTCATCTGAACCATCCTCTCTACGGCAAGATTTGTGAAGCTCCTTAAGTATCTTGTTCATGCGACCATATTCTCCCATATCGAAAAATATCTTGCAAAGCTTTAGATTGGTCTTAAACCAAAGCCTCTCATTTTTTGCTTCTTCAAGGGCCTTGAGTGTAGTCTGATAAAACTCCTGAAGGAGTTCAAAGTTTTGGCTGGCAGAACCAGAAACAAAATCCATAATGTTGTTTATACATTTTTCACTGTAGTTTCGTGTTACTGCTGATCTAATATATGTCAGCATTACACGATAAGAATCCATCATCTCTTTGTATTTTCCAAGGCGGTAGTACAACTTGACAGTTTGTTTCAAAGCCTTAAATCCCCATTCTGCTTTTTCAGGTTCCATTTTCACAACTTCCGCAAAGCCAGCAAGAGCTTCCTGTGGGTCAGACTCCACCAAACCTTTAGAATTGTAATACTGATTTTCAATGTCGACGTCCTGCTCCTCCGTTTCCTCTTCCGAGTATTCAAATCCATAATCTTCCATATCTGCATCTGAACCCATGATCGCTGGACCCTGCTACTGGGGCAGGGAAGGAATTAGTTGCGAATCAAAGCTGAAACTCTGTGTATCACTGTCTTGGTTGTGATGGAGGAAAACAAACGAAAAAAAAATCGATTTTGTGCGATGATCGGGGGTTAACAAATCTGCAAGTATATTGTTGCTCAGGCATTAGTAGCTCGGACAGGGGAACTCCAGGCCGTCCAGAGATGATCGGCGACGAAGCCCATGATGTCTGGAAACATTTGGCGCATTAAACTCCGACCTCCATTTGCTCTATTACTTGGACCCTGCATGTTGCATCAGACGGAGGTGCTCAGAAATGAACTATTGTATTTCTTCATACATTGGCTCTTAAATAGTTGCTACTAAGTATTTAACTGCCGCAAATTTCTTGTATTTCTTCATACATCGGCGCTTAAATAGTTGCTACTAAATATCCGCAAATTTCAAGTGATGTATTACTCATCTGGTGGTCATTGCATCAATCATAAGATAATCTGTTTTTGATTGTAACGCCCAAAACAGTAAGCTGTTGTGGGACATTTTATTTCAATAAAGGCAATCTTCCCAAGGGTTCTTCAAGCATATAAATCCGAGCGCTTTTTGCTGGTAACCCTGGACTGTGCGGAGGAGGTCGGGGCATTCTTGCTGATTTCCGAGGGCGTGGTTTTGTGTTAGGAGGTGTTGTGATGTGTGCGAGCTTTTTGTGGTCCGGCGTTAAAGATTCGGGTGAAGCTCTGCAAAATTCAGTGTGTTTAACAAACATGAATTTCTAAGGCCAGCTTTTTCTGTAATAGCTTCTTCTGACCATAATTCACGCCTGCCTGCCTATCATTCATTTGTCCATCATCAAAGTTTCTACAGAAATAACCCCAGAATTTCGCTTGAGAAGGCGCACATTGTTTTTACCCATTCAGGCGAATTGAGGACTTAATTCAGTCTTGTGATTTCTCTCGTTGGATTCTCACCGGTAACGGGTGCTTTGTCAGCGTTTTTCAATTATGTATACAATGATGATGAAGATTAAAGAATATATATATATATATATATCATATGGTATGAAATTGCATGGTATATGGAAGTATATTGAGAAGCTACATACTTGAAGATTTTTTGAAGACAAAGTGGTACACCAATCAATTTTTTTTGCAGTGATATTATTGTGAAATGGATAGAATGAGTGTTGTATTAGAATTACTGAATACTCTAATACATTCTACCACAGACAATACAATTGTGATTGATAAAGCCATTGTCGCAAACATTCAAATCTGTTTGAAAAATGCAAAAGAAAAGATAGAGTTTTTGCAGCTTGAATCACAACTGCAGCAGGAAGAATTACAACAGTGGAGTCATCATTCTGAATCTGTTTCTGTTCAGAACATTGATACAACCACCCATCAGCAGCATGTTAATAATGTTACAGTTTATTCAAATAAAGCAGCAGCTGAACATGCAGATGCAGAAACTCAATCTGCACTTCCCAAGCCCATCATCAGACCTTAGGAACAGCTTGTCCACAACAAGCACATAACTGGTCTTGGATATGACAAGGACTTGTCCTTTCATATTCCAGACTATGCCAAGCCCATTCAGTTTCAGAGTGCTGGATTAATTTATGACAGTTCACCTGTTCCTTATGACAGTTCAGTTTCAGCTGTTCCAGATTCTACTCCTCTTCCACAGCAACAACAACAACAACAACAACAGATTGAGAAATGCCAACACTGTGATCGAGTTGGCCATCTGAAAGATCACTGTTTTGATCTTCATCCATGTAAGCACTATCATAAAACCAGCCATTCTTCACACAGATGCTTCAGAAACAAACGTCCTGCAAGAACAAAGATTCATCTTGGATGGATCGCTTCTTGGCAATGGGCATCAACAACCAAGAAGATATTCCAAACACATGTCAGAACTTGTTCCAGAGTATTGAACAGTCTTGCAGTTGAGTTTTCTCCATCTTCTCACCTTGTATCTGACAGGGGGGGAAATGATGGTCATCTACAAGCTTCAAAGTCACATCAAGCGAGCCTGAGCCACAACCTGCCACACCAGTTTCAGAGTTGTAGCCAGAGACAAAGATGCCCGTGAACACAGATTGAGAACACTTCCTCTAGCAGAAGACTCCAGCTTCTTGCCAG
Organism: Pinus tabuliformis; assembly: GCA_031772625.1. Lineage (NCBI taxonomy): Eukaryota > Viridiplantae > Streptophyta > Pinopsida > Pinales > Pinaceae > Pinus > Pinus tabuliformis. Next base: position 509,404,103 of record CM062818.1, on the reverse strand, counting down.
TTTTGGAAGAGTTCAGGAATTGCATTAAGCATTCCAGAGTTGTTGGTCATCCTTAAACCATCACAGGTTGAGACTTCCCTTTTCAGGTTGAAGTTTTACCTTTTATGTGGGGTGAGACCTCCCTTTTATGGTTGAAGGTTTCCCTCTTTAAAACAATAGGATCACTTTCTCTAGCAGAAAACTTCAGTTTCTTGCCAGTTTTGGAAGAGTTCCGGGAACTGCACTAAGCGTTCCAGTGTTGGTGGTCATCCTTAAACCACCGCCCTTTTTTACCAACATTTCATAGAGCACATTCAGCCTAGTGCTGCCATGCATTTTTTGCACATTTTGTATTACAGCTCTCTTCTTGGACTCATACATAACCCTTCGGATTAAGGGGGGGAATGTTGGACACCTAATCCTAAATGGTTAGTGTGGAAGTTGAATGGACAAAGCAGTCCAAGAGACCTTGGGATCTGAAACCCAAGAGTCAGATATTGTACTATAAATGTAAATCAATTGTTAATAAAAATCGAACTCACATGATTTATCTTTCACATTGTTTTACTGTCCATGTGTGTTTGACAAGATCTCCAAGACCTACAAATGGTTTGGGGAAATTCCGTCCGGTTAGAGAGATATTAAAATAATTAATATTTTTAATGGGTTCCTAAGTATAAACTTAGGAAAATAAAAGTATTAATGGGTATTAATATAAAACTGGGTGAGAAGGCTCTAAATCACATGGATCAAGCCAAACCTAATCTTAGCCATTGGTTAGAGATTTAATCTTGGCCATTGAAGACTCAACAGAAAAAAGTATAAGATGAGGCTTGAGGCTCAGTTGGAGACACACCAAGATTGATTAGTCAGTTCGATTTTCTGGAGCGGGGTTTGCTGAGAGAAATCGCACACAAGTGATTTGAGTTGCAGCGAGGGGTAGTGAGTGCATAGCAGAGAGGCAGAGATAGTGCTGAAGGACCAACGTAGAGGTAGAGGAGGCTACGCAGAGGGGCAGAGGGATTGCACATAGGCTACCAAGGCCTGCGTGAGTAACGCAAAGGGCCAGAGAGCCTGCGCAGACCACCAAAAGGCTGACGCAGAGGGTTCCAAGCTGATGAAGAGACTAGGAGGGCTGACGCAGAGCCTCAGAGAGGCGTTGGAGAGTTTTTCGTGGAGCAGATTTGTCGAATATCTGCTTTCAAAGAGAGGTATTACTGCCAGATTGATTTCTTTGTCGGGTGAGCCAGTTTGGCACCTAGTTGTACTCAAGAAAGGTGCTAATAATAAAACCCTCAGAACTGCTGCACTGGTTTTCCCAAGTTGGGTTTTTCTGGGGATGATTGTCCAAAAATAACGGTGTCCCTTGTGTGTTTGTCTATTCTTTCAGTTGATGATCTGTAGATGGTTGAGACTGCATTTGTGTTTATTTTCAGTATTTATATGGTTAAATAACTTGTTAAGAAATTAAACAAGTAGGTGAAATAAACCAAATAGTGCAGGAAGAATTTCTAACGGGTTAGACTTAGAAATTTCAACATGGTATCAGAGGGTTGCAGATCACAGGAGAACTGAAGGCACCAACTTAATCAGAAGATTTGTAGCGAAAATAGCTATCCCGAGAGACAGAGTTGTTCTTAAGCAGAAGGCAGCAGAGAGGGGGTGACGCATAGGACATGCGTCATCATTCCGAGCCAAAAAAAGGGTCAGCGCAAAAGTAGTGAGAGGCAGAAGAGGCTCACAAAGAGCCATGTCATCCTGCTCAGTCGGGTAGGAGTGACGAAGTTGGCCAGAGGAGTGATTCAGCCACTGTTGGGATTGCACAGAGCCAAGAGGATCAGTTTCTTCAACTGTTGGGGCCTAGGGAGCTGTGGGAAGATTGTGGATTGTGAAGCTGGTGGGGTGCTATTGTTGTCGAAGCAGAACAATACCTAACGGGACAAAACCAAGGTAGAGGGAGTCACTACCTAGGAAGATTTCTAGCCAAGAAATCCAGATCAATATTGCAGGAGCAAAGAGATCGAAGAGGAGCGGTTTAACTGTTGGTAGAAGGATTTCTAGGAGGGAAATCGAGACTCAGAAGGAGTCTAGGAGAGGATTTCCAGGAGGGAAATCGAGACTCAGAGGGAGTCCAGAAGAGAACTTCCAGGAGGGAAGTAGAGACTCAGAGAGAGTCGAAGAGAAGAGTGAAGATGGCAATGAACGGACTGAGGGATTAGGACAGGTTGGATGGAGCATCCAACTTTGTCCTCTGGAAGGCCAAGATCTTGTCTGTTCTGGATAGACATTGCATCAAGGCCTTCGCCTTGAGAACCGTGGCTATCCCAGTCGACCCAGCTGATAACTAAAGGTATGAGGATGCAATGGTCCAGGCAAAGTGCATAATCCTTGATGGGGTCAAGGATCATGTAGTTCAACATATTATTGAGAAGAATACGGCAAAGGAGATGTGGGATACCTTGAGGACATTGTATCAAGGCACTTCCATGCAGAGGAAGATGCTATTGGAGAATTAGGTGCGGTCGTATCAGATGTAGAAGGGGGAGCAGATAGATCTATTCCTTAGTAGGTTGCAGGAGATTCGGGACCAACTTACTTCCATAGGGGCCACACCAAATCAGGAGTTAATGGTGAGGACCGCCCTGAACGTTGTCTCTGAGGAGTGGGAGACATTCGTCCAAAGCATTTTCGGCAGAACGAATCTTCTAGGATGGGAAGAGTTGTCGGCAACTCTTTGCCAAGAAGAGATTAGATGGCTGACTAAGGCACGAAGTAGCAACAAAGGAGGTCAAATCAAGAAAGAGGAGGAAAAGGATGTAGCTCTAACATCTGTGTGACAACAAGGGAAGAGGAAGAAAGACATCTCCAAGATAAAGTGCTTCCATTGTGGGGAGCTAGGCCATTATGCAAACCAGTGTCCCAGGAAGAAGAATAAGGGAGAGGCTTCTGACTCCAAGATAGTGTCGGCTAAGGTGGAGAAGGAAGTGGAGACTGATGACGACTGTGCCATGAGTGCTCATGTACCTCTATAGAAGAGGTGGGGTGACATCGAGCTGTAGTCAGGAGGACCACAAGAGATGAGGGGCAAGATCCTTGAGGTACCCAAACTCTTGGATCATATCTGGCTATGAGAGCCTTGAGTGACAGTAGCAAGATGGCGGATGTCGGTAGAAGCAAGATGCGGATGGAGCGGCAGAACAGTGCTAGAGTGCAGGGATCTGTAGCAGCGCAGAGAGGGTTGCAGCAATGCGAGAGGCATAGAAGAGGTTGCAGCAGTGCAGGAAGGCACAAAGGTGTTTGCAGTAGTGCGAGAGGCACAAAATTGTTGCAGCAGCGCAGAGGCAGCAGAGGGAGCACAGGATAGCGGCAAAGAGAGCTTCACCATCAGGAGGGCTTCTAGCCTGACAAGGATGTGAGTAGTTGGGTAGATCAGTTACCAACGTCTCAATAACTAAGTTGCAGTGCAGCAGTAGCAGTAGTAGTGCTATGGGCATCACGATGCAGCATGAGGAGAGAGGGTTGCAGTGTAGATGTAGTGTTGGGAGAAAGGACCAGTTGTAGCACGGATGTAGAGGAAGCTACCGTACAGATGTAACAGTGGCAGTGGTAGAGCCATGGATAGCAATACAAAAGGTAGCAGTGCAGAGAATGTTGGGAAGCAGGCCTGCGTGAGTGACGCAGAGGGCCAGAGAGCCTGTGCAAAGCATCAAAAGGTTGACACATAGGGTTCCAGGCTGATGCATATGCCAGAAGGGCTAACGCAGAGCCTCAGAGAGGCGTTACGGAGTTTTTCGTGGAGCAGACTTGCCGAATATCGACTTCCGAAGAGAGGTATTATTGCCAGATTGATTTCTCTATCGAGTGAGCCAGTTTGGCACCCATTTGTACTCAAGAAAGTTTCTTAATAATAAAACCCTCAGAAATGCTACACCGGTTTTCCCAAGTTGGATTTTTCTGGGGACGATTGTCCAAAAATAACAGTGTCCCTTGTGTGTTTGTCTATTCTTTCAGTTGATGATCTGTAGATGGTTGAGACAGCATTTGTGTTTATTTTTAGTATTTATATGGTTAAATAACTTGTTAAGAAATTAAACAAGTAGGTGAAATAAACCAGATAGTTTAGGAAGAATTTCTAACGGGTAAGACTTAGAAATTTCAACATAATTCTCTTGCAAAACATGGATCTATTTCTTGAAGAGGAAGGATGTGTTGAAATTTCTAAGTATTACTCGGTAGAAATTTTATTTGTATTCTCTGGTTTATTTCTCCTACTCGTTAATTACGAACAAGTTATTTAACCATACAAATATCGAAATAAACACAATACAGTCTCAACTATCTACAGATCAATAACTGGAATAAATAGCAAACACACAAGTGACACCGTTATTTTTGGACAACTCGTCCCTGGAAAAACCCAACTTGGGAAAACCGGTGCAGCAATTCTGAGGGTTATTTTATTATGCAGTCTTTCTGAGTACAACTGGGTGCCAAACCAGCTCACCTAACAAAGAAAATAATCCGACAGTAATACCTCTATTTGGAAGCAGATATTCGGAAAGTCTACCCCAGGAAACCCTCTCCAGCACAATTTGAAGCTCAACATCGGCCCTCTTGGCCTTTGTGTCAGCCCGAAACTCTATGCGTCAGCTTTCTGAGGCTTTGCGCATCCTCTACAGCCCTCAGTGTCACTCTTGTAGCCTCTGCGTGGATGACGCAGGCCCTTCTGGCTTCTGCGCAGTCCCTTCTGCCTCTGCGTGGCTCCCTCTAGCTTAGCGTCTACCTCTCTCTGCTTTTGCACTGGTCTCTCGACACTATCTCTTCCTCTTTGTCTCGTACTCACTGCCTCTTGCTGCAACTAATCACTGATTCAATTTCTCTTAGCAAACCCCACTCTAGAAAATCGAATGACTAATCACTCTGGTGTTTTCTCTAACCGAACCTCAAGCCTCCTCTTATACTTTTCATGTTGGTCCTTCAATGACCGAGATTACATCTCTAATCAATGGCTAAGATTAGATTTGGCTTGATCCATGTCCTTTAGAACTTTCTAACCTGGTTTTATATTAATATCCATTAATATTTTATTTTTCCTAAGTTTAGACTTAGGAACTCCATTAAAAATATTAATTATTTTAATATCTCCTTAACCTCGTAGAATCTGTCCAAACCATTTATGGGTCTTGGAGATCTCATGTGCGTTAGCCTCTCCACCAATTTTCATGGCTAGAGCACATCCGAAGCTACCCCAAATCAACACTCCCTCTTAATGAGGATTGTGCTCTAGTAATACTCCACACTGAGAATCACCCTAATTATATGGCACTGGTACTTGTGTTGATGCTAGGCCTCCTGGCCCAATATCCTTTGCACTGTTGCATCCTGTACTGCTGCCCATGGCCCTGCCACTGCCACTGCTGCATCCGTATGATAGCTCCCTTTGCATCTGTGCTGCTGCTGGTGCTTTCTCCCAACAATACATCTGCATTGCAACCCCCTGTCATCATGTTGCATCGTGCTACTGCATTACAACTTAGTTACTAAGAAGTAAGTAACTGATCTACCCAACTACTGACATCCCTATCAGGCTAGAAACACTCCCAATGCTGAAGCTCTCTTTGCTGCTATCTCGTGCTCCCTCTACTGCCTCTGCGCTGCTGCAACAACTCCTTGCCTCTCACATCGCTGCAACCTCTTTGTGCCATCCTGCACTGCTACAACCTCCTTTGTGCCTCTCACACTGTTGCAATCCTCTCTGCACTTCCCGTGACTACTACACTGTAGCACTCTCCGTCGCTTCATCCACATCTGTTTCTACCAACATCTGCCATCCTGCTACTCTCACTTCGAAGCTCCTGTAGCCAGGTATAATCCAAGAGTTTGGATACCTCAAGGATCCTGCCCCTCATCATCTGTAGTCTTCCTCACTACAGCTTCATGTCTCCCCACCTCTTCTCTAGGTACATGAGAACTCATGGCACAATTGTCATCCTCCTCTACCTCCTTTTTCGCCTTTGCTGACGCTGCCTTGGAGTAAGACGCCTCTCCCTTATTCTTTTTCCTCGGACACTGGTTCGCATAATGCCCCAGCTCCCCATAGTTGAAGCACTTAATCTTGGACAGGTCCTTTTTCTTCCTCTTCTCCTACTTCCTTGCAGATGCCAGAGCTGCATCCTCTTCCTCTTCCTTCTTAATCCAGACTCCTTTGCTGCTACTCCCCTTCTTGGACAGTCGTCTGATCTCTTCTTGGCAAAGCGCTGCCCACAATTCGTCCCAATCTGGAAGGTTCGCCCTGCCCAGAATGCTTTGGACAAATGTCTACCACTCCTTGGTGACTGCATTTAGGGTGATCCTCACCATCAACTCCTGATCCGATGTGGACCCTATGGAAGTCGGTTTGTCCCGGATCTCCTTCAATCTACCGAGGAAGTGATCTATCTGCTCCCCCTTCTGCATCTGGTATGACTGCAGTTGATTCTGAAGTAACATCTTCCTCTGCACAGAATTATGTTGGTACAACGTCTTCAAGGTGTCCCACATTTCCTTTGCTATGTCCTTCTCGGCAATATGCTAGACCACATGATCCTTGACCCCATCAAGGATTATGCATTTTGCCTTGGCCATTGCTTCCTCGTATTTTTCATTGTCAAGTGGGTCAATGGGGATAGCCATTGTTCTCAAGGCGAAGGCCTTGATGCGATGTCTATCTAGAATGGACAGGATCTCGGCCTTCCAAATGACAAAGTTGGACACCCTGTCCAACCTATCCTAATCCCTCAGTCCATTCATGGCCATCTCTCTGCTCTTCCTTTCGACTCCTTCGAGCCTCTACTTCGCTCTGGAAGTTCTCTCTTCGAATCCCTCTGAGTCTCTACTTCCCACCTGAAATTTCTCTGCTAGACTCCCTCTAAGTCTCGATTTCCCTCCTAGAAATCCGCTTGCCAACCGTCGAGTCGCACCTCTTCGATCTCATATGCACCTGCAACACTAATTTGGATTTCTTGGCTAGAAATCCACCTAGGTAGCGACTCCCTCTACGTTGGTTTTGCCCCGTTAGGTACTGTTCTGTCTCGACAGCAACAACACCCCACCAGCTTCACTCCCCGCAATCTGCCCATAGCTTCCTATGCCCCAACAACTGAAGGACTGAGCCTCTAAGCTCTGTGCAATCCCAGTGTTCGCTGAAATGCTCCCCTAGCCAACTGCGTCAATCGTCCTGGTCTCTACGTGGCTCTTCGTGAGCCTTTTCTGCCCTCCTCAGCCTCTGTGTTGACCTCTCTCTAGCCCAAACTGATGATGCAGTCCCTCTGCATCAACTCTTCTCCACCGCTTTCTACGAGGAACAACTTCTGTCACTCGAGACAACTGTTTTTGCTGCAAATGCTTTGATTCAACTGGTGCCTTCAGATCTCCTGTGATCTGCAACCACACTCTGATACCATGTTGAAATTTCTAAGTATTACCCATTAGAAATTTTATTTGTATTCTCTGGTTTATTTCTCCTACTTGTTAATTACGAACAAGTTATTTAACCATAGAAATATTGAAATAAACACAATACAGTTTCAACTGTCTACAGATCAACAGCTGAAAGAAATAGCAAACACGCAAGTGACACCGTTATTTTTGGACAACTCCCCCCCGAAAAAACCCAACCTGGGAAAACCAGTGCAGCAATTATGAGGGTTATTTTATTATGCAGTCTTTCTGAGTACAACTGGGTGCCAAACCGGCTCACCCGACAGAGAAAATAATCTGGCAATAATACCTCTCTATTCGAAAGTAGATATTCGGAAAGTCTACACCACGAAACCCTCTCCAGCACAGTCTGAAGCTCAAGGTTAGCCCTCCTGGCCTCTACGTCAACTCGAAACTGATTGCATCAACCCTCTAAGGCTCTACACAACGTCTACGACCCTCTGCATCACTCCTGCAGCCTCTGCGTGGATGACACAGACCCTTCTGCCTCTACGTGGCTCCCTCTGGATCAGTGTATGCCTCTATCTGCTTCTGCGCTGGTCTCTTGACACTATCTTTGCCACTCTGTCTCGTACTCACTGCCCCTCGCTACAGCTGATCACTGATTCGATTTCTCTTAGAAAACCCCGCTCTAGAAAATCGAATGACTAATCACTCTGGTGTGTTCTCTAACTGACCCTCAAGCCTCCTCTTATACTTTTCCTGTTGGTCCTTCAACTCACTGCGTCAACCCTCTAAGGCTCTACACAGCGTCTACGGCCCTCTGCATCACTCCTGCAGCCTCTGTGTGGATGACGCAGGCCCTTCTGCCTCTACGTGGCTCCCTCTAGCTCAATGTCTGCCTCTCTCTACTTCTGCGCTGGTCTCTTGACACTATCTCTGCCACTCTGTCTCGTACTCACTACCCCTCGCTACAACTGATCACTAATTCGTTTTTTCTTAGAAAACCTCGCTCTAGAAAATCGAATGACTAATCACTCTGATATGTTCTCCAACTGACCCTCAAGCAACCTCTTATACTTTTCCTGTTGGTCCTTCAACGATGAGATTACATCTCTAATCAACAACTAAGATTAGATTTAGCTTGATCCATGTCCTTTAGAACCTTTTAACCTAGCTTTATATTAATACCCATTAATATTTTATTTTTCCTAAGTTTAGACTTAGGAACTCAATTAAAAATATTAATTATTTTAATATCTCCTTAATTGGGTAGAATCTGTCCAAACTATTTTTGGGTCTTCGAGATCTCATGTGCTTTAGCCTCTCCACCAATTTTCATGGCTAGAGCACATCCGATGTTACCCCAAATCAATAGGATGAAGTGTTCAAATGTTTATGTTCTTTCATAGCTTTGGTGGAAAATCAAATAGAGAAGAAGATCAAAATATTGAGGACCGAGAATGGAACCGAATATGAATCAAATGACTTCAACGACTTTTGCAGAGAGGCTGGCATTAAGAGGGAGATAACCATTGCATACACTCCTAAGCAAAATAGAGTTGTTGAAAGGAAGAATCGAATGATCATGGAAACCACCCATGCCATGCTCCATGATCTAGGTCTACCAAAGTTCTTATGGGGAGAAGCTACCAATATTGTCGTGTATGTTCAAAATAGGTGTCCACATCAAGCATTAGATTTCAAGAGACCCAAAGAAGTTTTCACTAGTAATAAACCTGATGTTTCTCATTTTAGAATATTTGGTTGTCCTGTGTATTTTTATGTGCCTAAAGAGAAGAGAAACAAGTTGGGAGCATGGGGGAAGAAATGAACATTTGTGGGCTACAGTGAAAATTTAAAGGCATATAGAATCTATGTGCTTGGTCAATGAGATGTGGAAGTAAGCCATGATGTTACATTCGATGAAGACACTGCCCCTGGGAAAGCCAAAGATCTCCCCGTTCTAGGAAAAGAAAATGATGATGCTGCAAATAAACAATTTGAACCTCCGGCAGATGAATCTATGTCCAATATTGAAGGACTGACGGATCCCATTAATGCACCACCTGGTTATCTCTCTACCCCAAGAAAAATACCTTTGTGGCTCAAGGATACTCTCGAAGATGTTGAAGGACATGTTGCTCCAAGAGGGACATTTCATGAAAGTAAGAAGCCAAACAGGTATCAAGGGTACCTTGTTGCTATGAGTACTATTGTTCAATCTTGAGCCATGTACATTCGAAGAAGCCATAAAGCACCAAGTCTAGAAGGATGCGATGAATGAGGAATACGAATCAATCATGAAGAATGATGTCTGGGATGTGGTTCCTAGGCCCAAGGACAAGTCTGTGGTTACATCTAAATGGCTTTACAAAATCAAACATGGAGTTGATGGGAGTGCTAAAAAATATAAAGCCAGGTTTGTTGCTCGAAGCTTCTCTCAAAAGGAAGGAGTGGACTATGACGAGATATTTGCACCTATTGCCCAATATACCCTATCCGTTCGATTATTTCTCTTGCTGCCTCTCAAGGATGGAACCTACACCAAATTGATGTTAAGAGTCAAGACTACGTTCTTACATGGCTCGCTTAAGGAGGAAGTCTACTTGGAACAACCTCCTGGGTTCAAAGTACAAGATCGAAGGACACACGTGTGCAGGTTGAAGAAAGCCCTCTATGGGTTGAAGCAAGCCCCCAGGGCTTGGTATGAGAGGATTGATAGCTATCTTATGAAGCTGGGATTTACAAGGAACGACGCTAATACTAACCTATATTTCAAGGTTCAAAATAACATGCCTCTCATTCTGGTCCTTTATGTAGATGATCTCTTTCTGATAAGTGCAAACCCATTCATTTATCAATGCAAGAGGGAGTTGGATTCCGAATTCGAGATGAAGTACCTAGGTTTAATGCACTACTTCCTAGGCCCAGAGGTCTGGAAAAAGTCAGGTAAGATTTTCCTTTCTCAAGGAAAATACATTGTGAAGCTGCTTGAGAGCTATGGGATGGTGGAGTGGAAGTCTGCGTACTCCAATGGAACTCAACTTCAAGAAACTATGTGGAAGTGCTGCTGGGCCCGAATTGGCAAACCCTTCCGAATATAAACAACTTGTGGGGGACCCAATGTTCTTGGTAAACGTTGAGTCAATTTATGGTCGAGCCTCATCACATACATTGGATTGTTGCTAAGAATCTCTTGAGATATCTCCGGGGCACAATCAATTATGGACTGAGATACACTGCCGGGAATTTGAGGCTGCATGAATATATAGATGCTAACTGTGTTGGCAGTGTGGTGGATCGTAAGAGCACCTCTAGATGTTTCTTCTCATTAGGGTCTGCTTCAATTTGTTGGATGAGCAGGAAGCATAAATCGATTGCTCTAAGCATTGCCGAGGCCGAATATATTGCAGCTAGTATGGCCTGTTGTGAAGTTGTTTGGTTGAGGAAGCTCTTCAGTGAGCTATTTGAGCACGTGTTGGATACCACCGTGATCTTTTGCGAAAACCAGATTGGGATTCCCCTTTCACAGAATCCTGTGTTCCACGACCGCTCCAAGCACATTGATATCAAGTACGACTTTATCTAGGATATGGTACAACAGGGAGCAATAAGGCTCCAGCACATTGGGACTAATGAGCAGGTTGCAGATATCCTCATGAATCCCTTGGGGAAGGTCAAATTCTTAACCTTTCGAGAGAGACTTGGAGTTGTGGAAAGACCCTCCCATGAGGGTCCCGCTTGAGTTGGACATTGATCCCTGGGAGCTCCTGGGGGCTTGGGGTACTTCTTGGAGCTATGAGCGACCATAGGGTGAGTGGTTCACCTTCCCCTATAATACTCCATGATTGTTGACATGTGTGTAGTGTGAGTGGTTCACCTTCCCCTACAATTGACATATGGATAAGATTAGTGGTTAACCTTCTCTTATGGTATATGAGTAGGATGAGTGGTTCACCTTCTCTTGTGGATGCGCTAGCATACATCCTACCCATGTAGTCTAGGATTCATGGGAAGTACCTCTCATCTAGTCAATGAGTTGGGAAAAGTGGATAGGGACCATAGCACTACCGATGGACGTATTGTGTACTGCCGAACTCCCTATGACTAGGATGCATGGTGTTCAAGCACTTAATCTCGAATCAAGTCTGATTAAGGTTCTACCTCTGGACTGATTTTTGTCAGTGGAGAGTGGTAAGGTCTTGTGACTCACTCTCAATCGATTCTTCTTCATTATTCATATCAGTGTTCAGTAGAGCAGAGATGAGATACAAATATGGTTCATGACAACAGGATGGCATGATATTCGATGATAATGGATGGATTGCCAGGTGGAATTCTCCCCAGTTGAGAGGGAGTGTTAAAATTGGAAACTAGGACCAAATTCCACCTTGGGACAACTCTTTTGATGGAGATGATGATTGCATTAGATTCCTCTTTTTGAGAGGACCAAGATTGATATAAAGATCATCTCATTTGGACAAGTAGAAGTATGATTTTGAATTTATGCCCACTCATGTACAATTTGTTCAAGTCGGCCACATCATCATGTAGGCTCATGAAGCCCAATAGACATGACTCTTCACCCTCATCGACTTGTATAAATACAAGTGTCCTCTCACCTCATTTGGCATCTTCATCACTCACACATTCTCTCTCCTTCTCTCATTGGTTCGTACAACATTGGGCATTCTCTCTCCCATGTGTGGCACAAGGAGGACGAAATTTTAGAGCTAAATTGCAGGGCTGAAAATCACAGAAATTTTGCATTTTGACCAGCGTTGACCGTGACCTTCTAGGCATCATTTGACTTCAATTTTTTGGGGTTATTTCTGTCTCAGCAGGCTGCATCTTTTGGCACATAGATTGAGACATTTTGTGCACTTTGACCGCAGACCAAAATCGCAAGTTGACTACAGATTTTAGACAACATTTTGACAGTTGACTTTATCACTATTTTGGGATGACTTTAACTTCTTGATCAGGGTGAGTTTGACTGGGGAAGACCGAGTTGTTTTGAGGACATTCTATTGTTTCTTTGACCAACGTTGACTTTTTTTATTAGGGTTGAAGTTTGATTGTAGTTGACTGCAGAAATTTACAGGGTTGTTTTGACTTTGAATTGGGCAAGTCAATTTGACTCTTGTACCCTCTCTCTGTGATGAACATTTGATATAATAATAAGAAGATTCGATCAAATAGCTTCCTTTCCTACTTCACATGCAGTAATGTATTCGGCTTTAACACTACTTAACACAACAGGATCTTGTTTCCTACTCATCCACGAAATCATTGCATGCCCTAAACTTAAACATCCACTGGTAATGCTTCTTCCATTAGTGTCACTACCACCCCAATCTGAATCTGTAAAACTTGTCAACTTAACTTCCTTTCCATCATACTTTAGGCAGTGATGTATAGTGCCACAAAGATATCTAAGAATATCCTTAGCAATTATCCAATGGTCATGACAAAGGTCCAACTGAAATTGACTAAGAATATTTACGACAAAACATATATCAGGTCTTGTATTTACCAGGTACATTAGAGAGCCCACCAACTTATGATAGCTAGTGGGATCGATGAGAATGGATTAAGAGTTTCTCAACTTCTTGAGATTAGTGATCATGGGAGTAGTCACAGGCTTGGAATCCCTCATATTGAATCTCTGTAAAATCTTGATTATGTATTTACCTTGACCAATATATATTTCTCCAAGTTTTTGCTAGACTTCCAAATGCAAGTAATAATGCATAAGTCCGAGATCTTTCATTTCGAATTTAGTTGCCAGCATCTTCTTGCATTCTTGTATTCTGCACTCCACACCTGTAATAAACAAATCATCTACATAAAGTAGTATAATGATTGGTTCATTGTTCACTACCTTAATGTAGAGATTTGGATCTGCAAAACTTTTAACGAACCCAATTTTTAAGAGATATGGATCCATCCTTGCATACCATGCACTAGGAGCTTGCTTTAAGCCATATAGAGCTTTCTTAAGTATGAAAACATGTGTGGCCTTTCTATTTATTTCAAAGCCTTTCAGTTGTTCAATGTATACTTCTTCATCAATGGTCCCATTCAGAAATTTTGTTTTTACGTCCATTTGATGAATATTCCATCCCATTGTAGCAGCTACCGAAACCAACGATCTTATAGTAGTATATCTAGCAGTAGGTGCAAAGGTTTCTTCATAATCTATACCTTCCTTTTGAGAGAAGCCCCTTGCAACAAATCTAGCTTTGTATTTATCTATACTTCCATCAATCACATGTTTGATTTTGTAAATCCATTTTGAAGTGACAACTGATTTGTCACTTGGCCTAGGAACGATTTCCCAGACTCCATTCTTCATGATGGATTGGTATTCTTCTTGCATCACCTTCCTCCATTCTTCTTGATGAGCAACTTCTTCAAATGTAGTCAGTTCAGCTTCTATCAAATTTGTCATGTATGTTGAATATCTTGAATATCTTTTTGGTCTCTTGCTTTCTCTAAAAGTTCCTTTAGCAACTCCATGTCCTTTGGCATCTTCAAGAGTAGCTTTCAACCAATTTGGCCTCTTCCTTGTTTTGGTATGATCATAGGTTGAATTGGATCGCTTGGTCCTTCATCTTCTTCTTCTTGGTTTGGAGTTGTCTTATCATGATGTTCTTCTTCTTCAAATAGTGGTGTATCTTCATCATCGAAATCATTTGGAATATCCTTGGATCTTTTGTAGGCATGATTCTCATCGAATATAACATCCACGCTTACTTCAATTTGTCTTCCTTCATTAATGTAGATCGTATATGCCTTTGAAGAAAGACTGTAGCCAACGAAGATCCCTTTAATGCTTGTAGAATCTAGTTTCTTTCTCTTGTCCTTTGGAACATGGATGTGTGCAAGACACCCAAAGATTTGAGTATGGTCCACACATGGCTTCTTCCCTGTGAATGCTTCTTTAAGTGTCATATTCTCAAGGATCCTATGAGGACTTATGTTTTGTATATATACTGTTGTCATAATTGCTTCACCCCATAGAAACTTTGGAAGATCTTGATCAAATATCATAGTTCATATACATTCATCAATTGTTCTATTTTTCCTTTCTGCCACTCTACTTTGTTCATGATTGTAGGGAACAATGAGCTCCCGCTTAATACCTGCTTATTTACAATATGAAACCAATTATTTTGAAGTGTATTCCCCACCATTTTTGGATCTCAGGTCTTTATCTTTCTTTCAGTTAAGGTCTCCACTTCAGATCTAAACTTCTTGAACTTTTCAAATACTTCATCCTTTGTCTTGAGAAGGTAGAGCCATGTCTTTCTAGAGTGACCATCAATGAAGGTCACATAATAAAAATGACTTCCAAGTGATTTGTTAGATATAGGCCCACACACATCGGATTGAATGAGGTCTAATATTTCTTTAGACCTTGTATCATTGCTTGTAAAAGGCTTCCTTGTATTCTTTCCCAAAGCACATCCCTTACATACTCCTTCACGATCTTCCTTGATGTTAGAGATGCCATTTACCATTTGATTGAGAGAGGGAATGAACTTGTAGTGTATGTGTCCTATGCCATAGTTCGATAGGATTGATTTCCATGTGAACTAGCGCTCGAGGAGATGATGTTATAACTCTATATGATCTTGCGTCACAAACTCCAATAACCTTTGCTTTTTCAATGCTTGAATCCTTTCCCCAAACCAAGGCTTTACCGTCTACAAAGGAAACCCTATCTCCTTGATCTTCTAAACAAGAAGTTGAAAGTAAATTCTTTTTCAAACTTGGAACATAGAGTATATTGTTGAGTTGTAGCTTTGCTCCATTTTCGAGCTTCAAAGAGGTAAATCCAAGGCCCTTGACTATGAAAAATCCTAAACTGGAATCCCCACTATAACAACTGATGATATTTCTCCCATTTGTTAAGTTCCTTCAAACAAATTACTTGCAGTTTCCTACGAAAAATATCGAAATACGTACACTGCAACCTTTACTCAATTAAATATAATGCAGAAACAAGAAACTAAGCAAGAAAGAAATACAACACAATGACACCATTATTTTTGGACAAATGTTCCTGGAAAAACCCAATGCGGGAAAACAGGTGCAGCAGATATGAGGGTTTTATTATTATGCAGTAGTAATTTCTGAATACAAACTCTGGATGCTTGGCTGGCTATCTAGTACAAAGAATATCACTCGGAAAAAGAAATTAGTGAGATTACCTCACTTTACACTGCAAGTCCCGACTGATCCCATAGCTGAACCAACGAGTCCCTAGCTACCTCTGCGCTGCCCCTACGCAGTCACTGCGTGGGCCTATGTCACTGCCTTTGAAGCACTGCGTCACCTCTCTGCTGGATCGATTTGCTCTCAGGAGCTTCGACTTCAGCCCTCCCAACTCAAAACGTCAAACCCCCAACAAAATCTCAGACCTCTGCTTGGAAGGCACTACACTACTCTATGTCACCCTCACTGGTAACTGCGTTGCCTTCTTTGTGTCTTTCTCTGCCTCTCTGCTATGTATTCTTGGCTCCAGAGAAGATTCTCTGGCCAAAACTATCTCTGCACCTCTCTACGTGATCACCATGAATTCACTGCGTTGATCACTTGGCTCAACGATTCAGTCTGACTAATCAACTCTCGGTGGTTTTCTAAATGACCTTCAAGCTCCTTAAATAATCTTCTTGTTGACATTCAACGACCCATATTAGAATTTAATCAATGGCTAAGATCATTTCTGCTCAATCCTTGTCTTCTTCTAGAAGTTACACCCACAGTTAGATTAATACCCATTAATTATTTTAATTTCCTATGTTTAGACTTAGGGACCCATTAAAAATAATTAATTATTTTAATAAAACTACCTTCGGGTGGAATTTCCCAAAACGCTTTCTGGGTTCTTTGGAATATATGTGCCCAAGCCTCCTTGCAAAATTTGAGACTTAGAGTACATCCGACGCTACCAGAAATCAAAACTCCCTCTTAGCGAGGAATGTGTTCTAGCAATGCCTCCCACTGAAGCATCGCCCTGACTTTATAACATCGTCCTCTGCGCTGCTAATGTCTAACATGCTTCCCACCAACTACTGTGCTGCTACTGCAACTGTACTGCTAGTGATGTGAAAATTCTATCACTGCAGCAACTGATTTACTTTTCCTACTTATTTCACCATAAGTTATTCATGAAATTACTTCAATAAACATTAAAATAAATATTGCTGCAGATATCACACCGTAATATAGAAACAAACATATGCACAAGAATTAACACATTAACACAGTTATTTTGGACTAATGCCCTCGGAAAAGCCCAATGTGGGAAAATCGGTGTAGCAAGGGAGGATTTTATTCTTCAGCAATTTTCCAGTACACCAGGGTACCAAACTAGCTTACCCACAGATAGACAAGTTTTCCATCACTTCTTCTGAACCCAACGTCTGCCCTACTGACCTTTGCATGCCCTGAAACCCTCTGTGTCATCCTGTTGAGACTTTGCGCAGCCTCTCTGGCCTTCTATGTCACTCCTGCAGCCTCTGCGTGGATGATGCAGGCCCTGCTGGCTCTGCGCAGTCTCTGCTACCTTTGCGCGGCTCCCTTTGGCCCTGCATCTGCCTTTTCTGCCTCTGTGCTGATCTCCTGTCTCTGTGTTCCGTACTTGTTTCCTCCTGACTGCTCACCAGACCACTGGTTCAATTTCTCAGCTAACCTCGCTCCAGAAATTGAACTGACTGGTCTCCCTCAGTGTATTCTCCAAGTGACCCTCAAGCCTCCTCTTATACTTTTCCATTAACAAATCAACGACCGAGATTAAGTCCCTAATCAAAGGCTAAGATTAGATCTGGATTGATCCATGACTTTTAGACCATTCTAACACAGTTTTATATTAATACACATTAATATTTTATTTTCCCTAAGTTTAGACTTAGGGACTCCATTAAAAATATTAATTATTTAAATATCTCCCAAACTGTTTAAAATCTGCCCAAACCCTTTCTAGGTATTGGAGATCTCATGTGCCTTAGTCTCTCCACCAATTTTTGTGGCTAGAGCTTATCCGATGTTACCCCAAATCAACACTCCTTCTTAGCGAGAACTGTGCTCTAGTAATACTCCTCACTAAGTATCACTTTGATCATCTGGCATCGGTCCCTGTGCTAATGCTAAGCCTCCTTGCCCAACATCCTCTGCACTACTGCATCCTGTACTGCTGCCCATGACTCTACTACTGCCACTGCTGCATCTGTATGACAACTCCCTCTGCATCCGTGCTACTGCTGGTCCTTTCTCCCAACATTGCATCGACACTGCAACTCCCTCTGCATTTGTCTTGTTGCTGGTCCTTTCTCCCAACACTGCATCTGCACTAAAACTCCCTCTTCATTTGTACTGCTTAACACACTCATTTCTACTTCTGAAAGGGGTTCTTTACCATCCCCATCTTTTCCCTGAAAGAGTCAAATTTTGACTTTCCAAGGGCCTTGGTGAGGATATCTGCCACTTGTTCTCCTATAGGAGTGTAGCTCAACTGTACAGCTCCTTGTTGGACACATTCTCTGACAAAGTGACACCGGATATCAATATGCTTCGACCTATCATGAAACACTGGATTCTCAGAGAGTTTGATGCAACTCTGATTATCGCACCTGATCTTGAGTCGCCTCAATATTTCTTCTGAATAGGTTCACCAACAATTTTCTAAGCCATATGGCTTCACCGGAAGTTATGCTTGCTGCCATATATTCTGCCTCAGACGAGCTTAGAGCCACGGACTTTTGTTTCCTACTACACGAGGAGGTCATTCCTAATCCAATGTTGAAACAATACTCAGAGGTACTTTTCCGATCCACTGAACTTCCTATGCAATCTGCATCAGTAAATCCACTCAACCTGATATCCTTCCCCTTGGTGTATAAGAGCCCATAATCAACTGTTCCCTGTAAATACCTAAGAACGTGTTTGGTTGCTGCCCAGTGTGCCCTCTTTGGTTCCACCATGAACTAACTGAGGGTGTTGACAGCGTAGCAAATATCTGGCCTGGTATTGACCAAATACATCAGGGACCCTATGAGCTGTCGATATAGGGTGGGATCGACATCCTTGTCTTCTGATGCATCAATCTTCTTCCAGTTGGTGATCATTGGCATAGCCATAGGTCTACAGTCTCCCATCCCGAACCTTTTCAAGATCTTTGTAGCATACCTCCCTTGCCCAAGGAAGATTTCTCCTTTTTGCTGCCAAACTTCGAACCCTAGGAAGTAGTGCATTCGTCCCAGATCCATCATATTGAACTTTGTGGATAGGTTCTTCTTGCATTCCTCAATGAGTCTGGATGATCCTGTCAGAAAGAGATCATACACATATAATACTAAGATAAGCGGCTCGTTCTCTACGATCAGATAGTAGAGATTCGGATCCGCGTCACTCTTGACAAACCACATCTTGTGCAAGTAGCCATCTATTCGACCATACCATGCTCTCGGTGCCTGCTTCAGCCCATACAAGGCTTTCTTCAGTCTGCATACGTGAGACTTCTTCTCATGAGTTTCAAAGCCCTTTGGTTGTTCAATGTATACCTCTTCTTCTATTACTTCGTTCAGAAATGTTGTCTTGACATCCACCTAATTGATCTCGCATCCCATCTGGGCTGCAAGAGATATCATGGTCCTAATAGATGTATACCTGGCTATCGGAGGGAAGATTTCCTCATAGTCAATCCCTTCCTTTTGAGCATACCCCTTAGCCACAAACCTGGCCTTGTATTTCTCACCCTGTCATCCGCAGCATATTTGATCTTGTAGATCCATCTTGAACCTACCACAGATCTGTCTTGAGGCCTTGACACCACCTCCCAGACATCGTTCACCATTATGGAGTTATACTCCTCTACCATCGCATCTAGCCAAACCTGATGCTGAGTTGCCTCCTTGAAACTGGCAGGCTCTCCATCCTGAGCTACTAACACCTTATATCGGTCTCGTTGTTTTCGCTCCCTCTTACTGTTCCTTGGCTCACCGATGAAGTTCTCTGCATCATGTAGAATTTGACGAATTTGCCCGCTAGTTCTTCCTTTGCCAGCAGGTGCTTCTATTCGCTCCTCCTCCTCATCTTGAGAATCTTCCTGACCTGAGGAAGAATTCTTCACTTCTGTTGGTTGAAGAGGCATGACCAACAGATCCTCTTTCGACTGCTCCTTGGAAGGAATTTCGTGAGATCTTCTGAAAGCTCTGTCCTCCGTGAACTTTCCATCTTGTCGTACTACTACCTTCCTGCTCCCTGGAAGATAGATTCTGTATGCCTTCGCGTTCTCGCAATATCCCACCAGATATCCCTTTTTGCCAGTCTAATCCAACTTCTTCCTCTTTTATTCGGGTATGCGGCAATATGCTAAACTCCCAAATATCCTGAAATGATTGACTTCAGGCGTCTTCCCAGTGAAGATTTTCTCTGGAGTAATCTTGCCCAATGCCCAATGAGGAGTCTTGTTCTGATCGTAGACAACTATGTTGCATGCTTCCTCCCACAGGAATTTTGGCATATCTTGATCATACAGCATGGCCCTAGCTGCTTCTACAATAGTCCTGTTTTTCCTTTTCACCACCCCATTTTGCTGCGGATTGTAGGGAGTTGTCCCCTCTCTTCTGATGCCCTCCTTAGCGCAATAGTCAGTGAAGTCCTTATCGACATACTCTCCACCATTATCTGAGCACAAAATTTTTATTTTCTTTCCAGTCAGATTCTCCACCAGAGCCTTGAACTCCTTGAATCGACAGAAAACCTCATCCTTGGTTTTCAAAAAATAAATCCAAGTTTTCCTCGAGTGGTCATTAATGAAGGTAAGGAAATACTCGGCACCACTAAGAGCTTTGATGGACATAGGTTCATAGATATTTGAGTGTATCAATCCTAGTACACTCTTGACCCTATGTTTGCTCCTAGGAAATGTCGCCTTGGCATACTTTCCTAGAGCGCATCCCCTGCATACATCATCTCGTTCCGTACTTAGATCTGGAACTCCTATTATAGTGCTCCTGAGAATTCTTAGAGCTCCATGGTGCAAGTGACCCATCCTTCTGTGCCATAGTTCGTTCAAGTCCCTATCCCCATGACTACCTATTAGTGCCATTGGTGATTCTAGTTTTAATCTATACAACCGACTACTTTTGATCCCGATCTGCACTTTCTTTTTCCAACTCGGGTGTTTGACATATACCTTTTCCTTAATGAAGTAAACATCATAGCCCTTGCCTTGTAGTTTTGACATGGAAAGTAAGTTCATCCCCAATCCTGGTACATGCAACACATTTGTGGCACGGAACCGCTCTCCTTTTCTGTATGAAAAACTATGGTACCCTTCCCTACTGGAGTACACTTTGCCTTGTTCCCCATGGTGATCTAAAATTTCATATTCTCTTCTCGATATTCTAAGAAACACTCCCTGATTCTCGTCATATGCCATGAGGCTCCACTGTCTATATACCATACTTCTAATGATGCAGCACTAGTCATGCACGCCACTTCTTCCAGCCTGGAAGCCAACATAGAGAAATCGAATTCTCTTTCTCTTGTGCAATCTTTTGAAAATCTACGTGAGTCCCCTGACGTGGATGCTTTTGCATCGTGGTCTTGACCCATAACTGATTTTCCCTTTCTGTCTCTAATTACTTGCTTTGATACCATGTGAAAATTCTATCACTGCAGAAACTTATTTACTTTTCCTACTTATTTCACCATAAGTTATTCATGAAATTACTTCAATAAACATTAAAATAAATACTGCTTCAGAGATCACACCGTAATACATAAACAAACATATGCACAAGAATCAACACATTGACACAGTTATTTTGGACTAATGTCCTCGGAAAAACCCAATGTGGGAAAACCGGTGCAGCAAGGGAAGATTTTATTATTCAGCAATTTTCCAGTTCAACAGAGTGCCAAACTGGCTTACCCATAGATAGAAAAATTTTGCAACGCTTCTTCTGAACCCAGCGTCTACCCCACTGACCTCTGCATGACCTGAAACCCTCCGCGTCAGCATGTTGAGACTCTGCGCAACCTCTTTGGCCTTCTGCGTCACTCCTGCAGCCTCTGCGTGGATGATGCAAGCCCTGTTGGCTCTGCGCAATCTCTGTTGCCTCTGCGTGGCTCCCTCTGGCCTAACCCCGCTTCAGAAATTGAACTGACTGGTCTCCCTCAGTATATTCTCCAAGTGACCCTCAAGCCTCCTCTTATACGTTTCTCGTTGACAAATCAATGACCGAGATTAAGTCCCTAATCAACGGCTAAGATTAGATATAGCTTGATCCATGACTTTTGGACCATCTTAACACAGTTTTATATTAATACACATTAATATTTTATTTTCCCTAAGTTTAGACTTAGGAACTCCATTAAAAATATTAATTATTTTAATATCTCCCAAACTATTTAGAATGTGCCTAAACCCTTTCTGGGTATTGGAGATCTCATGTGCCTTGGCCTTTCCACCAATTTTCGTGGCTAGAGCATATCCGATGATACCCCAAATCAACAAGTGACACTAACAATGTCAACATTGCATCCGTACTACAGCTTCGTCTCAAGTGCTGCATCTGTGTTGTTGCTAGCACTGCCACTGCCAACTGCCATTGCACTGCAAACTGTTGTTGTTACTTCATCAGAAACGGAAAAACATCCAAAATTATTGAACCAACTATGTTTAGTATGATACTACGTGAATGTTGGAGCCTGACTGCTGCTAGTCTCTGCACTGACCCTCTGAATCTACTGTGTTGCTACTGACCTTTGCTCTGTGTCATCTGCACTGATGCCAACTCTGCTTTGCATTATTCAGTCTCTAGCGCTGCTAGCCACTACAACTACCTCTCCGACACTCCTCGGCACCATCCGACACTATTCCATCCTGCTACTTCTGATCTGGGCTCTCGTAGCAAGGAAATGATCCTAGAGCTGGGCTCCTCAAGGATCATTTCCATCTGTAACTCTTTCGAACTATAGTTCCAAATCAGCCCACCTCCCTCCTGGATGTATCTCGGCTGTCATGGCAAACTCCTCTTCGATCTTTGTGGGCGTAGCCTTCGGATTGTGTTTCTCATCCTTGTCCTTCTTCTTGAGAGGACACTGAGTAGCGTAGTGACCCATCTCACCACGCTTGAAACACTTGATCTTCGAGATGTTCTTCTTATGTCTCCACTGTTGTTGTTGTCCCTTCAATGCAAGGGCTGCATTATCCTCCTCCTCCTTGGGTTTCGACCCACTGTTGTTGCTTCCGTCAAGTTTAACCTTGACTAAGTCTCTCCTCAACTCCTCTTGTTTTAGAGTTGCCCACATCTTATCCCAATTCGGCAAGGCTACTCTGCCCAAGATACTCTGGACAAAGTCTTGCCACTCATCTGAGACAAAATTGAGGGCCAGTCTAACCAACTCTGAATTTTGAGGTGTATGCCCCACAACAAACAATTCATCACGGGTCTCCTAAAGCTTTGTGAGGAATGGATCCACACGCTCCCCCTTCTGCATCTGAGCAGATCTTAGCTTCTGTTCAAGGTACATCTTTCACTGCTTGGAAGATCCCTAATATAATGTAGACAAAGCGTCCCACGTCTCCTTAGCAGTCCCTCAGCTAGTGATGTGACAGGCCACATGATCCTTCACTTCGTCTAGGATCATTCTTTTCGCCTTCGCCATCTCAGCGTTGTATTTCTTCAACGGATCTACATCTACAGGGACATGCACCACGCTGTCGACGTATGTCTTGAGGACATGCTCATCTATAAGGAATGACATTCTTTCCTTCTAGATGACGTAGTTGGATGCCCTATCCAACCTGTCCTGATCTCTCAACCCACTGGCTACCATCTTTGCCATGAAAAATGTCGAATTTCTCCTCTCTGTGTCTTACTGCTGCTGCTTAGCCAATAAGAAAACGAACTTCTTGGCGGGAAGTCTACTAAAGAAAAATTCCCTCGCTGTGCTTCTCTTTTTTTGGCGTCTTTCAACCCAACAATCTGCTTGCTGAAAACTGTGTCCCAGGAGCTCTTTCCTGAACGCTGAAGCTCTGCGCTGCTCCCTCTGGCATGGTAAAATTTCGGTCTGGAAGCCCTTCCTCTCTGTCGATTCACTTAGAGAGAGACTTTCCTCGAAAATTCAACCCTCCTCGCATGGACTGCGCAATCCCTCTGGGGATTCGAACTGCTACCTCCTGCAGCTATTCGACGTCCTTCTTTGCTCAACGCTGGGTTCTCTGGCACTACTCTTCTTGTCTCACCTACACTGCTTTGATACCATGTGAAAAATCCTAAACCGGAATCCCCACTACAGCAAATGATGATTTTCTCCTATTTGTTAAATTCCTTCAAACAAATTACTTGCAGTTTCCTATGGAAAATATCGAAATACATACACTACATCGTTCAAATGAGAAACTTAGCAAGAAAGAAATACAACACAATGACACTGTTATTTTTGGATAAATGTCCCTGGAAAAACCAAATGAGAGAAAACCAGTGCAATAGATATGAGGGTTTTATTATTATGCAGTAGTAATTTCTGAATACAAACTCTCGATGCCTTGTTGGCTATCCAGTATAGAGAATATCACTAGGCAGGAGAAATTAGTGAGATTACCTCACTCTACACTGCAAGTCCCAACTAATCTGACAACTGAACCAACGAGTCCCCGACTACCTCTGTGCTACCCCTACACAGTCACTGCGTGGGCCTACGTCACTGCCTTTGAGGCACTACATCACCTCTCTGTTGGATCGATTTTCTCTCAAGAGCTTTGACTTCAGCCCTCCCGGCTCAGAACGTCAAACCCCCAACAAAATCTCGAACCTCTGCTTGGAAGGTACTGTGCTGCTCTATGTCACCCTCACTGGGTACTGCGCTGCCTCCTTTGCATCTTTATCTGCCTCTCTGCTATGTATTCTTGGCTTCAGAGAAGATTCTCTGGCCAGAACTATCTCTGCCCCTCTTTGCGTGATCACCACGAATTCACTACACTGCTCACTGGCTCAGCTATTCAATCTGACTAATCAAATCTTGGTGGTTTTCCAAATGAGCCTCAAGCCTTCTTAAATAATCTTCTTGTTGACATTCAACGACCCAGATTAGAAGTTAATCAATGGCTAAGACATTTATGCTTGATCCTCGTGTTATTCTAGAAGTTACACCCACAGTTAGATTAATACCCGTTAATTATTTTAATTTCCTAAGTTTAGACTTAGGGGCCCATTAAAAAATAATTAATTATTTTAATAAAACTATCTTCGGGTGGAATTTCTCAAAACACTTTCTGGGTTCTTTGGAATACATCTGCCCAAGCCTCCCTGAAAATTTTGAGACTTAGAGTATATTCGACGGTACCAAAACTCAACATTGACTCCATAACTATTGTTGTCTCCTAGCTCCACTGCATGAGATGATTGTTCCTTTGATAGAATATGAAGTTGTCCGCTTTCTCTTGTCATATGTCTTGATGCTCCACTATCAATGATCCATGCATTGTCATCATCAAGAGTACCTGTAAGTGCAGCTAAGAACCCTTCGCTTTTGACTTTCGTAGATAAGTTGTAGATGATCCTTCCAATCTAGCATCCTGCAATTCTTATGATATCTAACCCCATCTTCAAGTAACTTGTCATTGAGGCCAGTACCTGTAAGTGCAGCTAAGAACCCTTCGCTTTTGACTTTCGTAGATAAGTTGTAGATGATCCTTCCAATCTAGCATCCTGCAATTCTTATGATATCTAACCCCATCTTCAAGTAACTTGTCATTGAGGGAGTGGCCTTCCTTTTCAAGTCAACAAAGTGATCTCCAACCTTTTTCGACCTTAGCTCTGATACCATGTTGAGAAATCAACGTGAGTAGTATTTAGGTTTTGATTTCTCTTCTCGATATTTACTTGTGAATTATGTTGGCTTCTTTTACTTCTTTATTATATTATGTTTCATCAAGCAATTATCAATTTATGTGTATATGAAGATCACAAGAACAAGAGACACAAGATGTAGGTGGACAGCCAGGGAAAAACCCCTATAAGGGTAAAACCTAGTCAGAACTCTTCCTTCAATAGATTCAAAGACAAGATGAGATAGTCCAATACCCTTTGACCTAGCCATAGACTTTTCCCAATCACCAAGGCAACTCTTCCTTCTTCTAGAAGTGATTGTCTTCCAGCAGCCTTGCAGCAACAAAATTTCGGCCTTGTAGCAACAAAATTTTGGCCTCCCCGGCAGCAGAACTTCGACCCCAGTAATAGAAGTTCGACCTGTAGTAGAATTCAGAATTTCTGCCCCAACAATAGGCTAATAACTTTGCACATGTGAGAGAAAAATACCCCAGAACTTTGATTTTTTCTTCTCCTGCAATCTTCTTCCTTCTCTAGAAACTTCACACTTTTTCTTCCTCTCTTTCTTGTGTATCGAACTTGTTGAGTGAGTGATGCAAATGGATCAAACTGCCTCTCTATATATAGCCTCTTATGTGGGTCAAAATGCCCTAATTTAGGCTGACTTCATCAGGATAGGTCCGACATGGTGTGGAGGTGTCAAATGACATATTTGACTCAAATATTATTCTTTTTACATGATACAAAAGCCCAAGAAGGGTCTATAAAATTGAAAATGGCTCTATTGACTCAATATAAAACCTAGAAGCCTATAATAGAGGCTTTGACCTAAAAAAGATGATGACCCAAGCATGAAACTCATGCTTTAATAAGTCATTTTTTATTAATAATAAAATTTCTTTTGACAAATAAATTACATTATACAATTATGAAGACCAAACCTAGTTACATTCTTCAATAGCTTGTATGGTGTGATCTCTGCGCCATTTAATCTGATTTCTACATACTCTTTGAACAGGAACTGATCTCCAACTTTCAAATCTTTGCTCAGTTGTAAAAGAGATTGAGCCTTTGGTAAAATTCTCGGAGGAGCAGTATTATTGATGATTTTATATGTGAAAATTCTATCACTACAACAACTGATTTATTGTACCTACCTATTTTCCAATAAGTTATTTACAGAAACCCTTCAGTAAATATTAAAATAAATTCTGCTACAGATGTCACACCATAATACAGAAGCAAATACATGCACAAGAATCAAACACATGAACACAAATATTTTTGGACAATTGTCCCCAGAAAAACCCAATGCTGGAAAATCGATGCAACAAAGGAGGATTTTATTATTAAACATCTTTTCTAAGTACACTGGGTGCCAAACTGGCTCACCCGACTGAGATAAATTCTTTAGCACCTCTCCTAGGCTTAGATTCAGACCATCTAGCCTCTGCGCAACTCCCAGACCCTCTGCGTCAGCACTTTGCCTCTCTGCGTCACCCACGCAGGCCCTCCAGTGACTGCGCAGTCCTGCTACCTCTGCGTCTCCCTGAGTGGCTTTGCTTCTACCTCTCTGACCTCTGTGTTGATCCTCTAGCACTGTCCCTGCCTCTCAACTACCTCTTGCTGCAATCCAAACCTCTAGTTCGAATTTCTCAGCAAACCCCGCTCCAGAAATCGAACTGACTGGTCTCCCTCAATATATTTCCAACTGACCCTCAAGCCTTCTCTTATACTTTTCTTGTTGATGAATCAACAGCCGAGATTAAGTCCCTAATCAATGGCTAAGATTAAAATAGACTTGATCTTTGTCTCTTAGAAGCTTCTCACCCTTATCTTTATTAATACCCATTATAATATTTTTATTTTCCTAAGTTTAGACTTAGGACCTCATTAAAAATATCAATTATTTTAATAACTTTTCATCCAGATGCAAGTTTCCAAAACTATTTCTGGGTCTTGGAGATATCATACTCTTTAGTCTCTCCACCAATTTTCATGGCTAGAGCACATCCGATGCTACCCCAAATCAACACTCCCTCTTAGCAAGGAATGTGCTCTAGTAATACTCCACACTAAGCATCACTCTGATTATACGGCATCGGTACCTGTGCTGATGCTAGGCCTCCCCGCCCAACATCCTCTGCACTGTTGCATCTTGTACTGTTGCCCATGGCTCTATCACTGGCACTGCTACATCTGTACTGCAACTCCCTCTGCATCTGTGTTGCTGCTAGTCCTTCCTCCCAACACTGCATCTACATTGTTACTCCCTCTGCATCTACGCTGTTGTTGTTCCTTCTTCCCAGCACTGCAACCGCTTCTCATCATGCTGCATCGTGCTACTGTTACCTGCTACTGCACTGCAACATCATACCCATTTCTACTACTGAAATGGATTCTTTATCATCCCCATCTTCTCCTTGAACTAATCAAACTTTTTTTTTCCAAGAGCCTTGGTAAGGATGTCTGCCACCTATTCTCCTGTAGGAGTATAGCTCAACTGTACAACTAGTTGGATACAGTCTCTAACAAAGTGACACTGAATATCAATGTGCTTTGACCGATTGTGAAATACTAGATTCTCAGAGAGATTGATGCAACTCTGATTATCGCACATGATCCTGGTCGCCTCCATCTTTCTTCTGAATAGGTTCATAAGCAGTTTTCTAAGCCATATGGCTTCGCACGAAGTTGTGCTTGCGGCCAAATATTCTGCTTCAGCTGAGCTCAGAGCTATGGATTTTTGTTTCCTACTACACCAGGAGGTCATTCCCGATCCAATGTTGAAACAGTACCCAAAGGTACTTTTCCGATCCACTGAACTTCCAACCCAATCTGCATCAGTAAATCCACTCAATCTGATGTCCTTATTCCTAGTGTACAAGATTCCATAATCGACTGTTCCTTGTATATATCTGAGAACAGGTTTTGCTGCTGCCTAGTGCACCCTTTTTGGTTCCACCATGAATTGACTGAGGGTGTTGACAGCGTAACAAATGTCTGGCCTCGTATTGACCAGATACATCAGGGACCCTATGAGTTGCTTGTATAAGGTGGGATCAACATCCTTGTCTTCTGATGCATCAATTTTCTTCCAGTTGGTGATCATTGGAGTAGCCATGGGTCTACAATCCTGCATCCTGCATCTCTTCATAATTTCGGTAGCATATCTCCCTTGTCCAAGGAAGATCTCCCCCTTTCTTTGCCAAACTTCCAACCCCGGGAAATAATGCATCTGTCCCAAATCTATCATGTCGAATTCTGTGGCTAGATTCTTCTTGCAATCCTCGATGAGCCTGGATGATCCTGTCAGGAAGAGATCATTCACATATAATACTAGGATTAGAGGCTCATTCTCTACAACCAGATAGTAGATATTTGGATTTGCACCACTCTTGGCAAACCCCATCTTCTGCAAGTAGCCATCAATTCGACCATACCACGCTCTAGGTGCCTGTTTCAGCCCATACAAGGCTTTCTTCAATCTGCATACATGAGACTTCTTGTCATGTGTCTCAAAGCCTTTTGGTTGTTCAATGTATACCTCTTCTATCACCCCGTTCAGGAATGTCGTTTTGACATCCATCTAATGAATCTCCCATCCCATCTGCGTTGCAAGAGATATCACGGTTCTAATAGATGTATACCTGGCTACTGGGACGAAGGTCTTTTCGTAGTCAATTCCTTCCTTCTGAGCATACCCCTTAGCCACAAACCTGCCTTTGTACTTTTCCACACTGTCGTCTGCAGCATATTTAATCTTGTAGATCCATCTTGAGCCTACCACCGATCTGTCTTGAGGCCTCGACACTACCTCCCAAACATCGTTCGCCGTTATTAAGTTGTATTCCTCTACCATCGCATCCAACCAAACCTGATGTTGAGCGGCCTCCTGAAAACTGGAAGGCTCCCCATCCTGAGCTACTAATGCTTGATATCTATCTGGTTATTTTCGCTCCCTTTTATTGTTTCTTGGTGCACCGATGAAATCCTTTGCATCTCGCAAAATCTGACGAAGTTCCCTGCTCGTTCTTCCTCTGGTAGCAAGTGCTTCTATTAGCTCCTCCTCCTCCTGTGATTCTTCCTGTTCCGAGGAAGAATTCTTGACTTCTGTTGGTTGAAGTGGTTTGACCAATGACTCATCTTTTGACTGCTCCTCGGAAGGCATTTCTCGAGATTTTCTGAAGGCCCTATCTTCCATGAACTTCACATCTCGTCGAACTACTACCTTCCTGCTCCCTAGAAGATAGATTCTATATGCCTTAGCGTTCTCGCTATATCCCACTAGATATCCTTTCTCTGCAGTTTGATCTAACTTCTTCCTTTTCTCCTCGGGTATATGGCAATATGCTAGGCTCCCAAATATCCTGAAATGGCTGACTTCAGGAGTCTTTCTGGTGAAGACTTTCTCTAGAGTAATCTTGCCCAATGCCCTATGAGGAGTTCTATTCTGGACATAGACTGTTGTGTTGCATGCTTCTGCCCACAGGAATTTTGGCATATCCTGATCATACATCATGGCCCTAGCTGCTTCCACGATAGTCCTGTTCTTCCTTTCTGCTACTCCATTCTGCTTCGGATTGTAAGGAGTTGTCCACTCTCTTCTGATGCCCTCCTTAGCGCAAAAATCAGTGAAGTCCTTATCGACATACTCTCCACCATTATCTGAGCGCAGAATTTTTATTTTCTTTGCTGTCAGGTTGTCCACTAGAGCCTTGAACTCTTTGAATTGACAGAAAACCTCGTCCTTGGTTTCCAGAAAATAAATCCAAGTTTTCCTTGAAGGGTCATCAATGAAGGTGACAGTATTCGGCACCACTAAGAGCTTTAGTGGACGTAGGTCCACAAATATCTGAGTGTATCAATCCTAATACACTCTTGGCCTTGTTTTTACTTCTAGGAAATGTCGCTTTGGCATACTTGCCTAGAGCACATCCTTTGCATACATCATCTCATTCTGTACTAAGATCCGGAACTCCTGTTACGGTTTTCCTGAGAATTCTCAGAGCCCCATGGTGCAAATGTCCCATTCTTTTGTGCCATAGTTCATTCAAATCCTTGTCTCCATTACTGCCTATCAGTGCCATTGGTGATTCTAGTTGTAATCTGTACAACCTGTTACTTCTGATCTCGATCTGCACTTTCTTTTTCCAGCTCGGGTGTTTGACATATACTTTCTCCTTGATGAAGAAAACATCATAGCCCTTGCCTTGAAGTTGTGATACAGAAAGTAAGTTCATCCCCAGTCCTGGTACATGCAGCACATTGGTAGCACAGAACCGCTCTCTCGTTTCTGTTTGAAAAACTATGGTACCCTTCCCTATTGGAGTACACTTTGCCTTATCCCCATGGTGATTTGAAAATTCATCCTTTCCTCCTGATAATTTGAAAAACATTCCCAGATTCCTGTAATATGCTAGGAGACTCCACTATCTATATACCATACCTCTAATGATGTAAAGCTTATCACACAAGAAACTTCTTCTTCCAATCTGGAAGCCAGCATAGAGAAATCAAAATTACTGTCTCTTGTGCATTTTTCTAAAAATCTGTGTGAGTTTCCTGACGTAGATGCCTCTACATCATAGTCTCGACCCATAATTGATTTTCCCTTCCTATCTCTAATTACTTCCTCTGATACCATGTGAAAATTCTATCACTACAACAACTGATTTATTTTACCTACTTATTTTCCAATAAGTTATTTACAAAAACTCTTCAGTAAATATTAAAATAAATTATGTTGCAGATATCACACCATAATACAGAAACAAATACATGCACAAGAATCAAACACATGAACACAGATATTTTTGGACAATTTTCCCTGGAAAAACTCAATGCTGGAAAACTGGTGCAGCAAAGGAGGATTTTATTATTAAATAGCTTTTCTGAGTACACTGAGTGCCAAACTGGCTCAGCTCAGTGAGATAAATTCTCCAGCACCTCTCCTAGGCTCAACGTCAGACCAGCTAGCCTCTACGCATCTCCGAGACCCTTTGCGTCAGCACTGGGCCTCTCTGCGTCACCCATGCAAGCCCTCCAGTGACTACGCAGCCCTGCTGCCTCTGCGTCTCCCTGAGTGGCTTTGCTTCTACCTCTCTGGCTTCTGTGCTGATCCTCTGGCATTGTCCTTGCCTCTCAGCTACCTCTTGCTGCAATCCAAACCTCTAGTTCGAATTTCTCAGCAAACCCTGCTCCAAAAATTGAAGTGACTGGTCTCCCTCAGTAGATTTCCAATTGACCCTCAAGCCTTCTCTTATTCTTTTCGTGTTGATGAATCAACGTCCGAGATTAAGTCCCTAATCAACGGCTAAGATTAAAATAGACTTCATCTTTGTCTCTTAGAAGCTTCTCATCCTTATCTTTATTAATACCCATTAATATTTTTATTTTCCTAAGTTTAGACTTAGGACCTCATTAAAAATATTAATTATTTTAATAACCTTTCATCTAGATGCAATTTTCCAAAACGATTTCTGGGTCTTGGAGATATCATACTCTTTAGTCTCTCCACCAATTTTCATGGCTAGATCACATCTGATGCTACCCCAAATCAACATAATAGATAACTGACATGAAAGAAGCAATGTAAAAATAGAATCGTTCATTATTATGTTTACACCTGATCATATTAGTACAATTTCTCACTATCTGCTTCTGCTTATTTATATCCATGACATTTAGACCCAAATCCATGAATTGGTCAACATGAACATATATGACGAGGTATACCATCAACGAAGGAAACCTAAAGCACCCACAAATACTGAAGTTGAAAAGTTGTAAATTAATGGAATGTTCCCAAAAAGTGGGAATATCCAAACACAATGCAAGGTTGCATCATTAAATGGAAAAGTTGTAAGGCTTGACAATCAATCACTGTGATATTATCTCTTTCCAAAATTCCCATAATTACAGATAAAACTGGCCTGACACTTTTAGGAAAACAAACTATGGGAAATTTTGTGGACTTTGGTGGAAGAACTGCATTTGGAGGAAAAACTAAGCTATACAATTTACTTCTTTCCTCTGTTGACAAGCTCTAGTAGACAGACAAAAGGGTTTCATCGGAAAATGTAATGTAATTATCAGATTGGGGAAAATCCAGTGCTTGTCGAATCAACAAGGAAGACACGTGCAAAATGTTTTCACCAAGGGAATTCATTACATAGCATCTTTATGGGTATAAAGATGAGGTTAACCAGCTGATGAATTCTGGGAAAAAGTAAGTTTGAGGGATAATTGTAGCGAATAAGCCTGATTTAACTATTCTTGAGGAAATTTCCGACTCAACCTGACTGGCTAGAATGTTTTGACGGACTTCCATTAAATTTAATGGACAAACAAGGTCGAAAATATCATGTTCCATGTCCATTAGGGGTATATGGGTGGAAGAAC
Source organism: Pinus tabuliformis (assembly GCA_031772625.1). Classification (NCBI taxonomy): domain Eukaryota; kingdom Viridiplantae; phylum Streptophyta; class Pinopsida; order Pinales; family Pinaceae; genus Pinus; species Pinus tabuliformis. The sequence continues at coordinate 509,371,446 of CM062818.1, read as the reverse complement.
CAGATAAAGTGGCTTTTTTGGTCATTTTCAAGCTTACTTTCAAAAAAAGAGGTAGTTTAAGACTCTAAATACTTGGTAGTTCGAAAGTGGCTTGATGACGGAGTCAATTGTCATCAAGAGTAGCAACTGGAGCGAAAATGACAGATAAAATAGAAGAAATGAGTGAAATCAAGGTTTTTATAGACAAATGGCAGAAAAATTATAATTAAGGTAATGGAGACAAAAGAGTATGAAAGGGTGACGTGGCAACCAACATGGTAGGTGACGTGGAAGTGTGGTGGGTGAGGTGGCGTGAGGTGGAGTGGCATGGAAGTGACGTTGTGGAAACCCGCTCGCATATATATATGATAAAAATTTACATATTACATTTACATATACCAAAACACTCTATTTTTGGCCCCAAGATCTTTTCTCTAGTGTTAATGAATATGCTCCTGGATCTCCTAGATTTTTGGCAGAAAACACATATACCAAAACACTCTATTTTTGGCGAAAAACCATTTACCAGCCTCGGGGGCACCCCTAGCGGTAAGTGGTTTCATCCCTATGTGTCGTCGGGGTTGATCACAGTCGTCGATCACCCCAACGTTGACTTTTCAAAACCGCTTATTCGGGGCACCCTGCAGTATAAACGTCGAGCTAGTTGTGATGTCGAAGTTGGTGTAAGCGCAAGCCCGATGTATGGTACGGCGATGCTTTTTGACAGCTACATGCTTTTTAACAATTTGCTCTGCTTGGCACTCGCAGGGCTGGTCTACTCCCTTTAAAATATATTTTTATTTTATTAACCCAAACTTTCGACCTACACCATAGTCTCAGTACAACACATCAAATTTTTCAAGACATAAATGTGAAGAGTCGCATTCTCTATAGTCTATACTTTTTTTTTAGTAAACATATATGTCTATTTTCTTTTATACTTTTTTTAACTAAAAAAAGAAATGACTACAACATATTCGCCATGATTTTACAAGATAATATAATCTGGTGAGAGATTCGCCAAAAAAATTATATATACATATTATATTATTGATAAAATCGTCTTCCATTTTTCCTATGTATCATGGGGATTCACCCATTTATTATACACAAATTTAGGGGGGTTTCTTAAAAAATTTCCTGCTCCATACTCCCAAGGAACAAGGGACTAGTCCATTTGATTGGTGATCATTCTTAAATTTTCTCCATATTTTCTCTCTATTAGATTCAACACTTTCAAGGCTAAGTTATGAAACTAGGGTCTGGCGTGAATCCCTAAGCAAGAGGAATATTAATGGTTGGAGAGCCTAAACATTAAGCAGATAGTATTTTCCACTAAATCCATCATTTTGGTGGGCATCTAGTTCAATTTCATCCATAAACTTCCTAGCCCTAGTTGTTTTCCTAAGAAGGAAACCCTAGTTCTTCTTCCTTCAACTTAAGGGCTTCTTGGAAGGTTTAATGAGCCTTGGCATTGCTGATATACATCGTAAGAAACCTTTTCTCCTAGCCTTGATCTCGAGTCACTCCAACACTTGTCAAACTTATCAAACCCTAGGTTTTGTTCCCTTATTTCTAGGTCTTTTTATAGAAAGAAACTTGCTTCCTTGTGAAGCCTTGAGCATAAATTGTGTCTTTCTTGAAGAGTTCCTAGTTAGACCATTTCACACATTAACCCTAGAATACCTATTCTAAGTGATCCCTTTTCTACTAGGACTCCTCCCATGGTGAATGTTTGTAAAGAGCAGGGGGTTTTGGCTGTGGTGACAGTGGGGTACTACCCCATTGTTTCTTCTTGATCTAGTCTATACCTTGTGGGGTTTCTCTCTCCAAGGCCTGCTAGATTTTGCAACAATAGTGCCAGATCCCAATGAACCAATGATAGTTAACCTGAAGAATGGAGATGATATTGAAGGTTAATAATGTGATATGGAAAATGTTAAGTATGGTAAGGAAGAATGGACACACTATTTCAGTCCAAGTCTTCTAAGTAGTGCCCCTCCTATAACCCTAAGGAATTAGGGGTGGTCCCACTGGACTAGGGCTAAAGATTAACCCCCTCTGGTAAGGTGAGAGAACAAATTTATAGTGAAGATTGGTCAATCATCTAGATCACCCCTTTATCCATACTAAATGCCCAAAACATTAAGTAAAAGCATTCTATTGCAAAATGATCAAAGTACCTGTTGTGTAGTATCCCAACTTCATCCAAGAGGAATGTTGGATGGTGAGAGGTGTGTGATTGGTTTAGGTGGCAGAGAAATTGGCATATCTTCATCAATGAGCAAATGTGTAGGGTTGTTGGCTGGTTGGTTGGCTATCCAAGATAGGAGAAAAAGTTTTCTCCTATGGGGTTACCAATTTTGGTGGGTAAGAGGATGTTTATCTCTATCTTCCTGGCAAAATTTAGGTTTATTTTGGTTTCATCCAATTTTCTTGCTAACACTTGTGAATTGCAAAATTTGAATTGGTTTTAGTTTTATTTTCTTGCTAACACTCGTGAATATCAATTAGAGATACACAATTACCCTTTTGTGGTTATGTATCCATGTTAAGTCTAGGAGAGATTTCAGCATTCAACGCTGATTTAGCCAATTAGGTGTCATTTTGAATATTTTTTTCATAAAGATATTGATAGCTTAGAGTGTGGGGCTGAGTTTGTGATGCTAGATCCAAGGCTACTTGGAAGTGGGAGTGGGAGTTGGGAGCGACAATTTTTAGAAGCTTTCAAGTCGAGAGCAAATCGAGAGCGAATTTTATATAATATATATTTTTATATATTTTGATGCATATATGCCACCAAAAACGTGTAGAATGATGAATTAGTTATAAAAAGCATAAAAACATGATTAAACCATATAACATCAATCATCTAGTATTTATAATATACATCAACCACATGTCCACAAATTACAAGTTCTCATTTATATAGCATGTAAGGGTGCACATAACCAAAATAGCATCAAGTGAAATCCATCTCTGAACCGAAAATACATCAACAAACAGGCTCTAGATGGCCTCTAGCATAACAAAATCATGCTACAACAAATACCTACATATCATCAAAATCATTGCCTATCTTGGGATCTTTGTCATTAATATCATCCTCTAAGCATTAACATAAGATAGAAAAAAATGTAGCATGTCAAGTCAAGATTTTTTTCGAGTGATGGGTACATTTTTAGTAGGATCATGATTGAGGAGTTCGATAACCAATGTCACTAACATCAAGGTACATGGAGGGTTCACTGCTCTTGATTAAATATGAATTCCATACCCTATTATATGACCAAATCCAATGGAAACATTGCAATCCCCCCAATCTTGAAATCCTAAAAAACTGATAAGTCTGTTGGATTTTGAGTGAGATCTAAAATTCTACTTTCTCGATATGAAACCAAATGAGGTTAGAACCACTCTCAAACATCCCAAGTCATTTCATGGTAATGTTAAAAATTACCATGAATTGCATATCAATACTAGGGCCATAAGCTTGAATATTAGGCTGCCCCACTCAAATATTCTTGTTTGTTTGAAAAAATTTGTGTCTAGAACGTCTTTGCGAAGAAAAGCCAGGGAGGAAATTTTTCTGTGGGAGCGCACTCCTGAAAATCACTCCCAAATGGGAGCAATTCAAGAGCGGGCTCCCTGGGTCACTCCCTATGCGCTTCCGTCTAGAGCTCACTTTGAGAACGAGAGCAAGGGGGGGGGAGGCGATCCCCTACAACATTGGCTAGATCTATTTCTCACGTTGGGCAAGGGGCCAATGTAAAATTTTAGCCTGATATTTTATTCCAAACATATTTTTGTTTTTTTTTATATTGTAACATAAGCTTCATTTGTCCATTAAGAAAAAAAGATAGCACTACTAAGTGCACCAATGTGGTTGTAAGAACAAGCACAAAAGAAACAAAAATACGTACTTAGCTTAATAGTTGGAAAGTTTCAATTGGAAAGTCAAATTTTACCTTCTAGGACTGCATGGTAGATCTCGAGCAAGTCCGAAGAGAGTGTCACTATCAATATAACCTCCAGCTCCATGGGGAATGGCCTTGCGATACTTACAATCTCCAGTAGAACTAAAGGTAGGATATGCTTGGCCAAGAGCAAAGAATTCCCCAAGTCCAACAGGAATATCATCACGCCCCATCATGTGCAATATATCGTATACAATATCTATGGTGGCAGCATTTGCCCAACCATTGGCAGCAATAGTTATTGCCTGAAGAAAATGCAGAAATTGTCATAAAGTCTTAATGGTTATTCAAACTTCCATAAGAAAATGCAGGGGTATGTTAAGGATAAACATTGCAACTACGTAATCAATGATCCTTACCTTTATATCTATCAGTTCTAGAGGCATCTTAAGCAGGTAGAGCAGAGTAACAAAATCCCCTGGACTCATATCTAAATCAAGGATCACAGGTTTCCCAGACAATTTGCCATTTAGATTAGGCTTGAAAAGAGATTCCTTATAGGATGGAAACTCTGTTTTCATGTTGAACTTTGAAGTTTGTTGTTTACTATTCAGTGCCTGCATTGCCATCAAACAATTTTGTTGTTTCATGAGTTGTGAGGGATAAAAATTTTGAATGCCTTGTGCAGTACCTTGGCTAACAATTCCTAACCCACAGTAACTGAAGATTTTCTTAAATGTTTAAACCAGAAAATGAGCATCAGAAATTGAAGATACAAGGTAGTGCTCATAAATTGTCATTGCATGCAGAGAAAAACAATATCTACTTCAGCCTGGTTGACAGGAATGCAATTCATATTGGGAAAAGAAAAAGGGGTGTCAAATTGTAAAACTTAAATAGTCAATCTCACGAAAATGGAACAGAAAAAATTTCATATCAAGTCCCCTCGAAAACTTACATTAAGGAAACTTGTGAAGTATTCCCTGTCAAGTGCGCTGTTAATATCCTTATTTGGCTTAGCCTTTTCGGCAACCAGTACTCTTACGCCTTCACTAGCAGCAACCTCCTTTGTGTATCCATCCTGTTTGCATCATATTGCAGGGGATATTATCTCTATCAGCTTCCTAGGAGACTAAAACAATAATTGAATCTGCCAACAAGAAAGACACCCAAAAAGCCAAGGTCTATGATGATATAGATCATGCACCCTGCAGAAATTTATTTGTATCTTGATTTGATCTCTTTTTTCAAGTAGTTATAATTGATTCCAGAGTTTGTTTCCCTTGCATGCATGAACATTTTCATAGGTCTAGTTTATTTATTTAGAAGTTTAGTCAGCAAAGATGCTAAGACACTAAGAATATTGTCAGAAATAAATAATTGAGCCTGTTTTGTCAAGCAAAACTCCGTTGGAAGAACTAAAGTTTAAGTATGACATGAGATGCATCATTGCATCAACAAAGCCAATTACACAAACAATTCACAACATGGGAGACTTTGGTTATCATCGAAAACTTGGTTGAGAATTCTCTCTGACCAAAGCAGCTCTGACAAGACATGGAATCGTTGTAAGATGTGGAATGGATTTTTATTTCATAAGAATTTTAGTTGACTTGATCTCTATTGATAAATGAGAGTGATAGTAAGAGGAAAGAGAAGGTTTTTCTACTCCAGAAAACTGCTGTTGTAGGGAGGATATTCAATCCATGGATATATAAGTGTAGAAGATACATGTCCAATAATACAACTTCCAAAAGAACTTATGCATCTCATTACACTAAACATTTAAGAAAAATATGTGAAGAATATATATCTGCCATTATGTTTATACACTTGTAAAGCATAAAACTTCTGGAGAGACAGAAATATATATATATATAGAAATATTTTATTAATAAGATGAATTACAGATGATGATATTACAATTGCGGGTGCCTGGCTTATATATCGCCATGGACACCCTTTGGGGAAAGGGCATGATCTTATGATCGTGCCCTTTCATCTAATTTAACTGAAAATTAAATAATAACCTAATTTAACTAATTTTTTACATAACATTGCCTTCCTCCCGAAAGAATGCTTTGTCCTCAAAGCATACGCAACGACGGATGTTGTTGACAAAATGCTTCATTCTCCCAAGAAGCGTCTTCTTCGGTAAGTCCTTCCACTTGATTATATATTCCAAGATGATCAAGGTCCCACACTTTAAAAGGTCTTGGATCAATCTCTCAATTTCCGTTTTTTGGTGATGTGAATATCGGTATGGCTTGATGTTGACGGGGTCTGATCTTGCCTTGACTTCTATTGTATGCTCAATTTCCCTATTAGGTAGCATCTTCATAGGTAGGTCTTGAAATACTTTTTCATGCTTCCGAATCAGATCTTGTATCTTTGGTGACTCTTCTCTGGTCCTATTTGCAGATAACATTTCTAATTGGTGACATTGTATTGCATAAGCAAGTGCTCTTCTTCGACTCAGCTTCATCATCTGAGATGATGATACAACTTGATTTTCTGGTGCTTGGAATCCATGTAGCTTGTACTTCTGACCTCCCCATTTGAATTTTATAAATTGTACTTGATGGTTGGCGGCATAAGTACCTAAAGTTCGTAACCATTGGATACCTAAGAGTCAAGACTACATCTACTCCTCCTAACGGTACTGTGAAGAATGGAGACTCTAGATTAAAGTCTTGAATCTGCAAATTGACCTTATGGCATTTCCCTACCTTTTCAATCTTCTTACCATTAGCTACCATCACTTTCATGTTTGATAAGGGAAATGAAAAGATATTGAGTCTCTTTGCCACGGTTGCATCTAAAAAATTGTGTGTGCTTCCAGAGTCGATGAGAACCACTACGTTGTTCTTCTTTATGTGTCCTTTTAACTTTAAAGTCCGAGGTTGTGATATACCTGTCATCGCTGATAATGACACTTGCGGAATACTTCCGTCATCTAATTCTGGTGAGAATTCTGGGGCGTCTTCTGTGTCTTCTATGTCATAATCTTCATTGTTTGAATGATTGGTTGCTTCACAATTATATAGGTTCTTTGGTTCTTTTCGTTTAGCACATCTATGTTTGGGGTTCCATTTCTCACCACAGTAACGACAGTAATGATTTACATAGAGGACCGAACATCCAGGAGGAAGATCGGGAGGCATGTCGACAAAGAGCAAGGAATAAGGATCCTGATAGAGAAGTGGAGCTGGTTGATAAAGGGGAACCTCCAGGTTCTCCTCAAACATCTTCTTAGAAGACAAAGAAGATGGGCTCATTGTTGGCTGCTCAAGGCAGTGAGCCCTCACTTGGTGATTGAGCAGGTATGTGGACGTGCAGCAGAAAATGGGGGTTCCCATAGATCTGGGCATGGGACCGTGAGATGTTGACATGAGGTTAAACACTTGGTTATGTGCATGGGCACATGGAGCAGACTTGGTGGAGGTAGACTCTATATGGGTTGATGGTTACCTCGTATGAGAGAGCCTACATCATAGTAGATATCAGCCATGGCGATGGTTGATGTGTTGTCGGGACGACAACGTCTTCGGGTGGAGGAGAGTGTAATGCCCTAGCGAGTTGGGCAGGGCGTGCACGACATTTCTGCACGAAGGTGACTTGACCCGCGGGCGAGCCGGGCAGGGCGACCCGGGCATGGTGACCCGGCGGGCGGGTGAGCAAGGCTGCGGTTGGGTGGAACAGTGAGTTGAGCGACGAGCTGGGCGAGGGCGCGCCCACCCAGCGGGCAGACAGACACGGAGATGTGGTGAACGGGCGGGCGACCCAAGGGCGACTCGCACCCGAAAATGGACGAGCGGGCATGGACGAATTGGGCGTGAACGCAAGCATGGGCGAGCGGACACGGACGAGCGGACATGGGCAAACGGACATGTGCGAGCTGGGCGTGAACGCAAGCATGGGCGAGCGGACACGGGCGAGCTGGGCGCGAACAGTACACGGGCGAGCTGAACGTGGACGGGCAGCGGTTGGGCGTGTGGTCGTAGGCAAACGGAGGGCGGCCGGGCGGGCGCTCCTCTATACAGCGACAAGGCACGACAACAAACGGTGCAGTGCGAACAGTCATGCGGACGAAGAGAACAGCAAGGCGGCGTTCGAAGGCACTATGGATTATAACGTGAGGGAATACAATGGAGCTACGAAAGTTTATAAGGGGGCGAGGTCGGCCTTGCCTTGGGCAAGGGCCGACCCGCCCACAAAACAAGAAGGGGCTTCAAAACATATTTCCTTGGGGTCGGCTTATGAGATAGCGCCCCTCAACGAAAGGATGAGATGACTATAAAAAGGAGACTCATTCGAATGAGAAGAGGCAAGCAAGTCTTGAAGTCTTCGATCTCCTACATTCGCACAAGGTGAAAGGCATTGGTTATGCGCACATCTCTTGCGTAGCAAGAGAAGGTGCGAACTTCACCGAGTTGTTGGTGTAGGCAGCGTTACACGGTTTTCTGCGGGCCGGTTGGTACAGTTTGGCACGGTGGTTCGGTGTGGGCGCAGGCCGAGTTGGCTGCGGCTCGACATACAGTAACGCAGTTGTGCGCAGATCGTATTGGCAGTGGTTCGAGATATCGGGTAGTGCGTTCAGGGCGCGGGCCGAGTTGGGGAACGGTGACCCGGGTGGGCACGTTCCGCCATAGGCACGGGCGCGTGTTGTAAGGGCGTTGGCCCATTTTCTGTAATTGGTTAAGTGTGGCCGTGAGCAAGTCCGACACACGAATTGTAACATTTGGTATTTGATTAAGTGCGGCCGTGAGTCAGTCCGGCGCACGATTGTAACACTTGATATTTGGTTAATTGCAGGCCGAGGTTAAGCCCGGCGCACTGTTGTATAAATTGAAAGCAGTTCATAATAAAACAGTTGGGCGAACTCTTTGGGAGTTGCCCCTCCCATATTACATTGGTGTGATTGTGATTATTATTGCAGTTTTATTATGTGGTTGATATCGGTTATGAATATTGGTGAATGTTATAACTGTTGATGAATGTTTAATGCACTTTAAGAAATAAAGTTAAGTGTTTTATGGTTAAGGCGTAGTCCATAAACGTGCATTCGGTCAAGAGTGGGCGTTCGGTGGTGCCGCGCTCCGCCCAATAAGAAAAAAAAAAGATTGGGGGCGTGACAATCCATTCGTTAAATCCATTGTCGGCCATGTAAATCGTTAAACCCGCAAGTCCTCCATGTAAATCATTACACGAGCGGTCCGCCGAGACCCTCCACGTGAATTCAATACAATATATAAGGGGTGGGCGACCGCCCGTGCACCCCTGCACGGCGGTCCGCCTGAACCGTTGAGTTTGCCAATATGTAAGATATGGGGAGTGGACGACCGTCCGTGCGCTGCTGCACGACGGTCCGCCGAGATCACCCACGAGTCGATATCCCGTAACCTGTAACTGCGCCCGGTGACTGCGACCTGAACTGCGCCCGGTGACTGCGACCTGCGCCCGATGACTGCGACCTCAACAACCACCGAACCACGATATTTGATCTGGAGGGCGACTATTCGTGCGCTCCTGCACAACAGTCCGCCGACCCTTATATGTAACGCCCCGAGACTTCGTTCCAACCTGCGGTTCGCTGCTATCCTTTCCGCCGACTGTATTCTTGCCCGAAGCCGGGCGGGTGGTCACCCTGAGCACGACCCGACCCTGTCCCAACTCGGCGAACAACACAGTGCGCAACCAGTTTAAGATCCGCCCACCACCGGACTGTCACCCGACCCGTGAATGGTTCCTCCGCCTGCGCCACCCGACTGTCGTTTGCCAATACCCGTTTCAGACTACCCGACCTTCGCCCGCTCCACGGGCTCATTCGCCAATACAGCTGCGTCCTTACCGTAAGTGCGCACTGCCTTTTGAGGAATGAGAGCCAAGTTCGTTGTTGTGAATGAGCTTTGGCTTGTTGTATTTATACGCTCCCTTAGAGCGTCTCAACCGCCCCAAGCCGACGCTCCATAATACGTAAATTCGCCACCATTCGTTAAATCCATTGTCGGCCCGCCCTTTAATGATTTACTTACAATGGTCGGCTTTGACATAAGGCTGACCGCCTTATAAAAGGGGCGAGCTCACCATTATTCATTCATGGTTCGCTCGCGCCCATTATCTCTTTTTATGTGTTGGAGGGGTGCGCGCTCGGGCGGAGCCGCAGCTCGCCTCTTCGCGCGCCCGGGTAGAGGCGCAGGTCGTCACACTCTCCCCCGCCCGAAGTCATTGTCGTCCCGACAATTCCTGCTCTCCTTCTCAATTTTCTGTCATATCTTGCGATCTTATCCTTCCACCTCCAAAGTGAATCTTCTGTCTCCCAGCTCTCCTCTTCCGGGGCATCCTTCCATCTGCAAAGAAATTCCCGTCGTCGGTGGCAACCAACACCAGTAGTTCTGAGGTTCACAATCTTTTCCAGCTCTAGTCCTGGTCTGTCCACGATCCCAGCTGGTCCTCTTGTCGGCTCAACTCTCTCTGGATGGTTGGAATCAAGTCGGCATCTTTTTAACTGGCTCACATGAAAAACAGGGTGTTTCATGTTCATGTGGTGTGGAAGTTCTAACTCGTAAGCCACTTCCCCCACCTTCTTCTTCACTCGGAATGGTCCCTCATATTTCCGTGTCAGTTTACCCGTCGTCCCCTTAGCTGGCTGAAACTGCTCCCCGGTGATTCTGAGAAATACCATGTCCCCTTCACCAAAGTGTGCTTCCCGTCTCCCACGGTCAGCATACTTCTTCATCCTCCTTGCAGCATCGTGCAAGCGCAACCGTGCTAACTCCAGGGTCTCCTCCCAAGCCTTCATGAATCTCTTCGCATGAGGACTCCTCAAGAAACCCCCCGTCACTACAGTATGCGGTGCAACCGGCATCTGCCCATTTACCAACTCGAATGGACTGTACCCTGTTGCAGAACTCTTTTGAATATTGTAGCTAAACTGAGCAATATCCAAGAGTTCCGGCCAATTCTTCTGGTCAGCTGTCACATAGTGTCGCAAGTAGTCTTCCAGCAATGCGTTGATCCTCTCGGTCTGCCCATCTGTCTGGGGGTGGTAACTCGAGCTCATCAACAGTTCTGTCCCGACCAACTTGAACAATGTTGTCCAAAATCTCCCTGTGAATCGCGGATCTCTATCCGACACAATACTCAACGGCATTCCCCAATACTTCACTACGTTCTTAAAGAACAATTCTGCTGTTCGCTCAGCCCCACAAGGTATCTTTGTAGGAACAAAGACAACATACTTGGAAAAACGGTCAACCACAACCATGATCCCATTATACCCCTGAACCTGTGGTAGCTGGGTGATGAAGTCCATCGAGACACTCATCCATGGTCTCTCTGGAATCGGCAAAGGCTGCAATAGTCCTCCTGATCTCTGGTTATCTGATTTGTCCTGCTGACAAATGATGCATGTGTGTACATACTCCTCCACCTCCTCTCTCATCTTTTCCCAGAAGAAACCCCTCTCCAACAATGACAAGGAACGACGCTGTCCTGGGTGCCCAGCCCACGGAGAGTCGTGACATTCCTTCAAAAGGTGTCTCCTGAGTCCTGATGATTTTGGAACATAGAGTCGGTTCCCAAAGAACAAGAACCCATCCCGTAGGAAGAATTTCCGTGTCTTCCCTTCCTTCACCTGCTTCACTATATTTTGTGCCAAAGTATCGGTCCCAATGCTTTCCTTGATCTTCTTCTGCATCTCTTCTGACATCTGAATTCGACTCCTACCCCTAGCGGCCCGGTCCTCTCCTCCCTCTAATGCTGCCAACTGCCCCTTCCTGCTAAGGGCATCTGCTACCGCATTGTGTCTCCCCGGTCTATACTCGATAGTCATGTCGAATTCTGCCAAGAAATCTTGCCACCGAGCTTGTTTTGCTGAAAGCTTCGGTTGTGATGCAAAGTAGCTAGCTGCAACGTTGTCTGTCTTGACAACAAACGGCTTCCCGATCAGGTAATGCCTCCACACATGAAGACAGTGGATAATAGCGGTCATCTCCTTCTCATGAACCGGATACCTTTGTTCTCTATCCTGTAACTTCCGACTCTCGTACGCCACTGGATGCCCATCCTGCATGAGAACCCCTCCTATAGCAAAATCTGAAGCATCAGTGTGTACCTCAAATGGTCTTTCGAAGTCAGGTAACTTCAGTACCGGAGCTGTGACCATCCTCTTCTTCAAATCATCGAATGCCTCCTGACATTTGTTCGTCCAACTCCACCTCTTGTCTTTCTTTAATAGGTCTGTCAGTGCTGATGTCACCTTGGAGTACCCCTCTACGAACCTCCGTTGGTAGTTGGTCATGCCCAAGAACACCCTCATCTCATGGACATTCTTTGGTTCAACCCAGTCTTCGATCGCCTTCACCCTGCTTGGCTCCATCCGTATGCACCCTTGACCAACAATATGACCAAGGAACGGAATCTCGGTCTGGGCGAACACACACTTGGACTTTTTCAAGAACAACTGATTTGTCCTCAGTGCCTCGAACACCATTGCCAAATGTCTCTTGTGATCTTCCATGTTGTCACTGAACACCACTATATCGTCCAGGTATACCACCACGAACGAGTCCAAGTATGGTCGTAGGACATCATTCATCAAAGTGCAAAATGTAGCAGGAGCATTACACAACCCGAACGGCATAACAAGGAACTCAAAACTACCATACCTTGTTACTATCGCGGTCTTCTTCTCGTCTCCTTCCGCTATCCGCACTTGATAATATCCCTGTCTCAGGTCCAGCTTGGAAAACACCCTAGCTTTCGCAAGCTTGTCAAAGCAATCAGCCGCTAGTGGCAAAGGATATCTGTTTCTTACCGTTTGCTTGTTCAATGCACGGTAGTCACAGCACATCCGTAGCTCGTTTGAATCCTTCTTCCGTTGGAACAGTACCGGGGCTCCATAAGGGGACCTTGAAGGCCTGATGAATCCCGCTTCAGTTAACTCTTTTAACTGGCGCTTCAATTCTTCCAATTCAGGTCCCGACAACCGATAAGGTGCCTTGGCCGGGGGCTGCTTCCCTGGCTCAAGTTCAATGCTATGGTCCACTGCACGCCTTGGTGGAAGCTTCTTTGGAAGCTCGTCAGGCATCAAATCTGCATATTGGGTAAGTACCTCAGATATTTCGGTCGGAACAGGTGCTCCTTTTCCTCCTTCCTCAACATCTTTGAACATTACTGCATATGTTTCCATATTTGAGTCCTTCATGGCCTTCTCAAAGCTTAGTGCCGAAACGTGCTGCACCCTGGCTTCCTTCCTTTGCCCATGAGTTGGCAAAGTCCAAATTTGTGATTGTCCAATCAGCACCACCTCATCACAGAAAGGAACAACGATAGCCTTGTTCCCTTTCAAGAAATCTTGCCCAAGTATCATATCGAAGTCGTTCATCTCCATCACTGTGAAGTCCAACTGACCCTTCCATTCCTTTATCTGCACAGGTACATCGTGTACCAATCCTGCCACCTTAGCTCTAGAGTTTACTGCCTTAACCTCCATGTTAGATGGGGTGATTGTCAGCCCAACCTCTTTTGCTAACCGTGTCGTCATAAAGTTGTGTGTGGCCCCTGTGTCCACCAGAGCTTGGATGGTTTTACCATGTACCACCAAGTCTACGAACCCCAAGCGATTCATCCATGCTTTCTCCATGGCTTCACCTGTCATGAGCAACCTTTGCAGTTACCCTCTTTTATCCTTTGCATTTCCACATTAGATTTTTCATCTTCACGACGATGTGGTGGAACATATCTTGTATTATTTGAGTCCACATACTGGGGTACCCTTTGTCTTGCATAAGTTTTTTCCGCTTTTGACCAAAATATTGGTTCGGATTTCTTTTCGGCTGTTTTTGCTTTTCGTCTTGCTACTTCTATAGATGTAATGTCATGCATCTCAAGTTCTGCTTGTAAATGGGTTTTGAGTCCCGAGATGTATGACTGAATTAGACGAGATTCTGATAACCTAGGTACTTGTGTTACTAAAGTCTCCCATTCTTGAGTGTATTCGTCCACACTTCCTTTTTGTCGTAGTTTGATGAGTTTTGAAAAGAACTCTTCTTCCTTTACACCTTGGAATCTTTTGAAGAATGCATCTTTAAATTTCCTCTAGCTAATGACGTGTATTGTCTTTTTCCACCACATATACTAGTTATATGCTTCTCCCTCCATTTTCATGGATGCATGCCTGAGATTTTCGTCATCGTCATTGATGTCATATATCTCAAAGTATTCTTCTGCTTTATTTATCCATGCAACATTGTTTTTTCGTTTCCATCGAATTTAGGCATCTCAACTTTGGCCCTTCACTGGTATGTTGCTAATGGTTGAGCGAAAAAAGGGTGTTGATTGGCAAAGTTATCCTAGAGTTTCTTGTTTGTAACAGCTGTGTTACTCGCTTCTTGGTGGGGTGTCGCTGATTTTTTTGGGGATTCAACCTTTTCATGAGAGTCTGTTGACTTTGTTGAATCTGACGAGATGTGTTCTTGATTCTCTTCACCTTCTTTTAGTAGTTGTTCGGGTGTACAATTCGACCTTTTACACAAAGTTTTCAGCATTGTTAAGACCTCTCTGATGCCTGCTTCTGTCTGGACATGGTAATTTTCCATCTTTATGTCTATTCGATTTGTCGTATCTTGAAGATTTTTAATTTCATCAGCTTGCTCCCTATGCTTGATCTGGAATTCATTTAATCTTTTATTGACCTCATCGTGGTTGCTATTTATCTTATGCTCCGCATCCAACAATTTCTTTTGGAAATCCGCCATTGTCATTGTCGACATTGAGCGAGTTTGTGGAGGAGTGTATTTATTTGCCAGCTAAAATGTTTTTCCTCTTTCCCTCTTTTTTTTTATTAACTAAAATAAATTTTATACATATACTTTTAATTAATTAAAATAAATTTAATTAATTAAATTAACTTATATATATATATATATAACTTTTAATTAATTAAAATAAATTTAATCAATTAAATTAACTTATATATATATATATATATATATATAACTCTTTAATTAATTAACTTAACTTTTGCTGCGTTGGCCTTTAAAAAAACAAATAACCGTACACACAACAAGATTTCGATTAATATAAAGATGCCCTTTATATATGTATCGAGGTTGCTTTATATAAGAATTGCCTAAAATTTGTTTTCAATTTTGAGAACCCAAAACAAGTTTAAGTGAGCAACGACTATTTGATTAATTGATTAAATCAATTAAGCGACTGGTTAATTCGTCAAAAGTTGTGACTTTTGAATTCAACTTGTTTAATAACCCTACAGATTGTAATTGTATTCAACGGAAGAGATGGCTAGCGGAAGGCGGGATTGATGCAATGTGCCGTTGAGTAGCGTAAGATGACGTTGGATAGCAGAAAATGAATACAACTCTTTGTGTGGCGGGTGGTATAAAAGTAACAGAGAAAAATGACACAGGGAAGCAGTGCACGGTGATTGCAGAATGCTGATAGGTAGTGGACGAATAGTGAAAAATGTACACGGAGCAGAGGCCGATGTGGAGTTCGAGGGTCGATAATTCGACAGTGACTTCTTTTTTTTAATTCTTTTATTTTTATTTTTTTTAAATTCTGTGGCCGGCTGTTTGTAGCAGCGACAATGGTGCGTTTTTTTGGGAAGAGCAGAGTGGTTGACGTCACATGCTGTTTCAGGCGGCGTCTATAGGGACTGTTGGTCAACAACTTTCTTTCCGTGGACGTGGATTTGGCAGCTGTGAGGTAAGGACGAATATGACAGGGAGCACAACGGTCTAACAGGAGAGTGTATGGACAGTGACAGCGAAGAAAAACGATGGCAGCGGATCGAGAAACAGAGCTGAACAATGAGCACAGCGGAAGTGGGGGATAACGAACCCGCTTTGATACCAATGAAGCATAAAACTTCTGGAGAGACAGAAATATATATATAGAAATATTTTATTAATAAGATGAATTACAGATGATGATATTACAATTGCGGGTGCCTGGCTTATATATCGCCATGGACACCCTTTGGGGAAAGGGCATGATCTTATGATCGTGCCCTTTCATCTAATTTAACTGAAAATTAAATAATAACCTAATTTAACTAATTTTTTACATAACAACTTGTGGGCCGCACTTATATTTGGATTTAGGTCTTTTGATGGCGACCAGGGTGTTTCCTTTTATGGCATCAATATGCATTCACTGCTAATAACCAACAATGGATATTTTATTGTGATAATGGTGGTAAACTCAAATATCTTTTACATTGGGATTATTTTGTTGCTCAGGTGTGGAGGCTCTAGGTAATCAAACTCAAGAGTAAAACAAAATATTCTAGTTCTGGTATGGGATTATATCATAGCTACAATACACTAATTTGGCTAAGGTGAATAAGAAGACTCTTTCCTGAAGTTTGGACAATATAATGTAATTGTAAACCACGTTGTGTACTATGTCCAAATGCTGAATGATGTAGTAACTAAAAGCAGAATAAATTTTTAATAGAATGTACGTAGAAAGTGTCAATAAACCACTTTAATAATGCTACAACAGAATTTCATTTTTCCCTCCTTCGAAATGAATGCATATTTGAAGGGAATTCAAAATCATACAGTATTTACGTATGTAGCCTGTCACAATGCTGAAGATGTCAAGCATCTCCTGGGAGGCTTCAAGGTGGCCTGAACATTTTAGGATTGGGTTGTTGCATAATAACAAATCATGTCCATTGCCCCCTCCTCCATTGGAAATGAATCACTTTTGGGGAAAACGGATGACTAGGCAGGCAGGTAGAGGTACAGGGGATGCTGTCAGACTGATAGGTATCTCTTCATAATGGAAAAAAATGTTGCTGGGTTACCTTTATTGGAGAAACTGCGCCATATCTCCTAGGGGAAGTTGCTGAATTCAAATCTGACTTATCAATTCAGTTTGCAGCAAAGATGAGAATTTAGAAAAGTCATTGATTCGGTTTAAATTTGGAACAAAACATACACACACTCTTTGCTTATATAGGAAGGAATAATATGCATGCCACTACTTTGGCTAGCATTGCAAGGTTATATGATGTATTTTCTTCTGTGCATTAATGAAATACGAGATGCATTTGTTCCAAAAAAATAATGCATATTCTCACTTTTAGCATTTATTAATACCAATTTTGCCACTAGAAGAAGCATGAACATACAAAATTTGAACGATTGGCACATGTATAAATTTGTTTGATGTAAATTTAAATTTTGCATTTTCCATGTCAGCATAGATCGTTCTTCGAGAATGATCAGACAGATGAGGAGAAAATAGAAATGACAGGAAACCAGAACTTGCCATGCAATTTCCTTTTCCATTTGGAACAAGACAAAATGGATCTTGAATGCCTGTCTGAGTATGACCACTGTGCACTCCTCCTTTCCTAAGATGAAACTTAGGCATAGTCCGATTATCAAAGAATGGATTTGAACCATCATGTATTCCATATGGTTTGTTTGAGGTCACTATAGTTATGTATCTGTATTTTAGCTCAGCAAAATCATTGTCTTCAATGTTGGTATATCCGTTCCAAATGCTTGAGAGAAGGATTCCAGATGTAAAAGAGTCCCACATGAAATAACTCTGCAGCAGCTTGTAAGATGGTCAGTCATGTTTGTTCAGACACAAAGCAAATTTTTCAAAGTAGCATAAGAAATGTTTTACAAACTAGGAGATTAAATCATGTGCATAACTATAAACAGTGGCATTTACATAATTCTGAAAGCATACCGTATAGTACTGGTCATCAAACCAAGTATCGTGTGTTAGTTTTAATGTTTCAGAGACATATTGTGCCTCATATGTATTTTGTTCTTTCTCAATTGCCAGGAAAAACTCCCTATTTATAGGAATAGTGTTTGTTGCATCAAGTGGAACAAGTGTTATAGGAAGACCTGAATGGAAAACCTGCAGTCACAGATAATCAAATAACTTGTGTTAGATAATTTGTCTGAATGCCAAATATGCATTTGCATGCCATCTATTCTGACATACCCATGATAAATTTAGTGAGATCACAATGTGATCAATGGTTTTGAACCCCAAAAGAATAAATTTTGTCCAAAACATTTTCAGGCAAAGAACAAATCATGTGCATGGTTTTTTTTTTTAACCTTCGAAACAAATTACAAGCATTCCAGGATCTCAGAGTTAAGTCAAAACACTTCTTTTAACCTAAAGGTTATCTTGAATGCCTAAGTCAGCAGTTGTTTTCTAAACAGAAATATTGTTTTCTATTAATGCAGAGAAAGAAACAATAAACAATTAAGTGCAATGAAGAAAATAAACAAAGTTTTCGAGGGCAGGTAGAGAATATTACTAAGTTGGCAAACCTATAAGAAGGAAATCAACAGTATATACTATCAATAGCTGGCACGACAAAGGCCATTGAAAGAACATAACTGGGTTAACAATAAGACACTAATTGTTGCATCATTTCTTCCAGGTGGAGCTAGGAATTCAAAGGTTTGCTGTTTGAGAAAGCGTATAAACTTGTCCTTGATGTTTCACTTCTAATAAGATGGGGAGAGGTTATTTTAGAAACTTGCTGAACGCAATTGGTTTACTTATGAGAAATTCTACAGGGGATATGATCCTGTTATCAAATCAAATATATTAGGTGTATGGTTTTCTAGAAGAACTGCATACATTTCAAAATCCTCGATGTGTTTGGACCCTCAATTGAGGTCCATCATTAGGAGAGAGTGTGGTTGGGCCATTGAAAGAACATAACTGGGTGAACATAAGACACTAAATGTTGCATCATTGAATTCAAGGGTTTGCACTTTTGAGAAAGCGTATAATCTGTTCTCAATGTCTCCCCTCTAATGAGATGGAGAGAGCTTATTTTAGAAACATGCTGAACGCAAGAGGTTTACCTATGAGAAATTGTACAGGAGATATGATCCTTTTATCAAATCAAATATATTAGGTGTAGGGGTTCCTAGAAGAACCACATTCATATTTAAAATCCTCAATGTTTTTAGACCCTCATTTGAGGTCCATCATCGTCACCAAATCATGTTCTCTCCTAATGATGGAACTCAATCGAGGGTCTGGTTACCGCTCAAACTAGCAAGGGACCTAAAGGGGATTTCCTAAAAGGTCAAATGCTAGACCAAGGGAAACAAGTGAAGACTTAGCCCACTGTCACCTTAGCTAAGGCTCCCTACCATTTACAGACTTTCATCAATGGGAGGAGACCCGGTATATATGGAGTCACAAATGAAGGATAAATCAATAAGTGGATATAAAGTGACCCAAATAATCCCTTTCCAGAAGAGGTTGAAGAATAGAGCTTGCTTGCTTTCTAAGCAAGGTACAATGTCTTCTAGGAGAAGGATGGGAGGATTTGAGGGTTAGGTTTAGGGAATATGACTTGTGAAAGAGTTTCCCAATCCCTAAAATCCTTATTGAAATTGGTATCCCGGATGGTTCTTGAAGAATTGTCTTTTCAAAGGAATGGGACCACATGGGACCAAGTGGACCCAACCTAGGTTAGGAGGTAAGAGTTTAGCAACCAATGATATTCTTAACCCAGAAAAGGAAGGGGAAAGGATCAAAGAAAGGATTTTCACTTAAAGGTGTTGATTTGATCCTATGAGGCACTAGCCTTGGGGATACTAGGGCAAAGTTTGATCTCAAAGTTAGGGCTTAGCTTTTCTCACAACTCCACCGTCGAAATGGCTTCAAAATTGGAGGAGGCCTTGAGGAGACACCAGTACAGGGGAGGCTATGAGATTGAACTTTTTGGAGGGCTATTTTTTCGGGAAAATGATGCCCTAGGTGACCCAACATGGCTAGACCTAGAAAATGGTGAAAAAGAATTGATTTTGGTTGACCACCTCTTGGTAGATCAATGACCTACAAATGAGATCCCTGTTTATCGCTTGGAGCTTCTGCTGGCACACTTTGATCAACTACTAGCAACTTGCGAGACCTCCTGAAGGCTTTCTCCTCCTGGAACTCCATGTCTTGCCTCATGATAATCTTCCTACTGCCTAGAATATAGATCTTGCATTCCTTGGACATTTTGTTGTACCCAACAAAATATCCCTTCTCTGCAGTCGAATCCAACTTGGTGCATTTATTGTCTGGCACGTGACAATAAACTATGGTGCCAAAAATCCTGAAGTGCTTGACTTTTGTCTTCTTTCCTCTAAACCTCCTTGGGTGTCATCATGCCCAATGCCTGGTGAGGAACCCTGTTTTGAATATATATTGTTGTACTACACGCCTTTGCCAGTAGAAATATAGGCATATCTTGGTCATATAGCATCGTCGTCGCTACTCCAACTATTGACCTATTCTTTCTCTCGGCGACCCCATTTTGTTGTGGGTTATATGGAGTTGTCCACTCTCTCTTGATGCCCTCTTTCGCATAGAACTCCTTGAAGGTTTTCTCCACATACTCACCTCCATTATCCGTATGAAGAACTTTTACCTTCTTTCCTACCATGTTCTCCACAAGAGCCTTAAATTCTTGGAAGCGACTAAAGATTTCGTCCCGAGTCTTCAAGAAGTATATCTAGGTCTTCCTGGAGAAGTCATCAATGAATGTTACGAAATACTCAAAATCCCTGAGAGATTTCAGAGACAACAGGCCATATATATCAGAATGTATCAACTCAAGCACAACCTTGGATCTACTATCACTCCTTGGAAACGTTGCTTTCACAAACTTCCCAAGGATGCACCCCCTAGGCACCATCGTGTTTCATGCTAACTTTTGGAACTCTTGTCACAGTCTCCTTGAGAAATCTGAGTGCTCTCTGCTACTACTACTTCTCACTAGTGCCTTTGGAGCGTCTAACTGCAACTTGTATAACTTGTTTCTCCTCACTCCAATCTATTTCACTGATTTCCAGTCCTGATGCTTAATGTACACTTTTGGCCCTCGAAAGTAGACATCATATCCCTTCTCTTGAAGTGTTGAAACTGAAATCAGGTTCATGCCTAAACCTGACACATACAACACACCTGTAACATGAGTACTCCTACTTGACTCCCTTTAAAAGGTAATTGTTCCTCTAACAATTGGATGCACTTGGACTTATTGCCCATCTGAATCTGGAAGCCCACTTCCTCTTCCTTGTAACTGGAAAATTATTCTCTAACTCCCGTCATGTGACATGACACTCCATTGTCAATATACCAGACACCTGTAGATGTAGAGCTAGAGAGGCAAGCTATGAGAGTGAACTTGTCCTCTAATATTGAAGATAACTCGTCAATGTCTGCTGAAGTTGTTGTCTGTTGCTTCCCTTTCTTCTTCTTGTCGCCCTTCTTCCAGTTTAGACATTGATTGACATAGTGACCATTCTGACCGCAACCAAAGCACTTGATTTTACTCAAGTCCTTTTTCTTCTCTCCTCCCTTGGACCCTTTGCTAGAGCCCTTCTTGGCCTTGCCCTTTCCTGCTAGGGCCACATTCTCATCATCCTCACCCTTTTGCGGCTTGCTATTATTGCTGCCACTGGCAAGACTTAGTCTAAGCTCCTCCTGAGTGAAATCGCTCAACAGTCAATCCCAACTCGGTAGTGTATCTTGTCCATTGATCACTTGAATGAACACATCCCACTTCTTTGAGAACCCATTCAAGGTTTTTCTCACGAGTTTGTTATCAGATAATTGATCTTCGATAGCTGCTAACTTGTCCTTGACAAGTTTGAGCCTGGTGAGGTAGCTAATAATGTCTTAACCCTTATTCATTCAAGTATTTCTTAGCTTCTCCTTGAGAATCAGTTTCCTTTTCATGGTAGAATTCTGGTACAAATTTAGAATGGTGTCCCACATCTTCTTCCCTGTATCCAAATCTGTGATATGTGGAACGATATGATCCTTAACTTCATCAAGGATTATTCTCCTCACCTTGGCATCTTCCTTCTTGTATGCA
The DNA here is from genome assembly GCA_031772625.1 of Pinus tabuliformis. Taxonomy (NCBI): domain Eukaryota; kingdom Viridiplantae; phylum Streptophyta; class Pinopsida; order Pinales; family Pinaceae; genus Pinus; species Pinus tabuliformis. Next base: position 509,349,648 of record CM062818.1, on the reverse strand, counting down.
ATGAGCTATGCTAGATATGTCGTTATGGCTACAACACTGGTCACATATTCCTTGAGGCCATTCTCCTCTAGCAATAAAGAAATTATGGCTTTCCAGACACCAAAGTTTGAAGCTCCACCCAATCTGTCCTGATCTCTCAATCCTGCTGAAACCATTTCTAAAACCCTCGGAAATAGACAAAACCTGAATAAATCTAGAGAAGTTTGAATTGGGTTTTATAAACCCTTGATTCTCTTCTTGTGCCTTGCACTGAGCATCTTCATCGCTCAAATCTATGCTTCACTGAGCTCGCTCCAATACCATGTGAAAATTCTATTGCAATTACTGGTTATTAACCTTCTATCTTTGCTGATTATTTGTCTTCTGGAAATTACTTACAACAAATACTGAATAAAAACACAACTGCAATTTCACAAATAAATAATCATAGGAACTGAGAAAATAACATACATAAAATTTGACACCAGTATTTTTGGACAAATTGTCCCTGGAAAAAACTCGAAGGGAGAACTAGTTTTGCAGATGAGGGTTTTATTATTCTTCAACAAATCAAGGATTACATAATCTCCTTTGCCTTTCTCTGGCAAAAACTATAGCAAAATTATTTCTTCACTTTTGTTGGTCAAATCGAACCTCATGAAGCAAATTGACCAACTACTTGTTGACTGCTCGCTCTGCCTGAACCAACTTGCACCTCCTGCTGGAAATGTGATAGAATTATTCCAGCAAGATAAATTGCCTCCAACAATTCGCTAAACCAACTCGCACTTCTGTAATGAACAAAGTTCGTATATGCAGTGTAAATCTTTAGAATACTTTGAAGACAAATACATCCATTGTAGGACAAGTAATTGTATATTGAATATTATATAAAAGAATTGATGTGAGATATGATTGTTACTAATGAGGGTCTAATTATATACCTATGCAGGTGCCCTTTCATGAATGGCCATGTCCTTAGAGACATGCCTCTTCAATATTAATTATTAGTTAATTAATCATTATTCATCATTATATATATATATATATATATATATATATATATATATATATATATATATATATATTATTCATAACATTGCCTTCCTCTTCGAAAAGATTTGTCCTCAAAGCTTATCACTGACAAGGTGTGTCATCTATTTCTTGTCTTGTAATATGTTCGCATCTTTTACAAATTATTGGGGTTGTCGTCTTTGTTGATACAAGATGATAGGATCCTCCGAGTGATAAATAAAATTGTCACACAGAGAAGGGATCTGACCATCCTAAATAATCTTTTGTGGAATATTGTGGTTATTTGATACTTGTTTGAATTTTATCACAAAACTGAATTATGCTGGCATTAGTAGTCTTCGGAACATAAGTTTGTTGTTTATGATCTGAGTGATATAAATATTCAGATTGATTGAGTTGTCAGCTCTTGTAATCCGGATGTCGAAAAGGAGTTCTTATGGTTTTATTTTCCCTTATCATGCATGTGACAACTTTCTGATTTATTTCAAATATTGATGTTGTTTAGTTGGTTATAGAATCTTTATTTAGATTTTACATTGTCTGAACTTCAACATTTGAGTACATTTTTCCTTCAACTGACTTGCTTCTTCTTGAGTTGTGATATTCACTGTATCGGTATTTATTCCTTTCTCAAGTTTTACAATATATAACTTTTATAAATGGTATGATTTACCATCAAGTGGAATACCACCGAATATTATTTTTTCCTTTATAACCCTTTTAATAATTTGTATGGTAATATTTTTAATAATAAAAGAATTCTCACAAGACGTGACTCTTGCGATGGGTCACTTCCAATTTGATGGTTTGAATAATGGTTGACCCTTGAACCTATGCAACGATCCATATTTCCATACCCTAATGGCAATGCCAGATAGATAAATTGATTCAGTGCTATTTTTCGATTGGCACGAATAGAGTGGTAGCGAACAATGGTGCTGACTGGCCATGAGTTCACCTAGTTGACTGCAGAACGGTGGTTGTGGATGTATGGCTAGACAGTGGCCTAACGACAGTTGTGGTAGGGATTTTAGCAACAACATTGGCTTTGTGTTACGACAGGGTCTACACGGCTGTGTGTTGTGGTGGGGTCAATGCGCAGGCTGCGACGGAATGTAAGCAGTAGTGGAGGGAGACGATGGACTAGGGATCTGGTGAGGGCATGGATGATTTGGTTGTAGCCATCGCATGGTTTTGGTGTCGCTACACAATCAATGTATGTATATATTTTTTAACTTCTATATATATATATATATATATATATATATATAAAACCTTTGTTTTAATCTTTCTTTTTAGTTTTTCTTTTGTTATATCTATATATATATATATATATATTTTATTTTTTTATTTTTTTTGGATTATATATATCCTCTTTTTCTTTTCTTTTTTAATGCTTCTTCTTTTTCTTTTCTTTCTAATTTATTTTTATTTTTATTTTGTTTTCTCTAATATTTTTTTACCTTTTTTTTAATGGGGAAGAGATTGACGGCAAAATGGAGAATCTCCAAAATTCTTTTGGTGAAACACTTCAACGACAACAAGGTTGACGAATATCAATGGCCAAAGGCCAAATCAGGCTCACTTTGTGCAGTAGTTGAGCAACCAAAGGATCGACCAACTTTGATACCAATATAACGAACAAAGTTCGTATACGCAGTGGAAATCTTCAGAATACTTTGATGACAAATACATCCATTGTAGGACAAGTAATTGTATATTGAATATTATATAAAAGAATTGATGTGAGATATGATTGTTACAAATGAGAGCCCACTTATATACCTGTGCAGGTGCCCTCTCATGAATGGCCATGTCCTTAGAGACATGCCTATTCAATATTAATTATTAGTTAATTAATCATTATTTATCCTTATTATCATTTATATCATTTGTACTATTTTTATATATATCTTATTCATAACAACTTCTTTCAGGAAATAGTTCCAGCAACTGGAAATTGAAATGAGTCTCTGGAAATTCGCATTGGATAAACTAGATACTCGGTCTGGAAAATTGGCCTCCCACTACAAAATAAAATCGACCTCCTTTTGGCACTCATAAACCAGAAGTAATCTGTGAAGAATTCTCTCTGGAAATTCTCTCCTCAATTTTTCCTGCTGAAAACCCAAATGATGGTGTCTCCCACACATTCAGTGCACACTTTCTATCACTGCCAATGTGTTTCATGAATTGATCTCCAAAATCCCATTGATCTCCTCTTATAATCTCTTGTTGACAAATCAACGACCACAATCTAACTCCAATCGATGACCACGATCATATCGACTTCTAAAAATAACTTTTCTAGAAGTTTCCAGTGCAAAATTTGTTTGTCTCAACTAATCTCGATTAATTAACCCATTTCCCTAAGCTAGACTTAGGAAAATAATTAAAACTGGCTAATTAATTTAATTAAGGAATTTCACTTATAAACTTATTATGGGTATTGATTAATCCATATGTGTGTAATGTTCCCAAATTTTGAGTCCAAAATCCACATAGGGGCTTTGCCAATTTTTGGTGATATTAAATTAAAAGGGAGAAAATATTGTTTTGTGGAGAAAAATGGAAATTATTATTTTAATGGAGAATGGCGCAAATAATATTTTATTGGATACGGGAGAAAAATTATTATTTTATTGGTAAATGGTGGCAAATTAATATTTTTATTGAGAAAGGAAGAAAAATATTATTTTATTCAAAATGGCAGCAAAAGTCTCCTAGTAGAAATTGGGCCCCACCAATAAAATAATAGCGAAAAAAAGGACCTAGAAGCTAGAGGGAGGCTCCATGTAGGATTATAAAAGGAGGAGGAACTCAATGGCAAGGCATTCTATTCTACCATTTCTATTCGACATTGTGAAGAAGCTCAAGTGAGTTTCAAGAATTTCAAGTGAAACTCCATAGCTAATTTTGGTGGACTTCGAGTGCCACCCTAGTTAGCTTTAAGGGAAGGTTACTTTAGGTCTTCCATTGTGCATATTGCCGAGAATCTACATCATTCAAATCAGTTGTTTGCAAGGTCATCTCATCTCCAAGAGGGCCGATTTCATCCCTTCCGAAAAGGGGTCGAGTACCAAGTTTGTGTTGATTTTGGGTAGCATCGTATGTGCTCTAGCTTCGAAATTTTGTGGAGGGGCTAAAACACATGAGATCTCCAAGACCCAGAAATTGTTTGGAGAAATTCTACCCGGATGAGGAGTTATTAAAATAATTAATATTTTTAATGGGTTCCTAAGTCTAAACTTAGGAAAATAAAAATATTAATGGGTATTAATAAGAATATGGGTGAAAAACTTCTAAGTGACGAGGATCAAAACTGTTTTAATATTAGCCATTGATTAGGGACTTAATCTCGTCCATTGATTCATCAACAGAAAAAGTATAAGAGGAGGCTTGAGGGTCAGTTGGAGACACACCATATTGATCAGTTAGTTAGATTTTTCTAGGGCGAGGTTTGCTGAGAAAGTCGAAGAGGTGATCTGAGTTACACCAAAGGGGCAGGGATAGCTGGCGTTGGAGGACCTTCTCAAGGACCCCAAATACTCAGCAGAGAGAGGTAGAGATACACCAGAGGAGGCAATGCAGACCAAGAGAGGCTGACGCTGGGCCAGGAGGGCCCACGCATTGCTTGATGCAATGCCAACATAGGGGAAGAGTTGCCCTCCTGAAAAAGTTTGAATTCAGCCTAGGAGCAATAGGATTAGTCGAGAAGGCTGACATCAGAGCTCCAGGAGGCAGAGGAGGCAGCGCAAAGCTGACGCAGAGTCTTAGAGTGCTCCACGCAGGCCCACGCAACTAATGTGAAGGGGAAGCGCAGTTGTAGCCAGGGATAGTCAGTACAGTTACCAGATCGGAGGGATTTTGCCAGGTGAAGTGAGGTAATCTCACTTAGGTTTCTACTAGTATATCTTATCTTTGTAACTGGATAGCCGAGAGGGCATCTAGAGTTGTATTCAGAACTACTGCTTAATAATAGAAAACCCTCAGAGCTGTTGCATTGGTTTTCCTGCATTGGGTTTTTCTGGGGACGTTTGTCCAAAAATAACGGTGTCCCTTGTGTGTTTGTTTCATATCTATTTCAATTTATGATTTGTATGTCAGTGTAGTCTGTAGTAGTGTTTTTCATCAGTGTTTAAATAATTAAATAGCTTGTTGAATATAAAAACAAGTAGGAGATGATAAACCAGTGATTGCAATAGGATTTCTGATGTGTAGATTCATAAATTTTCACAATTTGAAGATCGAAATTTGAAGGGAATTTGAAGGTTGTCGAACTTTGCTCTTCAACCAAAGGCTTGATTTGCCACTACCACAAAGAGCTACGCTGATTGGGATTAATTAGCAGAGATTATGACTGTATACTGTGGTCAACTTTCTTGTTTAGAGTGTGAAAATTCTTGAATCTAACACATCAGAAACCCCTACTGCAATTACTAGTTTACAATCTCCTACTTGTTCTATACATTAACAAGTTATTTAATTGCATAAACATTGAAGTAAACACTATTGCAGCCTCTACAAATATATAGATCATGCACTGAAATAAACTGAGACAATCACATAAGGGACATCGTTATTTTTTGGACAACCGTCCTCGGAAATACCCAATTCAGGAAAACCGGTGCAGCATATAGAGGGTTTGTATTACTAAGCAGATTCATGAATACAACTAGGGTGCCAAAAATGGCTCACCCAAAAAAGAATATCCTCGACAGTGGTACCTCTATCCAGAGACAAATATTATGGCAAATCAACAACCAGATGATCAAACCCCACAGCGACTCCAACTGTTCCCTATGATGGACAGCGAAAGCTATTGAAAGCACTGCTTTAACACTGTGTCACTCCTTCAGGATCTACATCACCCTCCTTTGCTCAGAATTTGTTGATCTGCTCCCAGTCTGCCCCACAGAATCTCCCAGCGCTGCCTCTGAAGCCCTCTACGACTTTTGTGTCAACCTCTACGACCCTCTGCGTCCTTTGCATCAGCTCCTACAGCCTTTGTGTCAACCCTTCTTGGGCCTACGTTGTCTCTCCCAGCACTTCATTGCCTCTTTGCTATGTATTCTTCAACCTCGGATGGAAATCCCTTGCTGAACTGCCCTTCACTGCAACTGATCACTAACTCGATTTCTCTCAGCAAACCCCGCTCCAGAAAATCGAACTAACTGATCAATCTTGGTGTATCTCCAACTGATCCTCAAGCCTCCTCTTATACTTTTCTTGTTGACGATTCAACGGTCGAGATTAAGTCCCTAATCAATGGCCAAGATTAGAACTGGCTTGATCCTCGTGACTTAGAACTTTCTCACCCATTTTATATTAATACACATTCATGTTTTTATTTTCGTAAGTTTAGACTTAGGGACACATTAAAAATATTAATTATTTTAATATTTCTTCATCTGGGTGGAATTTCTCCAAATGATTTTTGGGTCTTGGAGATCTCATGTGCCTCAGCCTCTCCACCAATTTTCATGGCTCGAGCACATCCGATGCTACCCAAAATCAACACTCCCTTTTAGCAAGGAATGTGCTATAGCAACACTTCACCATGGAGGCGTTACACTGATCATCTGCATCGGTCCTCTGTGCTGATGCTAGGCCTGCTGCCCCACATCCACTGCACTGCTGCTGCCCATGACACTGCCACTACCACTGCTACATATGTACTGTAGCTCCCTCTCAAAATGTTGCCTCATGCTGCCCATAACACTGCCACTGCTAACTGCTGCACTACAACTCAGTTACCGAGAAGTAAATAACTGACTTCACACAATCACTGACATCCTGGTTAGTCTGGAAGCCTCGTGATGTTGAAGCTACCTCTACTGCAATCTTGTGCTCCCTCTGTTGCCATTCCGCTGCTGCAAACACCTATGTGGCTCTCGCACTACTACAACCTCCATTGCGCTACCTCAGATTTTTGCACTCTAGCACTGCCTTGCCGCTCATCACACCTTGCTCCACCCGACACCTGTCATCATGCTAATGTCGTTAAGGGCTTCCGTAGCCGAATGTGATCCAAGAGTTTGGGCACCTCAAGAATCCTGCCCCCACATTCTATAGTCCTTTCGACTACATCTCTATGTCTCCCCACCTCTTTTGTAGAGGCGCATGAGCACTCATGGCGCAATCATCATTAGTCTCGACATCCTTCTCTGCCTTTGTTGTAGCAGCTTTTGAGTCAGAAGCTTCTCCCTTTCCTTTCTTCCTGGGGCACTGAGATGCATAATGTCCCAGCTCCCTACAATTGAAGCACTTGACCTTGGAGATGTCTTTCTTCTTTCTCTTTTGAACTCCCTAGTGTCTTGCTGATGCGAGAGTTGCATCTTCCTCCTCCTCCTTCTTGATTCAAACTCCCTTACAACTACTCTTTGCCTTGGTCAAACTCCTAAGCTCTTCCTGTCAAAGAGTTGCCCACATCTCCTCCCAACTGGGGAGAGTTGCTCTGCCCAAAATGCTTTGGACAAATGTCTCCCACTCCTTGGATTCTATCTGGCATAAATACCTCTCTTCGGAAGTAAATATTCAGCGAGTCTGCCCCACGAAAAATCCTTCCAACACTTCTCCAAGGTTCTGCGCCAACCTTGCTAGCATTTACGTAGCTCTGGAACCCCCTGCGTCAGCCCTCTGCCTCTCTGCGTCAGCTCTCTGGCCCTCTGTGTCACCCACGCAGGCCCTACTAGCCTCTGCGCAGTCTCTTTGGCCTTCTGTGTGGCTCTTGTTGGCTCTGCGTAACCTCCTCAATCATGGCGTTGGCCCTTTGGCACTATCTCAGCCTCTCTGCTATGCACTCACTACCTCTCACTGCAACTTAGATCACTTGTTTGATTTCTCTCAACAAACCCTGCTCCAGAAAATCGAACTCACTGATCAATCTTGGTGTATCTCCAACTGACCCTCAAGCCTCCTCTGATACTTTTCCTGTTGAGTCTTCAACAGCCGAGATCAAGTACCTAATCAACGACTAAGATTAGTATGGCTTGATCCATGTCATTTAGAACATTCTCCCCCAGTTTTATATTAATACCCATTAATATTTTAATTTTCCTAGGTTTAGATTTAGGAGCCCCATTAAAAATAGTAATTATTTTAATATATCTCTAACTGGGTGGAATTTTCCCAAACCATTTATGAGCGTTGGAGATCTCATGTGCTTTAGCCTCTCCACCAAATTTCATGGCTAGAGCACATTCGATGCTTACCAAAAATCAACACTCCCTCTTAGCGAGGAATTTGCTCTAGTATTGCTCCACCACTGAACATCACCTTGATCATCCGGCACCGGTACCTGTGTTGATGCTTGGCCTGCTTCCCAACCTCCACTGCACTGCTGCCTCCTGTACTACTGCCTATGCCTCTACCACTGCTACTACTACATCTGTACTACAACTCCTCTCCAAATGTTGCATCATGCTACCCATAGCACTACCACCACTAACTGCTACATTGCAACTCAGTTACCGAGAAGCAAGTAATTGATTTACCCAACTATTGACATCCTTGTCAGTCCAGAAGCCTCCTGATGTTGAAGCTACCTCTGCTTCTATCTTGTGCTCCCTCTGCTATCTCTGCGTTGTTACAAGAACTTTTGTGCTTCTCGCATTGTTGCAACCCCCATTGTGCCTTTCTGCACCGCTGCAACCATCTCTGTGCCTCTCGCACTGCTGCAACCTCCACTCTGCTGTTACAGATCCCAACACTCTAGCACTGCCTTGTCGCTCCATCCGCATCTTGCTTCTATTGACATCCGTCATCCTGCTACTGTCATTCGGGGCTCTCGTAGCTGGATATGATCCAAGAGTTTGGGTACCTCAAGGATCCTGCCCTCATCTTCTGTCGTCCTCCTGACTACAGCTTGATGTCTCCCCACTTCTTCGTTGATGAGCACTCATGGCACAGTCGTCATCCATCTCGACTTATTTCTCCGCCTTAGCCGAAGCTGCCTTAGATTCAGAAGCTTCTCCCTTATTCTTCTTTCTGGGACACTGGGTTGCATAATGACCCAGCTCCCCACAATGGAAGCACTTTACCTTGGAGATGTCCTTCTTCTTCCTCTTCCCCTACTGTCCCGTAGATACCAGAGCCGCATCCTCCTCCTCCTCTTTCTTGATTCGACCTCCTTTGTTGCTACTTCCCGCCTTGGTCAACTGTCTGATCTCTTCTTGGCGAAGAGATGCCCACATCTCTTCCCATCCTGGAAGATCAGCTCAACCCAAAATGCCTTGGAAAAATGTCTCTCAATCGTCGGAGACTGCATTCAGGGCGGTCCTCACCATGAACTCCTAATCCGGTGTGGCTCCTATGGAAGTAAGTTGGTCCTGAATCTCTTGCAACCTGCTAAGGTATAGATCTATCTACTCCCCATTTTGCATCTGATACAAATGGAACTGATTCTCCAACAACATCTTCCTCTCCACGAAAGTGCCCAGATACAACGTCGTCAAGGTATCCCACATCTCCTTTGCCGTGTTCTTCTTGGCAATATGCGGTATTACATGATCCTTGACCCCATCAAGGATTATGCACTTTGCCTTCGCCATTGCATCCTCATATCTTTCATTATCAGCTGGGTCGACTGGGATAGCCACGGTTCTCAAGGCGAAGCCCTTGATGTGATGTCTATCCAGAACAGATAGGATCCTGGCCTTCCAGATGACAAAGTTGGAGGCCCCGTCCAACCTGTCTTGATCCCTCAGTCCGTTCATTTCCATCTCCGCTCTTCTACTGGACTCCCTCTGAGTCTCGACTTCCCTCTTGGAAGTTCTCTCCTAGACTCCCTCTGAGTCTCAATTTCCCTGCTAGAAATCTTCCTGCCAACTGTCGATCCACTCCTCTCTGATCCTCTTTGCAACTGCAACTCGGATCTGGATTTCTTGGCTAGAAATCCCTCAAGGCAGCGACTCCCTCTACCTTGATTTTGTCCCATTAGGTATTGTTCTACTTCGACAGCAACAACACCCCACCAACTTCCTAATCCACAATCTGCCCACAACTATCCAGCAACTGAAGGAACTGAGCCTTCCAGCTCTGCGCAATCTGGCAAAGGTTGAATCACTCCTCTGGCCAACTATGTCAAGCCTACCTCGTTGAGTAGGATGGCGTGGCTCTTGGTGAGCTTCTTTTGCCTCTCTCTGCCTCTGTGCTGGCCCTCTCTCTAGCTCGAAATGATGATGCATGCTGTCTGCATCACTCCTTCTCTATTTCTTTCTGAATAGGAACAACTCTGTCTCTCGGGACAGCTATTATTGCTGCAAATACTTCTGATTGCGTTGGTGCCTTTTGTCCTCCTATGATCTGCAATGCTTTGATAGCATGTTGAAATTTCTAAGTGTAACACGTTAGAAATTCTTTTTGCATTATCTGGTTTATCTCACCTACTTGTTTAATCCTTAATAATTTATTTAACCATATAAATACTGAAAATAAACACCAATGCAGTCTCAACTCATATACAGATCATCAGCTGAAATAGACTAACACACAAGGGACACTGTTATTTTTGGACAATCGTCCCCGGAAAAACCCAACTTGGGAAAACCGGTGCAATAGTTCTGAGGGTTTTATTATTAAGTAGCTTTCTTGAGTACAATTAGGGTGCCAAACTGGTTCACCCAACAAAGATTTCTATTTGGCAGTAATACCTCTCTTCGGAAGCAAATATTCAGCAAGTCTGCCCCACGTAAAATGCTTCTAGCACTTCTCCAAGGCTCTGCATCAACCCTGCTAGCCTCTGCATAGCTCTGGAACCCCCTGCGTCAGCCCTCTACCTCTCTACGTCAACTCTCTGGCCCTCTACGTCACCCACGTAGGCCCTGCTAGCCTTTGTGCAGTCTCTCTGGCCTTCTATGTGGCTCCTGGTGGCTCTTAATAGCCTGCTCCATCACTGCACTGGCCCTCTAGAACTATCTCTGCCTCTCTACTATGCACTCACTGCCCCTCGTTACAACTCAGATCACTTGTTTGATTTCTCTTAGAAAACCTCGCTCCAGAAATCGAACTAACTCATCAATCTTGGTGTATCTCCAACTGACCCTCAAGCCTCCTCTTATACTTTTCTTGTTGAGTCTTCAACAACCGAGATTAAGTCCCTAAGCAACAACTAAGATTAGATTTGGCTTGAATCATGTCATTTAGAACATTCTCACCCAATTTTACTTAGGAACCCCATTAAAAATATTAATTATTTTAATCTCTCTCTGACCGGGTGGAGTTTCCCCAAACCATTTATGGGTCTTGGAGATCTCATGTGTTTTAGCGTCTACACCAAATTTCATGGCTACAACACATCCGATGCTACCTCAAATCAACAAAATTTCCCATTATTTTATTAGTTGAGGGTCTAATTGTGGAAATTTATGAATCTAATACATCTGAAATCCCTACTGCATTATCTGGTTTATTATCTCCTACTTGTTATTTCAATTAACAAGTTATTTATTAATATAAATATCGAAATAAACACAAATGTAGCCTTCACACATATACAGATCAACAACTGAAATAACTGAGACAACACAAGGGATACCGTTATTTTTGGACAATCGTTCCCAGAAAAACCCAATGTGGGAAAACCAATGCAACAAATTTGAGGGTTTTATTATTATTCAGTTTTCTAAATACAACTAGGGTGCCAGAAATGGTTCACCCTTCAGAGATTTTCCTTGGCAAAAGTACCTTTCTTTGGAGACAAATATTCCGGCTAATCAGCAACCAAATGAATAGCCTCACAGTGATTTTGAATGCTCCCTTAGCTAGCTGCTAGACAACAAAAGCTGCTCCAAGCTACCTATTGATTTGGGGTAGCATCGAATGTGCTCTAGACATGAAAATTGGTGGAGAGGCTAACGCACATGAGATCTCCAAGACCCAGAAATGGTTTGGGCAGATTCTACCCGGTTAAGGAGATATTAAAATAATTAATATTTTTAATGGAGTTCCAAGTCTAAACTTAGGAAAAATAAAATATTAATGAGTATTAATATAAAACTAGGTTAGAAGGTTCTAAATGACATGGATCAAGCCAAATCTAATCTTAACTATTGATTAGAAATGTAATCTCAGCCATTGAAGGATCAACAAAAAAAGTATAAGAGGAGGCTTGAGGGTCAGTTGGAGAACACACCAAAGTGATCAGTGATTCGATTTTCTAGAGCGGGGTTTGCTAAAATAAATTGAATTAGTGATCAGCTTGCAGCGAGGGGTAGTGAGTATGAGGAAAAGAGGCAGAGATAGTGCCGGAAGTCCAGCGCAGAGGTAGAGAGGCAGAGGTTGAGCCAGAGGGAGCATGCAGAGGCAGAAGAGACTGCGCGGGGCTTGCGTCATCCACGCAAAGGCTGTAGGAGTGATGCAGAGGGTTTCGGGCTGACGTAGAGGCCAGGAGGGCTAACGCAAAGGCTAGGAGGGCTGATGCTGAGCTTCATATTGTGCTGGAGAGGGTTTCGTGGGGCAGACTTTTCAAATATCTGCTTCCGAATAGAGAGGTATTACTGCCGGATTATTTTCTCTGTTGGGTGAGCCAGTTTGGATCCCATTTGTACTCAGAAAGAATGCATAATAATATAACCCTCAAAATTTCTGCACCGGTTTTCCCAAGCTGGGTTTTTCTGGGGACGTTTGTCTAAAAATAACGGTGTCACTTGTGTGTTTTTCTATTTCTTTCAGTTGTTGATCTGTAGATGGTTGATACTGTATTCTGTTTATTTCAATATTTATATGGTTAAATAACTTGTTCATAATTAACAAGTATGAGAAATAAACTATAGAATACAGATAATATTTCTAACGAGTAATACTTAGAAATTTCAACACTACCCTTAAGAACTATGTCACCCTCCAGAGACTGCATCACCCTCTACGACTCTGCGTCAGCTAACTAGCTCTCAGTTTGCCCCACGAAAATTCCTCAATGCTGCCTCTTCAGCCCACCGTCAGCTCTGCAGTCCTCTGCGTTGCCTGCCTCAGCCTCTTGGCCCTCTGTGTCCTCTGCGCTAGCCTCCTCAGCCTTTGCGTCAGTCTTGGTTGCCTCTGCGTCAACCTTCCAAGGCTCTGTGTTGTCTCTCTGACACTCTCTCTATCTCTGTGCTATGTATTCTTGACCTTCTGCCGAACTACCCCTCGCTGCAACAGATCACTAACTCGATTTCTCAGCAAACCCCGCCCTAGAAATGTGAATTCTTGATCAACTTGGTGTATCTCTAATTGACCCTCAAGCCTCCTTTTATACTTTTCCTGTTGACGATTCAACAGTCGAGATTAAGTCCCTAATCAAAAGCTAAGATTAGATTTGGCTTGATTCTCATTATTTAGAACTTTCTCACCCATATTATATTAATATACATTAATATTTTAATTTTCCTAAGTCTACCCTCAGGAACTATGTCACCTTCCAGAGACTGCATCACCCTCTACGGCTCTGCGTCAGCTAACTAGCTCTCAATCTTCCCCACGAAAATTCCTCAATGCTGCCTCTTCAGCCCAGCGTCAGCTCTGCAGCCCTTTGCACTGCCTACGTCAGCCTCTTGGCCCTCTGTGTCCTTTGCGCTGGCCTCCTCAGCCTTTGTGTCGATCTTGGCTGCTTTGCGTCAACCTTCCAAGGCTCTGCGCTGTCTCTCCGACACTCTCTTTGCCTCTCTGCTATGTATTCTCGACTTTCTACCGAACTGCCCCTCACTACAACAGATCACTAACTCGATTTCTCAGCAAACCCCACCCTAGAAATTCGAATTCTTGATCAACTTGGTGCATCTCTAGTTGACCCTCAAGCCTCCTTTTATACTTTTCCTATTGACGATTCAACGGCCGAGATTAAGTCCCTAATCAAAAGCTAAAGATTAGATTTGGCTTGATTCTCATTATTTAGAACTTTCTCACCCATATTATACTAATATACATTAATATTTTAATTTTCCTAAGTTTAGACTTAGGAACCCCATTAATAATATTAATTATTTTAATATCTCTCCATCTGGGTGGAATTTCCCCAAACGATTTCTGGGTCTTGGAGATCTCATGTGCTTTAGCCTCTACACCATTTTTCATGGCTAGATCACATCTGATGCTACCAAAAATCAACACTCCTTCTTAGCGAGGAATGTGCTCTAGTAATACTTCACCACAAAAACATCACATTGATCCTCCGCATCGTTACCTGTGCTGATGCTTGGCCTGCTGCCTCACATTCTTTGCACTGCTGCTTCCTGTACTGCTGCCCATGACACTGCCACTGCTACACCTGTAATTAGCTCCCTCTCAACATGTTGCCCATGCTACCCCTAGCACTGCCACTGCTAATTGTTGCACTGCAACTCAGTTACCGAGAAGTAGGTAACTGAATTACCCCAAATACTGACATCCTAGTCAATCTGGAAGCCTCGTGATGTTGAAGCTGCCTCTGTTGCTAACCTGTGCTCCCTTTGCTGCCATTACGCTACTGCAAACACCTATGTGCCTCTCGCACTGCTGCAACCTCTACTATGCTGCTACAGACTTCTGCACTCTAGCCCTGCCTTGCCGCTCCACCACACTTTGCTCCACCCGACACTTGTCATCATGCTACTATCGTTAAGGGCTCCTATAGCCGGATGTGATCCAAGAGTTTGGGCACCTCAAGGATCCTGCCCCTAGCATGTAGTCCTCCTGACTACAACTCGATGTCTCCCCACCTCTTCTCTAGAGGTGCGTGATCACTCATGGCACAATCGTCATTAGTCTCGACCTCCTTCTCCGCCTTAGCTGGAGCTGCCTTTGAATCAGAAGCCTCTCCCTTGCTTTTCTTCCTAGGACACTAGGATGCATAATGTCCTAGCTCCCCACAATGGAAGCACTTAACCTTGGAGATGTCCTTCTTCTTCCTCTTTTATAGCCCCTGTTGTCCCGCAAATGCGAGATCTGCATCCTCCTACTCCTCCTTCTTGACTCTGACTCCCTTACCACTACTCCCCGCCTTGGTCAACCTCCTGATCTCTTCCTCTCGAAGAGATGCCCACATCTCCTCCCAACCGGGAAGAGTAGCCCTGCCCAAAATAGTTTGGAGTCTCGACAATGTCTCCCACTCCTCAGAGACTACATTCAGGGCAATCCTGACCATAAACTCTGGATACGATGTAGACCCCATGGAAATGAGCTGGTCGTGAATCTCCTGCAACCTGAGAAGGAATGGATCTATCTTCTCTTCCTTCTGCATCTGATATGACCTTAGTTGATTCTCCAATAGCATCTTTCGCTGCACGGAAGAACCCTGGTATAGGGTTGTCAAGGTGTCCCACATCTCCTTTTGTTGTGTTCTTCTCATCAATATGTGGTATGACATGATCTTTGACCCCGTCAAGGATCATGCACTTTGCCCTCGCCTGGGCATCCTTATACTACTCGTTCTCAACTGGGTCAACTGGGATACCCCCTAATTTCAAGGCATAGTCCTTGATGCGATGTCAACCCAGGATTGCTAGGATCCTAGCCTTCCAGATGACAAAGTTGGAAGCCTCGTCCAACCTATCCTGATCCCTTGGTCCATTTACTGCCATTTCAGCTCCTCTTCTGGACTCCCTCTCAATCTCGACTCCCCTCCTGGAAATCTCCCTCTGGGTCCTGATTTCCCTTCTAGAAATCCTCTAGCCAACTATCGAATTGTTCCTCTCCAATTCTCCTTGCAACTGCAACTCGGATTTGGATTCCTTGGCTAGAAAGCTGTCGAGGTAGTATTCCCTTTACCTTGGTTCAGTCTCCTTAGAAATTGTTCTGTATCGATAGAAACAACGTCCCACCAGCTCCTCAAATCACAATTTTCCCACAGCTCCCCAAGCCTTGGCAACTAAAGAAACTGAACCTTTTAGGGTCGGCACAATCCCGACAAAGGCTGAATCTTCCCCTCCGGCAAACTGCGTCAATACTACATGGCTGAGCAGGATGACATGGCTCTTCATGAGCCTCTTCTGCCTCTCTCTGCCTCTGCGTTGGCCCTTCCCTTGGCTTGAAATGATGATGCAGGCTCTGCCCCACTTCTTCTTTTGTTGCTTTTGCTCTGGAACAACGCTGTCTGTCGAGACAACTGCTTCTGCTGCAAATTTTCAGATTTCTGTTGGTGTCTTCAGACCTCTTGTGATTTCCAATCGCTCCGATACCATGTAGAAATTTCTGAATCTAACATATCAGAAATCCCTACTGCATTATCTAGTTTATTATCTCCTACTTGTTCTTTCAATTAACAAGTTATTTATCAATATAAATACAGAAATAAACATAAATGCAGCCTTCACACATATACAGATCAACAACTGAAATAACTGAGACAACACAAGGGACACCATTGTTTTTGGACAATCGTCCCTGAAAAACCCAATGCGGGAAAATCAGTGCAACAGATATGAGGGTTTTATTATTATGCAGTTTTTTTAATAGAACTAGGGTGCGAGAAATGCTTCACCCTTCAGAGATTTTCCTTGGAAAAAGTACCTTTCTTCGGAGACAGATATTTCGGTTAATCAACAACCAGATGAATAGCCTCACAGTGACTTCGATTGCTCCCTTAGTTGGACAGCGAAAGATGCTCCAAGCTACCCTCAGGAACTGCGTCACCCTCTACGGCTCTGCGTCAGCTAACCAACTCTTAGTCTACCCCACGAAAATTCATCAGCACTGCCTCTTCAAGCCAGCGTCAACTCTGCATCACTCTGTGCTTCCTGCGTCAGCCTATTGGATCTCTGCGTCCTCTGTGCTGGCCTCCTCAGCATTTGCGCCAGTCCTGGCTGCCTCTGCGTCAGCCTTCCAAGGCTCTGCACTGTCTCTCCGACACTCTCTTTGCCTCTCTACTATGTATTCTCAACCTTCTGCGGAACTACCCCTCACTGCAACAAATCACTAACCCAATTTCTTAGCAAACCCCACCCTAGAAATTCGACTTCTTGATCAACTTGGTATATCTCCCACTGACCCTCAAGCCTCCTCTTATACTTTTCTTGTTGACGATTCAACGGCCGAGATTAAGTCCCTAATCAAAAGCTAAGATTAGATTTGGCTTGATTCTCGTTATCTAGAACTTTCTCACCCATATTATATTAATATACATTAATATTTTAATTTTCCGAAGTTTAGACTTAGGAACCCCATTAAAAATATTAATTATTTTAAGATCTCTCCATCCGAGCATAATTCCCCCAAACGATTTCTGGGTCTTGGAGATCTCATGTGCCTTAGCCTCTCCACCAATTTTCATGGCTAGGACACATTTGATGCTACCAAACTCAACACTAATAGGCTAAAATTAAACATCATTGGACACATATATATTAGAGAGACCTCATTTGATCTCTCTCATCATCAACTTTGTGAATACAAACCTCTTTGGAGAACTTGCGCTTGCTTCTTGTGGGTGAATTAGAGATCATAGTGATGCACTTTGATATTTGGACGCTGATTTTTGGATATTCTTTGGAGCTATTCTTGGTTCAATGGAAGGATATATTGCATGTTATCTTGAAAGTGAATCCTATAGTTGAATTTTTTTTCTTGAATGTCTAATTCACAGAACTTTTGGTTCTAGGTTAAATTTTCTGCCATAATTTGTTGAAGATCAATTTATTAATGAATATCTAGATGAATGTTGTATGCATTACTCATCATAACATGTAACGAATGTTCCTAGTGTCGATCTCCTTGTAGCTCTCCCATGAAATCCCATTTTTCCATTAATGGGTAAATGTTGGAAATTTGATAGCTAGGGCATCAATATTTGGCCTCCTTATTAGTTTTTGTAGCATCGGATCTGTTCGAGCCACGAAATTTGGTGGAGAAGATAGAATACATGAGATATCCAAAACTCATAAATCATTTATGAAAATTCACCTAGAGATGGCTTAATTAGATTATTAACCAATTTTTAAATATTTTCTAAGTCTAAACTTAGGGAATATGGTTAACAAATCAGAATTAATTAAGTCAAGGTGTGAATCATCTAGAAACTCACACAGATTTACTCCAAGATGAACCTAGCCATTGATTAAGATTTAATCTTGGTCGTTGGTGCTCCAATAGTGGATTATAAAAGGAAGTCGACGGGCACTTGGAGAGATCACTTATGTAGTTCGATTTTCTTGGCAGATCGATTTCCAAAGAGTAGCAGCAGTTGTCAGAGAGCCAGAGATAGAAGCAGGGTCAATGAGGAGCAAAGACAGTGATCTGGAGGAAGTTCTCCAGATCCGGAGAGGCGGCAACAAGGAGGCCGAGTCAATCCCAATGAGGCAGCGTAGAGGACTGCGCAGTTGCTTCAAAAGCGATTTGATTTCGCTGGAGAGAAATTCGTTTTCAGTTCCAGAGGGTTCAGAGCGTCAGAGAAGTTATTTCGTCAGTAGAGACAGGCAGAACGACTTCATCAGAGGCAGTTCAGAAGCTAGACATCATAGGGTCTGCGCAAAGCAACGCAAAGGATGACGCAGAGGGTCAAAGAGGACGAGTTTTTGAAGAGAATTCGTGTCTCGGTTTCTTGTGGAAGAAGGGTAATTTCCCTTAAATAATTTTGACCAGATTTACTCATTGTTTGGATTGCCAGTTAGGAATCCATCTAAGTCATAGGACACGTCCCCTAGGGTCCCGTGTCCCGTATTTTACGTATTGGACACGAAAACGGCCCTAATACGTGTCCAATACGATTTTTAACGTGTCATAAAAATCGAATACGTATTCGACGTTTTCGAGTCGTGTCATACATTTGGAATACGCGTATTTGGTACATAAAATACGTTGCCCTAACGTATTTCGATTTTTGAATACGTATTGAAAAAAAAGCGTGGTTTATAACGTAAGCGTCGGTCTATTCCGGCCTATTTTCGGTTGTCGGGAGTGTTCTGTCGTGTGGAGCGAGCAGCGGTGAGGTGATGTTGAAACAGTCACAAGTTTTCAAATCCAAAAATTAAAAAGGTTATTAAATTGGCAAACCAAATGTTTGTATTATTGAGAGCAAAATTGTAATGTTTCATCCATGACACTGAAACTTTCTAAGGATAAGCGAGGTAGTCGCGAGGAATGTCACCATATGCTTGAAGGATTAAAGAAATGATAAAGACTTAAGTTCATCAAGTCCTCGTTTAAAGGATGATAAAGATTTAAAGTTCAAGAAGTACTAACTTGAAAGTTGTTATTTAAATATTTTAATGTTTTAGTTTTTTTCAAATTTTCTTCACAATTGAAATGGTATAGAATAAATATAATATCAATAAAGAATTT
This sequence comes from Pinus tabuliformis, assembly GCA_031772625.1. Classification (NCBI taxonomy): domain Eukaryota; kingdom Viridiplantae; phylum Streptophyta; class Pinopsida; order Pinales; family Pinaceae; genus Pinus; species Pinus tabuliformis. The sequence goes on along the minus strand of CM062818.1, from coordinate 509,330,406 downwards.
ACAAAAGAATGAAACAAAACCAATGTTATAAAAGAATCAAAATAAACTAGATATATACAAAATGCTGAAAATTAAAGAAAAATTTAAAAAACTTTGCAGTAAAAAAGTCCCGATGAAAATGAAGTCCTGATGAAAATAAAGAAATCAATTTGCTTGTACAATAATGTAAAAGATAGCAGTGATTTGTTATTAACTATCCAATTCTCAGTTTCAGACAATATCTCCCCTTCAAGTTCCTGCAGAAACTTGGACCAAAGAAATCTTTGGAATTATTACATGTAAAGAGAGTCCTACAAACGAAATTAAGTGTTTAAAAAATATAAAAGATCTTAAAATATGACTTGGACCACTTTAAGCAATATGAAGCACATAAATATAATCTACATTAGTGATCACTGATGAGCATTAAAAAAATCAGAAATATTAAAGAGTGCAAACCAAATAAGAAAAAGAGCAGAATGCAAACCAAATGAGAAGAAAAGTAAATGTAAAGAAGCGTATCAAAATCATTGTGTGCTTTTTCTTTTTCTGGGCCAATTTTAAATAAATCCGCCATACTATCAACAAAGCTATATAGTCCATAGGAAATTGAAAGTGGAATGAGAAAATAATCAATTGTAAAACGATCTCGAAACTTGGGCTTACTTCCCTTTCTTCCATGTAATATTAACAACGTTGCCATCAATACCATATAGCATTAAATCCTGATTATTTCCTCAATTCTGTATTGAGAATAAATATGCTAATAATATCTGTATTCATGTATTTTTATAAGATTATGTAACATGGTATATTACAGCAAGTTATATATATGATCATATCTTCATGAAAAATATAATAAAATAAGGCTTCATCAATGTATTTAAACTTTGGTGCAAATATACTATATATATATAAATTATAGTCGTTTTCATCCAAAATTGAAGTCTTTCCTAATGGGACCCCTTCCTATGTTCTATTCTTGCAATTTAGGTAAGGTGAAAAACCAATCTTCTAAATTAAGACTTAGCAATTCTTTGCATACTTTTGAAATTAGTTGAGCCATATATTAGGTGAACATGTACGATTAGGGGAATATTTTTCATATTGAAAATTGATTAAAGGGATCCTGAAACCTTAGTAATACCACCGAAAACAAGATAGAAGAGGGTAATAGATATTTGTGCCCCTTCATAATGTCTTAAGAAAGGGTAAAATGTGTAAAAAAATTTGTGCTGCAAATATGGGTAATGGTAGAGGCTTATAATATATATATATATATATATATATATATTTTATTAAATATATATAAAACGTGTCCCCCGTGTCCTGTTTCCAGGTCGCTGCGTTTCGTATTGAATACCTCGTATTTACGTGTCCTCCGTGTCTCGTGTCCTCGTGTCATGTGACTTAGGAATCCATAGATTGTACTCAAATTTCATTGTTGCATAATAAAATAAAACCCTCATCTACTGCACCAGTTTTCCCAAGTTGGGTTTTTCTAAGGACATTTTCCAAAAATAACTATGTCAATTTTTATGTATCTGTGCTAGAATTTCTCAGTTCCAACGCTATTTTATTTCTGCAGTTTTTTATGAAGGTTGCAATGTGTTTATTTCGATGTTGTCATAGCAATAAACTGAATAATTAATTTATTAGTTAGAAGAAATAATACCTGTTGTTGCAATAGGATTCCAGTTTTGGATTTCTCACATGGTATTAGAGCGTGAGTGCTCAGCCGGGAAACTCAAAAGCGAAGGAAAGAATTTCACTGCTCAGAGGGAGCAGCAGGTTGAAATTCTTGAGGTAGCGCAGTGCTCAGACAAGTAGGCTAAATTACTGGGCCAGAAATTCGATTTTCAGTTGCAGGGGTGCAGAAAAATTTGATTTGTTCAGGAGAGTTATTCCAGCAATTAGAGGGAGCAACTGCAACTCAGATTTTTGGTTAGACACAGAGGGTTTCACAGCAACAGAACCAGCGTCGGGTGGAAGAGAAAAGCACACATAGCAGAGGGGAAATTTCTTTTTGGAAACTTCAAGTCTCAGAAGTTCGATTTTTTCCTTGCAGATTGGCAGTAGTTGTGAGCAAATCTTCTCACTCCATAAGTAAACACAAAAATAAACATAAATAAACATAAATGCAGCCTTCACAGATATACAGATCAACAATGAAATAACTGAGACAACACGGGGCACCATTGTTTATGGACAATCATCCCTAAAAAAACCCAATGCGGGAAAACCAGTGCAGCAGATATGAGGGTTTTATTATTATGCAGTTTTCTGAATACAACTAGGGTGCCAGAAATGCTTCACCCTTCAGAGATTTTCCTTGGAAAAAGTACCTTTCTTCAGAGACAGATATTTCGCCTAATCAACAACCAGATGAATAGCATCATAGTGACTTTGACTGCTCCCTTAGCTGGACAGCGAAAGATGCTCCAAGCTACCCTCAGGGACTGCGTCACCCTATACAGCTCTGCATCAGCTAACCAACTCTCAGTCTGCCCCACGAAAATTCATCAGCGTTGCCTCTTCAGGCCAGTGTCAGCTCTGCATCCCTCTGTGCTGCCTGCGTCAGCCTCTTGGCTCTCTGCGTCCTCTGTGCTGGCCTCCTCAGTGTTTGCGCCAGTCTTGGCTGCCTCTACGTCAGCCTTCCAAGGCTCTGCACTGCCTCTCTGACACTCTCTCTACCTCTCTGCTATGTATTCTCGACCTTTTGCCGAACTGCCCCTCGTTGCAACAGATCACTAACTCGATTTCTCAGCAAACCCCGCCCTAGAAATTCGACTTCTTGATCAACTTGGTATATCTCCATCTGACCCTCAAGCCTCCTCTTATACTTTTCCTGTTGACGATTCAACGACCGAGATTAAGTCCCTAATCAAAAGCTAAGATTAGATTTGGCTTGATTCTCGTTATTTAGAACTTTTTCACCCATATTATATTAATATACATTAATATTTTAATTTTCCTAAGTTTAGACTTAGGAACCCCATTAAAAATATTAATTATTTTAAGATCTCTCCATCTGGGAGGAATTTCCCCAAACAATTTCTAGGTCTTGGAGATCTCATGTGCCTTAGCCTCTCCACCAATTTTCATGGCTAGAGCACATTTGATGCTACCAAACATCAACACTAATAGGCTAAAATTAAACATCATTGGACACATATATTAGAGAGACCACATTTGATCTCTCTCATCATCAACTTTGTGAATTTAGACCTCTTTGGAGAACTTGCACTTGCTTCTTGTGGGTGAATTGGAGATCATAGTGATGCACTTTGATATTTGGACGCTGATTTTTGGATATTCTTTGGAGCTATTCTTGGTTCAATGGAAGGATATATTGCATGTTATCTTGAAAGTGAATCCTATAGTTGAAATTTTTTTCTTGAATGTCTAATTCACGGAACTTTTGATTCCAGGTTAAATTTTCTGCCATAATTTGTTGAAGATCAATTTATTGATGAATATCTAGATGAATGTTGTATGCATTACTCATCATAACATGTAATGAATGTTCCTAGTGTCAATCTCCTTGTAGCTCTCCCATGAAATCCCATTTTTCCAATAATGGGTAAATGTTGGAAATTTGATAGCTAGGGCATCAAAATTCAGCCTCCTTATTAGTTTTTGTAGCATCGGATCTGTTCTAGCCACAAAATTTGGTGGAGAAGATAGAATACATGAGATCTCCAAAACTCAAAAATCATTTATGAAAATTTCATCTAGAGATGACTTAATTAGATTATTAACCAGTTTTTAAATATTTTCTAAGTTTAAACTTAGGGAATATGGTTAACAAATCAAAATTAATTAAGTTAAGGTGTGAATCATCTAGAAACTCACACGGATTGACTCCAAGATGAACCTAGCCATTGATTAAGATTTAATCTTGGTCGTTGGTGCTCCAATAGTGGATTATAAGAGGAAGTCGACAGCCACTTGGAGAGATCACTTATGTAGTTCGATTTTCTTGGCAGATCGATTTCCAAAGAGCAGCAGCAGTTGTCGGAGAGCCAGAGATAGAAGCAGGATCAATGAGGGGCAAAGACAGTGATCTAGAGGAAGTTCTCCAGATCCGGAGAGGCAGCAACAAGGAGGCCGAGTTATTCCCAATGAGGTAGTGCAGAGGACTATGTAATTGCTTCAGAAGCAATTTGATTTCGCTGGAGAGAAATTCGTTTCCAGTTCCAGAGGGTTCAGAGTGTTAGAGAAGTTATTTCCATAGTAGAGACAGGCATAATGACTTCATCAGAGGCAGTTTAGAAGCTAGACATCATAGGGTCTGCACAAAGCAACACAAAGGATGACGCAGAGGGTCAAAGAGGACAAGTTTTTGAAGAGAATTCGTGTCGGGGTTTCTTGTGAAGAAGGGTAATTTCCCTTAAATAATTTTGGCCAGATTTACTCATTGTTTGGATTGCCAGTTGGGAATCCATAGAGTGTACTCAAATTTCATTGTTGAATAATAAAATAAAACCCTCATCTACTGCACCAGTTTTCCCAAGTTGGGTTTTCTAAGGACATTTGTCCAAAAATAACTATGTCAATTTTTATGTGTCTGTGCTAGAATTTCTCAGTTCCAATGCTATTTTATTTCCACAGTTTCTTATGAAGGTTGCAGTGTGTTTATTTCGATGTTGTCATAACAATAAAGTGAATAATTAATTTATTAGTTAGAAGAAATAATATGTGTTGTTGCAATAGGATTCCAGTTTTGGATTTCTCACATGGTATTAGAGCGTGAGTGCTCAGCCGGGAAACGCAAAAGCGAAGGAAAGAATTTCACTGCTCAGAGGGAGCAGCAGGTTGAAATTCTTGAGGTAGCGCAGTGCTCAGACAGGCAGGCCGAATTATTGGGCCAGCAATTCGATTTTCAGTGTCAGGGGTGCAGAAAATTCGATTTGCTCAAGAGAGTTATTCCAGCAGTCAAAGGGAGCAACTACAACTCAGATTTTCGCTGAGTAGATTTTTGGTTGGACACAGAGGGTTTTTGCAGCAGCATAACCAGCATCGGGTGGAAGAGAAAAGCACACATAGCAGAGGGAAAATTTCTTTCTGGAAACTTCAAGTCTCAGAAGTTCGATTTTTTCCTTGCAGATTGGCAGTAGTTGTGAGCAAATATTCTCACTCCAGAAGGGAGTGTGAGTAGTAGAATAGTAGCCAAGCAGAAGGAAAGGGGATTTTCAACAGTTTTCGAGATGACCATTGCAGGGCTTAGAGATCAAGATAGGTTGGAGGGTTCCTCCAACTATGTCATCTGGAAGGCCATCATGTCCTTCCTTCTAGATGAATATGGCTTGAAAGCGTACATTGATAATGTAGTGTCAGTTCCTCAGGATGCAGACCAACTCAAGGAATATAGGAAGGAGAGGGCGCGGTCGAAGCGTTTGATCCTGGATGGAGTCCGAGACCATATTGTATCACATATAGCGACAAAAGGAATGACCAAAGAAATGTGGGATGCTCTCTCCACACTATACCAGGGTACTTTCGAGCAACAGAAGATGTTCCTAGAGGAGAAGCTGAGATGCATTAGGATGCAAAAGGGGGAAGGCATAGATCCCTTCCTCACCAGGATTCAGGAAGTCTGAGACCAGCTTTCAGCTGTTGGGGCAGCACCTCAACCTTCAGAGCTAGTATGATTGGCACTCAACAGTGTCTCAAAGGATTGGCAGGTCTTCATCCAAAGTATATTGGGCAGAGACATGCTACTAGGATGGGACAGAATATGGGCCAATTTGCAGCAGGAGGATTGAGATGAGCTCTGTTGAAGGGCTCCATCGGTGGCAGCGGTAGAAGCGGATAGAAGGTGGTGAAGGAGGAGGAGAATGTGGCCCTTGCATCTAAGGGTCCCAATCAGGGGTAGGGGGAACAAAGAAAGAAGAAGAAGGACCTGTCAAAGGTCAAGTGCTTCAGATGTGGTGAGCTTGGTCACTACAACACAAAGTGTCCTCTCAGGAAGAAGGACAAGACAGAGAAGCAGGACCAACAGACAGCGTCAGCTGAGATTGACAAGTTGTCCTCTAGGTTGGAGTAAGACTTCGCGATGATGTTAGCCATACCTCCAGGAGTGAGGTGGGGCAACTTGGAGTTGTAGCCCTAGAGAGCTATATATTTGGGCAGGATCCTTGAGGAAATTCACCTAATGGATCATTACCTGGCTATGGGGGCCCACAGTATTCAGTAGCAGGATGGATCAGTGGCAGTTGATGTAGTCAATACCAGAGTGACAATTGCATACTAGTAGCAGTCAGAGGCTGAGGAGCGCAGTGTTGTGTTAACAACAGAGCAAGTGACTGAGTAGCAGAGTTAGCAGCAACACAAATTCTTCAGTGACAATGCAAATGCCAGTAGCAGTCAGGACTTGGGAGATAGATGCATCATACTGAACACAGTTGATTCAATATTTTGTATGCTTCTCAGTTGCATTTGTTGCAGTTGCAGCAACAACAGATGAGAAGGAGTTGCAGTGCAGATGCAGAGTTGGCAGCATCAGCAGCAGCACAGATGCAACATCAGAGTTGCGCAGTAGTTGGTGGGCACCAACAGCATGACAAAGGTGATACAAAGACAAGGTGTTGTGGCAGGATGTGCAGCACTAGAGAGAGAGCATAGCCCTCGCTAAGAGGGAGTGTTATTTTTTCTAGCATCAGATGTGTTCTAAGTTCTAACAATGAAATTTGGTGGAGAGGCTAAAATACATGAGATCTCCAAAACCCAAAAATCGTTTCTGGGAATTCCACCTAGAGAGAGCTTAATTAGATTATTAACCAATTTTTAAATATTTCCTAAGTCTAAACTTAGGGAATATGGTTAATTAATCAGAATTAATTAAGTCAAGGTGCAAATAATCTATAAACTCACATGGATCTACTCCAAGATGAACCTAGCCATTGATTAATATTTAATCTTGGTCGTTGGTGCTCCAACAATGGATTATAAGAGGAAGTCGATGGGCACTTCGAGAAATCACTTCTACAATTCGATTTTCTTGGCAGATCGATTCCAGAGAGCAGCAACAGTTGCCAGAGAGCCACAGATCGAAAAAGGGTCAGTGAGGGGCAGAGACAGTGATCCATAGGAAGTTCTCCAAATCCGAAGAGGCAGTAGAAAGGAGGGCCAGCTATTCCTAGTGAGGCAGCACAGAGGGCTATGCAGTTGCTTCAAAAGCAATTCAATTTTGTTGGAGAGAAATTCGTTTTCAATTCCAGAGGCCTGGCAGAGGGTCCAGAGTGTCGAAGAAGCGATTTCCTTAGTAGAAACAGGCATAATGACTTCATTAGAGGCAGTTCAGAGGCTAGACATCATACGGTCTGCGCAGAGTAGCAAAGACGTTGACGCAGAGGGTCTACTGCACCGGTTTTCCCAAGTTGGGTTTTTCCGAGGACATTTGTCCAAAAATAATTGTCAATGTGTGTGTGCGCTAACATTTCTCATTTCCAGGGCTATTTTATTTCTGTGGTTTTTTGTGAAGGTTGCAATGTGTTTATTTCGATGTTGTCGTAGCAATAAACTGAATAGTTAATTTATTTGTTAGAAGAAATAATACCAGTTGTTGCAATAGGATTCCAGTTTTGGAATTATCACACTCCTTGGGGACAAATTTGGTTTATCTTAAACGTCGAAGACTCCATATGCCCATAGGACAATGCACTAGTCCTATCACTTGGTGATCATCTTGAAATTTCCTCCATAAACTTCTCTCGTTAAATTTGGTCCTCTTAAGGCTAGGAAGGAGAATCTAGGACTTAGAGCAAAATTTTAGGTAGAGATTTTGGTGGTTTGAGAGCCTAAACATCAAGAGGTAGGTCTTGACTACATGACATATCATTTTGATGGGAATCCACTCAAATTTCATCCATAAAATCCCTCGCCCTAGGTGTTGCCCTAAGATGGAAACCTTAGTTTCTTCTCCCTCAACTTGAGGACTTGCTTGAAGGTTTCATAAGCCTTGTAATTATCTATCATAAAAGACCTTTTCTCTTTGTTCTTGACCTTTGGAACTCCCATTATCGTCAAATACATCAAACCCTAGGTCTTGCACCTCCCTTTTTACTTGGTCCTTTTTAATGAGAGTGAGTTGCTTCCTTAAATAAGCTTTTGAGCTTGTATTGTGTCTCTCTTGAATGAGCCCTAGTGAGATCATCTTATACCTTATCTATAGCCTATCTATCTTAGAATTGATCTCTTTCTCTTTTACTGGGACTCCTCCCATCAGTAAAAATTTGGTTGAGGTGACATTGGGCCTCTACCCCATTGTTAGTACTTTGTCTAGCTTTAGTCTTGTAGGGTTTCCTCTCCAAGGCCTACTAGATTTTGTGGTAACAAGCCCAACTGTAATATTCTTCTTGAGCAATAAAATACCATACCTTGGCTTGTGGAGTTTATTCGACACAATGTTAAGATTTTACCATGTAATTTTCATGTAGTTTGAGTGCTTCATTTGTTATCTTGTATCATTATTTTCTCTATAATTATATTTTATTCAGGCTTTAAAATACCAACAAACATGATCGGGAGAGGAATATGTACTAGTTATAACTTACAAGGAACTGAATTTTTATCATTTATCCTGCCCGTTTCAAATAGAATCGAAGCATCCTAAATGACCATAAACTGAATGAATAATTGAAAATTGAGAATCATCTGGATGTATATCTTGAATCTTCAACATAAAAGAAACTCAAGATTTTAAAAATCTTCTTCATTTGCTCATAGAGCAATTTCCCTTGTACTCTTGAATAGTAATTACATTATTGCATCACCAGAGGAATCAATTGAAATTCCATTCAAAGAGAAAACAAGTTGAGTGCAGGAATCAAGAATGCATCATATTTTCATCAAAATTGAATATTTTTAACAAGGTTAGAAGCTTGGCAAGCATCAAAATACCTGATATGCTGCAAATGGGTCAGCAAATAAATTGAATTCAGCAAATGGGTTACTCTTATAAGCAGTGAATAAATTTCCACGGTCACCACACTGTTCAGGTATGCAAGACGTGTCATTCTTGGGACAGCATCCTGTAGGATTTTCTGATCGTACACCACCAGCCATTATGAACACATGTTCCACGTTTTTCTTCAATTCTGGATTTGTCATAAGAAATGTTGCAAAGTTAGTATGGGAACCAATTAGGAGAACAATTGTTGGGCCCGACGACAATGTTTCCATCATCACATGCTGTGATGTAGGTTGTTTAAGAGGTGAGTAGTGTCTTTTTCCCTGTACAGGCATAACAGAATGGAAAAATTTTAGTAAATAATTCCAATGCAAAATAAACTATTTTTTCAAAAGAAGAGTCCAACAAAACAGCTATATAATTATAAGAATATTATCAGTAACTATAAATACTTCGTGCATAGTGAAGTGTCGTAATATCTTCCTGTTACGTTTAACTTGACCCTACCTTAAACATGGATTAAATTTTTTTGCACTGTATACATCCGTAGAAGTTTCTACCTTCATGAAAAGATTAAAATGAGAGGGTGCAATTTTCACTTAGGAGGTAAATAAGGAAAAGCTTCTCAGATTGGATTAATTTACGTAAGCATATGAGTGAACCTTATAATTTCATAAAATGAAGATTATATATGTAATGCAAAATTGTTAATAGCAATTATAGTTTCTAAAGTACCAAATCTGGCAACCAAAACAGGTGATTTTTAGTAGTTAAAAAAGGTTAACAACAGAAAATTCAATATTTTTTTGAAAAAAACTGTGAAAAACACCATATGATTTTCTTAATCGAACAGTCTACTGCACAGGCAATATTGTCCTTAATCACGAAACTCAGTGCAAAGATTGCAACTACGCTAAACTTATAATGCCAATTAGCGTAGTAGGATTGCAACTACGCTACTCTTATAATCTCAAGAGCTTGCTTTCATGTTTATAGGTTATGAAGGCGGGACCATGAAGCAAATGTTGACCGCAGGATCTAAAAATCCTTAAAAGCGGTTGTAATTCTTGATATTTGAACCCTATTTGTTTTTCTACCATTTAAGATTCATCTCACATATTCCTATGGTGGCATCCAAAATTACTTGTGATGGTCATCCTTTTTGTTCCATCTAATTTGACAGAGATACATGGTTTATTCTTTACTAGATTGAGGCATCTCTACCACAAACTTAACAAATAGTGATCTCACATTCATGTTGTTTTACAGTATGATCTTTCAACTGTTTGTTTGATTGAAGATGCTTTTGTTTTTTATTTTCCTTTCCTTTATTAAAATGACAATGTGTATACATATAAGTGGGCTATTTTCTTATGTATTTTATATTTTCGTCATTGGGTTTATACTTTTGACTGCTGCTGACTGCAGGGTTCTTCTCTCTCCTTTTACTGAGTTTGACCGAGTTGTTTGGGACTGTTTTGGCTGAATCCTTTGACTGCTGAGCGAGCTCCTTTGGAAGAAGTTTGACCATTGACTTATGGACTGGTTAGGGCATCTTTGACTGCTGATTGACTGTGGCAGAATTGCAGACTTTGACTTGTTGACCAGATTTGACTTTGAGGCTCATCTTTTAGATATTGGTTGGTTGATCTCTTGGATGGTCAAAAATTTGACTTAGACTTTTTATTGTTGAATTGGAACGTTGTATCTCTCCGCTGAACATTTGATGACAATCTAATAGAAGAAGAATTTGAAAGGGTTTTATCCCTTGAGGGGTTTTCCCCTTGTCTTTGACCAAATATTGTCTCTTGTTATTGCTCTTGATTGTCTTCTATTGTACATTGCATTTACTATTCTATCTACAATTGCTATGTCTTTGGAAGATTAAATTTTATTGCTAATTGAAAAAAAATTGAACTAAGTGATTGTAGTAGCATAGAACAATGGAAAATTAACATGGTATCAAAGTTGAGGTAAAGACAAGCCCAAGGAATCAAGAGACAAGCAATCATCTTTGAAAAATGCTAAAGGAGCTTATTTGACTTGGTCAAGATGTCTACCTCTTACTTTAAGGATGTTAAAAGTTGGGTGGATCAGTTACTTACTTCTCAGTAACTGAGTTGCAGTGCAATAGCACGATGCAACCATAGTTTTAAAAACCATTTTTAAAAACCGGTTACCAGTCTAACCGGCCGGTTAGCAAGCCCGCCGGTCTAAACTGGCCAAAAAACTGTTTGAATGCCCATTTCTCCATTTTTTTGCCCTAACTGGTGAAAACCGGCCGGTTTAGGATGGAACTGGCCGGTTTGTATCAAACCAGCCAGTTCTGTCCTAAACCGGCCGGTTTTAGGCACGCCCACCGTAAAGTTAAAAAAGCATATTTTTTACTATGTTTCAGGGGTTTTGGGGGGAAACTAAGGGTGTTTCAACCCTAACAATGTTGGCAATTAATGGTAATGTTAAATTCTTAAAGTAAAAGTGACATTTCCTTTAATTTTCATTTTCATCCTTTTACTTAAATTTTTAACATTACCATGAAATGACTCAGGATGTTTGAGAGTGGTTTCGACCTCATTGGATTTCATATGGAGAAACTAGAATTTTAGATTTCACTCAAAATTCAGCAAACTTAATGGTTTTCAGGATTTCATGGTTTGGGGGTAAACAATAAATGCAATCGGAGCTCTAAATGATGAGCAAAACCCTTGATCTAGATCCCATTGTGTTGGACGATATTGATCCAACATCAGAATGGGTGGAGGAGACTGAAGAACCTGTGTTTGAGACTGATTTTGATATTGACATGGCTTTAGCGGGGGATGACGCAGATTATGTGGTAGCATCAGAACTAGGATCAGTAGTGGCATCAAGGAAAGGCAAAGAACCAATGGAAGGCTTCAGTCATGCAGGTCGACAAACTCGTGCTTCCATTAGGTCCACTTCTATTGTCATTGGTGGCATTGATACTGAGGTTGCAGATCAAGCTAAGGCATCCTCAGACTCTGAACCAGATGATGTCTATGTAGATCCTGATGATAATCCTGTGTCTAGTAGTGGTGATGAACTTGATGATTGATCATGTGTACACTGTAGACTTGTAGTAGGCCAATGGCCTCATAGCTTGCAACATTGTTTTTGGACTTTATAGGCCATTTAGAGCCTCATTTCTTATGTATTTTGCTATTTTGTCGATGATATGTATTGCACTTGGTGCCATTTTGATATATTCACCTTTACATGGTATATAAACGAACAAAATTTGCATATTTTGTCTCTATTGGCTTGGAATCATGGTTTTACATCTTAAAAATAGTTTTGTTTCATTAAAAATTAATTATTTAATGTATTTTTTTAAAATTGGTTCGTTTAGACCAAACCAGTCCCGGTTAGACCGGTTCCGGTCGGTAAACCAGTTCTTTAAGTGGACCGGTCCAGTCACCGGTTCCGGTTTTAAAAACTATGGATGCAACGTGATGAGAGGGGGTTGCAACGCAGATGCAGTGTTGGGAGTATGCACCAGCAGCAACACGGATGCAGAGGGAGCTGTCGTACGGATGCAACAGTGGCAGGGCCATGGGCAGCAGTACAAGATGCAACAATGTAGAGGATGATGGGTGGGGAGGCCTAGCATCAGCACAGTTACCGATGCTAGATAATCAGTGTGATACTCAGTGAGGAGAAATAGTAGAGCACAGTCCTCGCTAAGAGGGAGTGTTGATTTGGGGCAGCATTGGATGTGCTCTGGCCATGAAAATTGGTGGAGAGGATAAAGCACATGAGATCTCCATAAATGGTTTGGGCAGATTCTAACCGGTTTGGGAGATATTAAAATAATTAATATTTTTAATGGAGTTCCTAAGTCTAAACTTAGGAACAATAAAATACTAATGGGTATTAATATAAAACTGGGTTAGAATGTTCCAAAGGATAAGGATGAAGCCAAATCTAATCTTAGCCATTGATTAAAGATTTAATCTTGGTTGTTGGAGGACCAACGAGAAAAGTATAAGAGGAGGCTTGAGGGTCAGTTGGAAGATACACCAGAGTGATCACTGATTCAATTTGCTAGAGCGGGGTTGCTAAGAAAAGTCGAATCAGTGATCAGTAGTGAGGGGCAGTGAGCACTGGACAGAGAGGTAGAGACAGTGCCAAGAGACCAGCACAAAAGCAAAGAGCGAGAGATAGCAGCCAGTTCAGGCCACGCAGAGCTCAACAGAAACAGCCCAAAGGCCAGAGGGACTGCGTCATCCACGAAGAGAGAAGTTGGAGTGACACAGAGGGTCCCAGATGTTGTGTAGTGCCTCAAAAGGTTGACGCAGAGCAGCAAGAGGCTGACACAGAGGCCAGAAAGGTCAGCGCTGAGCTTCAGAGTCGCTGGAGAGGGTTTCGTCGGACAAATTTTCTGAATACCTGTTTCCGAATAGCGAGATATTATTGCCACGTATTTTTTCTCTGTCGGATGAGCCGCTTAGGCACCTAGTTGTACTTAAGGAAATACTGCATAATAATAAACCCTCAGAATAACTGCACCGGTTTTCCCGCAATGGGTTTTTCCGGGGACATTTGTCCAAAAATAACGGTGTCACTAGTGTGTTTGTTTTCTTTCAGCTGATGATTTGTAGATGTTGTGACTGTATTTTATTTATTTTGGTATTTAAAAGTTTTAAATTACTTGTTCAGAATTTACAAGTAGAAGAAATAAACCAACAGAATACAGATTAATTTTCTAACAGATAGACTTAGAAAATTCAACATCACGTACTTGTTAAATTAATCGAACAAGTTACTTGCAGTTTTCTATGGCAAATATTGAAATACATACATTGCAACCTACACCAAAATAAAACTGCGGAAACTAAATACAACACATGAGAAAAATAAACATCACACACATCTACACAGTTATTTTTGGACAAATGTCCCTAGAAAAACCCAATGCAAGAAAACTAGTGCAGTAGCTGAGGGTTTTATTATTATGCAGTAGTTTTTTTTAATACAATCTCTGCATGCCCTGCTGACTATCCAGTATAGAGAATATTACTGATAGAGAGATGAGTGAGATTACCTCACACTATCACTGGAGATCCTGGCTGATCCAACCACTGAATGACCAGACCCTGGCTGCCTCTACGCAGTCTCTATGAAATCACTGCATAGGCCCTGCGTCACGGCTACTGGGGTTTGCGTCACTCCTCTTTGCCGATCAATTTTCTTTTGAGACTTCGTCTTCTGCTCTCCTAGTCTCACACCCCGGCTTCTGGCTCTGGAAATCGATTCTCCAGCAAATTTCCGGATTCCCTCTCTACTTTTGCGCTGCCTCTGCATGGCCCTGCATCAGCCTCTCTCGCTTTGCGCTACCTCTACTAGATATCTCTCTGCCTTCTCTAGTGAATATTCCCAGATCAGGAGAAATCTCCAACTGGAACTATCCTTGCCCCTCACTGCAAAAGATCACTTCAAATTTCTCTCCCAGCAATTGTTGTGCTTCAGAAATTCGATCTTCTGATCTCAACTTAATGTGTTTTCCAAATGCCCATCAAGCTGTGAAAATTCCTAGACTCAAAGGAACCCCTCTTGTAGCAAATCTAAATATACTTCACCTACTTTATTTTTAAATTACATTCATCAAGTTATTCTTCTAAATACTGAAGCTAATTACTTCTACAGCATACACTAATTAAATATTTGATCTCATGAAACAGAAAACATAGCAAGAACAAGATACACAGGACACACTTATTTTTGGACACAATATTCTCTGGAAAAACTCAATGCGGGAAAATGGTGCAGCAGCTCTAAGGGTTTATTATTATGCAGGATAAATATTCGAATACAACTCTAGGATGCTCATCTAGCAACCCTTTACAGAAAAAATATTGGCGGAAAATCTGAGTGAGTTTTACCTCACTTCACCCAGGGAGATTTTCCCTCAGTGTGTCCTCTTATTCCACTCAACGCTAGTTTTTCTCTAGCAAACTGTTGCAAAACTACTGCATCTAGCTAAAGATCTACTCTGCAAAAAATATTGGCTACTCCCTGTGAAAAATCGGTTACCCGATTCCTACTGTAGCATACTGATTATATTTCACGTGTTGATTTAGTGTAGCATTAGATGTTCTCTAGCGATGAAAATTGGTGGAGAGGCTAAAGCACATGAGATCCCCAAGACTCAGAAATGGTTTGGACAGATTCTAACCGGTTTGGGAGATATTAAAATAGTTAATATTTTTAATGGAGTTCCTAATTCTAAACTTAGGAAAATAAAATATTAATGGGTATTAATATAAAAATGGGTTAGAATGTTCCAAAGGATAAGGATCAAGATAAATATAACCTTAGCCATTGATTAGAGATTTAATCTCGGCCGTTGGAGGACCAACGAGAAATGTATAAGAGGAGGCTTGAGGGTCAGTTGGAAGATACACTAGAGTGATCAATCATTCGATTTGCTAGAACAGGGTTGCTAAGCAAAGTCGAATCAGTGATCAACAATGAAGGGCAGAAGTATTCGGCAAAGAAGCAGAGACACTGCCAAGGGACCAGCGCAAACGCAGACAACGAGAGGCAGCAACCAGTTCAGGCCACGCAGAGCTCAGCAGAGACAACACAGAGGGATTGCGTCATCCACGCAGAGAGTAGCTCGAGAGACGCAGAACGTCCCAGAGGCTACGCAGTGCCTCAGAAGGTTGGCGTAAAGAGGTTTGAGGCTGACGCAAATTAGCAAGAGGCTGACGCACAGGTCAGAAGGGCCAGCGCTGAGCTTCAGAGTCGCTGGAGAGGGTTTTGTGGGACAGGTTTAATGAGTACCTGTTTCCGAATAGAGAGGTATTGCTGCCATGTATTTTTCCTCTGTCGGGCGGGACGGTTAGGCACCCAATTGTACTCAAGGAAATAATGCATAATAATAAGCCCTCAGAATAGCTGCATCGGCTTTCCCGCATTGGGTTTTTCCGAGGACATTTGTCCAAAAATAACGGTGTCACTTGTGTGTTTGTTTTCTTTCAGCTGATGATCTATAGATGTTGTGACTATATTGTGTTTATTTCAGTATTTAAAAGTTTTAAATAACTTGTTCAGAATTTACAAGTAGAAGAAATAAACTAGTAGAATACAGATCAATTTTCTAATTGATAGAATTAGAAAATTCAATATGGTATTAGAGCATGGTTGCAGATCACAGGAAAGCTGAAGGCATCATCTAAGCAGAGCATTTGCAACAGATCAGTTGTCCCGAGTGACAGAAGTTGATCCTTGCAGAAGCAACAGAAGGAGGGTTGACGTAGAGGGACTGTGTCATCAATGCGGGCCAGAGAGAGGCCAGCATAGAGGCTGAGGAGGGCTGAAAGAGGCTCACGTAGAGGCATGCAGAGACCAGGAGGGTTGACGCAGTTGGCTGAGGGAGATGTTTTGCAAGTGTCGGGATTGCACAGAGCCTAGAGGATCAGTCCTTCAGTTTCTAGGGCATAGGAAGCTGTGGGCAGTTTGCGGGAACAAAGCTGGTGGGGTACTATGGGCAGAACAATACCTAACAGGGCAAAACCAAGGTAGAGGGGGTTGCTATCGAGGCGGATTTCTAGCCAAGGAATCTAGATCAATGTTGCAGTTGCATAGACGATCGGAGTGGGGATACTTGACGATTGGCGGAATGATTTCGGAGGAGTCGAACCGAGAACTTCCAGATGGGAAGTAGAGAGACTCAAGAGTCGAACCGAGAACTTCTAGGCAGGAAGTAGAGAGACTCGGAGGAGTCGACAAAGAAGAGTAGAGAGATGGCCGTGAATGGGCTAAGGGATCAGGATAGGCTGGATGGAGCATCCAACTTTGTGGTCTAGAAGGCCAAGATCTTGTTCATTCTAGACAGACATCCCATCAAGGGCTTCGCCTTGAGAGTAATGGCTATCCCAGTTCACCCGATAGCTAATGAAAGGTACGAGGAGGCAATGGCCAAGGCAAAATGCATTATCCTTGATGGGGTCAAGGATCATGTGGTCCAGATAGAGACGGCAAAGGAAATGTGCGATACCTTGGAGACATTGTACCATCATACTTTCGTGCACATGAAGATGCTACTTGAGAATCAACTACAATCATACCAGATGCAGAAGGGAGAGCCAAATAGATCTCTTCCTCGATTGGTTGAAGGAGATCCGGGACCAACTGACTTCCATAGGGGCCACGCCGGATCAAGAGTTGATGGTAAGAACCGCACTAAATGCAGTCTCCGAGGAGTGGGAGACATTTGTCCAGAGCATACTGGGCAGGGCGAATCTTCTAGATTGGGAAGAATTGTGGGTGGCTCTTCGTCAAGAAGAGATCACACAGCTGACCAAGACGGGAAGTAGCAGCAAAGGAGTCCGGATCAAGAAGGAAGAGGAAGAGGATGCAGCTCTGGCATCTACGGGAAAGCAAGAGAAGAGGAAGAAGAAGGACCTCTCCAAGGTCAAGTGCTTCCATTGTTGGGAACTGGGTCACTATGCGAACTGGTGTCCGAGGAAGAAGAACAAGGGAGAGGTGTCTGACTCTAAGGCAGGGCCAACGAAGGCGGAGAAAAAAGTCGAAGAGGATGACAATTGTGCCATGAGTGCTCACGTACCTCTAGAGAAGAGGTGGGGAGACATAGAGTTGTAGTGAGGAGGACTACAGGCGATGAGGGGCAGGATCCTTAAGGTACCAAACCTCTTAGATTATACCTTGCTATGGGGATCCTGAAGAGAGAGTAGCAGGACTGGTGGATGTCGGTGGAGATGGATGCGGATGATGCGGCAGAGAGTCTACAGTGCAGGATTCCCCGGCCAACACGAGGCTAGCAGGCTGTAACAGTGCGAGAGGTACAGAGAGTGTTTCACTAGTGCAGGATGGCGCAGAGAGGTGTGCAACGGTGCAGGATGCAGGGAGTTGTTGCAGCAGCGCAGAGGTCAGTAGAGAGAGCACTTGTTAGCAACAGAGGGAGCTTCAACATCGGGAGTGTTTCTAGCCTGACCGGGATGTCAGAAGTTGGGTGGATCAGTTAGTTCTCCTGTGAGGCCTGGATTGATGTGTTCTCCATGGCAATTGTAGCAGGATTAATGTGTTCTCCTATGAGGCCTGGATTAATGTGTTCTCCATGGCGATTGTAGCAGGATTGATGTGTTCTCCTGTGAGGCCTGGATTGATGTGTTCTCCATGGCGATTGTAGCAGGATTGATGTGTTCTCCTGTGAGGTTTGGATTGATGTGTTCACCATGGCGATTGTAGCAGAATTGATGTGTTCTCCTGTGAGGACATGATTGATTAGTTCTCCTGTCGAGGCATCCTACCCAGCAGTTTGGGACTCATGGGAAGTACCTCTCATCTGATCAATGAGCAGGGAAATGAAGTTAGGGACCACAGTAGTACCGATGGACGCATCGTTGTATCTACCGTACTCCCTACGCTAGGATGACCTCCATTGATCTGGGATCAATGATACTGGTCTGAAACTAGTGGTAGGAGTGGTACATTCTATGACACTGACTCTGAGTCGGTTGTTACTGGTCTGGGACTAGTGGTACGCACTCTGAGACTGACTTTGAGTCAGTGGAGGATGTTACTGGTTTGGGACCAATGGTAGGAGTTGTACATACTATGACACTGACTTCGGGTCGGTTGGGACTGGTTTGGGACCAGTGGTACATACTTTGAGGCTAACTTTAAGTCAGTATGATACATCCTCAATCATTTCTTCTTCTTCATAATTCAGACAAAAGCAGAGTAGAACAAAACAAAGCAGAACAAAGCAGTACAAATCAATACAGGGCAGAACAAGACAAAGCAGAACAGGCAGAATAGAGCAGAGCAGGACAAGGGTCAGGTTGTACAGGGGAGTGCATTTTATGGATGAATGGTAGCGACCGACAAATAGATTGCAGATGAAGTTCTCCTTAGTTAAGAGGGAGTGTTATATTTTCAACTAGAGCCAAACTTCATGTGGGTCATCTTATTCATGGCTAATAATATTTAAATTGGACTCCTCTCGTCGAGAGGTGTAGGATTGATCTAAAGATCATCCGATTCCGATAAGTATTTATGGAGATATGAATTTATTTTGATTATGGAATTATTATCAAGCCGACCCACAACTCATGTAGGCTCAGAAGCCCAACAGTCGCATCTATTCAAAAATCAATGTTGTGTATAAATACAGGAGGACTTTTCCTCATTTGCACTCACTCATATCATCACATCTCTCTCTCTCCTATGCAGAAAAGAGGGTCTTCTCTACTGCGCAGAAAAGAGTCTCTCTCTCACACGTGGAAGGAAGTTGCTGAAACTAAAGCTGCAAACTGCAGATCCAAACTTTGACCAACGTGGACCATCAAACCTCCTCTTCTAAACTGCGTTGTAGGTTCATCTGAACCTCCTCTGAAAGCTGCAACTTTTGGTGGTGGAATCAAGTCGATCCGAAGGTCGATTTCCGAGATATCGACTGCCCTAGTTTGAAGGAAGTTGCTGAAACTGAATGTAATATCCCTTATCAGGAATATTCCTCAAAACACAAGCAAACTCCAACCAGAGATGGACTGGGGGGGCATTTACCAGATATGTTGCCTCTGAAAAGAGGACGAGATCTGGAGGCTACCTGGCCCTTTCCAGACTTTGTCTAAGAGTATAGGAGAAAACGCACAAGTAGTATAATAGCCGAGAATACTCAAAGAGATACAAATAACAATGGTGCACATATAACAATATAACCATAAACAGATACTCAAGAAATGCAGAGAGAAAAGCTAAGCCATTTTATTAAACTGAGTAATAGAGTGAGTATAGGGGGTGATCAGAAAGAGAGCACCTCGACTTGCACAAGGCAAGTGAAGGAATACACTCAGAATAGCAAAGGAATGGCCCTTCTTTGAACTGCGTCCAAGTTGCTAGAGAACTGTTGTGTTGTTGCTGCTGCTATAAATCAAATGAAGATTTGGGGCTATTCCCTTCCTCAGAAAAGGCTGAAACTCTGGAATCGGACTCTACTCAAGAAACTCAAAAAACCCCAGAAAACTTTTCTGAAATGGCCGACCCCCGAAAATCATCCCCTTGGGGTTCTGCGCAGTCCCTCAATGCTCTGCGCTGCCATTGAATGAAACCCTCCAGAAATCTGCTTGAAACCCCTGCCAAAACTCTCCAATATGCAAGGGCTGATCCCCTGCTCTATATCTCAGCACAAATCCTACTGCAAACCCTCAACCCAGAAAGAACTTCGTCCCCTCTCAGTGTTGCGCAGTCCTCCAAAACGCTGATGAAACTGTTGCTGAAATGTTGATGAAACTACTGCTAAAATGCCAATGGAAATACCTTGCCCAGTAGGCACTCGAAGTCCCCCGGGGCTAAGGGTGAGATCTCCGAACGGAGACACTCAATGCACTAAACAGTGTTGTAGACTATCTAAATAGCTAGCGTGCTCTAAGTCGAAATGACTATCACAAATGCTCATAACTTAATGATGAAAATGAGGAGGCTTCTCTCTCCTTTATAGCCTTTGCCTCTCTCAATCCCGAGGCTCACCTCCTCCAACGTAATTCCCCTCTTGCCACGTGTTTCTTCCCTTCTGCGCAGTTCTTCCATGTGTCTGTGTGGGCTCCATCTCTACATCCCCCTTTGGACCCCTTGGCTCCCCTCTAAGTCACAACGTGATGCTACTAGGAAGTGACTTTTATTATTAAAGTGAGTTATGTCCCCCTTCCTCACCTTTTTATTTATAAATAACTATAGAAGGCAAAAATTGAGCAAAATCGAATATTCCAATTAGCCATGGCTAATTAGGAATATTAGACTTAAGCTGCAACTACAGATCGAAAGTTTGACCAGCGTGGACCATCAAACCTCATCTTCTAAACTGCGTTGTAGGTTCATCTGAACCTCTTCTAAAGGCTGCAACTTTTGGTGGTGGAATCAAGCCGATCCGACAGTCGGTTTGTGAGATATCGACTGCCCTAGTTTTGATGATGAAGCTGCTGATCTAGAGTTTGCTACTACTGATATAAATCAGATTTATTGTACTATTTCTCTCTGCTGAATTATTGAAGATAAAAGAAGATTTGATCAAAGGGTTTCCCCACACATTGTGGAGTTTGTCTCTGGCTAGCCACCACATCTTGTGTCTCTTGTCTTGGCTTGTTTTCAGTCGATTGTTTAATGTTCTATCTGCACTTTACTTTATGTACATGTGATTGCTAATCTGTGGAATATAATAAGGAAAAGAAGTAAACTGTTATAAGCATAGAACATACCATAACTTAACATATCCTTAGGCCAAAATACTACTCTGCATCTTGGTTGGGCCAACCTGCACTAGGGGGTGGGCTTAGGGTCAAACCCCATATAGATGAAGAGGTATCTACAGGATATTTGCAAGCATTAGACAAGTTGATACCTGACAGGGAGGAATGTGCTAGTCTGCGTCTTGAATTAGGCAGATACTTCAGTTTCACTGGTTTGTTTGGTACCTTCCATGCAATGGTAGATAGAGACAGATTTGATGCTCTCACATGGTGGGAAGCATATGGCGGCAAGGAACTTTTGCCAAAATTGGCAAAAAAAGTTCTCTCATAGGTTGTAAATACCTCTTTTGCAGAGAGGTGTTGGATCACCTACAGCTTCATACATAATGTGAAAAAAAACAGATTCAATGAAAACTGGGTAGAAAGCTTGGTTTATGTGCACTACAACTTGAGGTTGTTGAGTCATTACTGTGATCGGGCTTATGAGGATCCAACATATAAAATTTGGGACAACCACCCAAAGGATGATAATTCGGAGAATGGCACTATACATCTTGAAGAACTGGAAGTAGAACTTATGAGAGAGGAAGATGAAGCAACAACCATGCCACCTCCACCATCCAGTAGTAGTGCTCGAGTTCCGAGTCTTGTTCCTTTGCTGTCACCGCCTCCATCTATACTCTCACGTGGAGGGCATGTGCCTTCCGGTTTTGGTCGTCGATCTGTGCGAGAGGAGACTCCTAGAAGACCACCACGACCTACTCATACATTAGACACTTCTCGTGGAAAGGGCCACATGAAGTAGTAGATAATAGAGTTACAATTTACTTGTCTTTTCTAGTTTCTAGTAGTTTTCATAACTATTGACTCTTTCATATTTATTATGATATTTTATGTAAACAATATGTAATATCCCTTATTAGGAATATCCCTCAAACACAAGCAAACTCCAACCAGAGATGGACTGGGAGGGCATTTACCAAATATGTCGCCTCTGAAAAAAGGACGAGATCCGGAGGCCACCTGGCCCTTTCCAGACTCTGTCTAAGAGTATAAGAGAAAACACACAAGTGGTATAATAACCGAGAAGCTCAAAGAAATAGAAATGACAATGGTACAACATATAACAATATAACCATAAGCAGATACTCAAGAAATGCAGAGAGAAATTCTAAGCCATTTTATTATACTGAGTAATAGAATGAGTACAGGAGGTGATCAAAAAGATGGCACCTCGACTTGCACAAGGCAAGTGAAGAAATACAATCAGAATAGAAAAGGAATGGCCCCTCTTTGAACTGCGTCCAAGCTGCTGGAGAACTGTCGTGCTGCTGCTGCTAGGAATCAAATGAGTATTTGGGGTTGCTCCCCTCCTCAGAAAATTCTGAAACTCTGGAATCGGACTCTACTCGAAAAACTCAAAAAAACCCAGAAATCTTTCCTGAAATGGCCGACCCTCGAAAATCACCCCCTTGGGGTTCTGCGCAGTGCCTCAATGCTCTGCGCTGCCACTGAATGTAACCATCTAGAAATCTTCCTGAAAACTTTGCCAAAACTCTCCAATATGCAAGGGTTGATCCCCTGCTTTATCTCTCAGCACAGATCCTACTGCAACCCCTCAACCCAGAACTCCTGCCAGAAAGAATTGCGCCACCACTCTCAGTGTTGCGCAGTCCTCCAAAACGCTGATGAAACTGCTGATGAAACTACTTCTGAAATGCCAATGGAAATACCTTGCCCGAGCAGGCACTCGAAGTCCCCCGGGGCTAAGAGTGAGATCTCCGAACGGAGACACACAATGCACTAAACAGTGCTGCAGACTAGCTAAACAACCAGCGCGCTCTAAGTCGAAGTGACTATCACAAATGCTCATAACTGAATGATCCAAATGAGGGGGCTTCTCTCTCCTTTATAGCCTTTGCCTCTCTCAATCCCTAGGCTCACCTCCTCCAACGTAATTCCTCTCTTGCCACGTGTTTCTTCCCTTTTGCGCAGTTCCTCCAAGTGTCTGCATGGGCTCCATATCTGCATCCCCTTTTGGCCCCCTTGGCTCCCCTTTAAGTCACAACGTTGTGCTACTAAGAAGTGCTTTTTATTCTAAAAGTGAGTTATGTCCCCCTTCCTCACCTTTTTATTTATAAATAACTATAGAAGGCAAAAATTGAGCAAAATCGAATATTCCAATTAGCCATGGCTAATTGGGAATATTACACAATATATGACAATTTAAGTTTGAAATTTGAAGCTGGCAATTATAACTCATTGGTAATGATTTTGAATTATGAATATGATGCTTCGTGAAAGTTGTTTCATTTCATGTAATGGTTAAACTTAGCTTACAAGTACAAGTTTGGTGATCACTGATCATAAATGTTATATATTGAATTTTCAATTTTGAAAGCTTGAAGTTGAAACTTTAAGATTGATGAATCATGATTCATGAGACTCAATATGTTGTATATTACTAACTTGTGGACATGGTTGATGAAGATTATAACTTCTAGATGATTGTTGTTATATGGTTCAATGATCAATCTATGTTTTTTTTTTGTTTTTTATATCTAATTCATCATTCTACATGTTTTCGTTGACATATATGTATCAAAATATAAAATATATATATTATATAAAAAAACGCTCCAAGATTCGCTCCCAAACCGGGAGCTTTTGAAATGTCGCTCCTGCACCCGTTTTCGCTCCCGCTCCGAAGTAACACTGAGTTGCTCTATAGGATCCCCTCCTAGGACCCCTGCTAGTTTGAGTGATAACAAAGTCTCCTCAAGGATTGTTGAGGGTTTCATCCAACACACACAATGGAAACCCGAGGATTTTCATCCTGGGGCTTGCTGAAGCTAGGTACTCCGTTCTCCAAACCTCACTATAACAAATGAACAACCAAAACAAGGTGTCCCAAATGATCTCATCCTCCTCCTTTTAGAGGCTCGATAGATAGATCTTCAATCTTCTAGAAGTATTTTATGATTATTTTAGTATTATTCTAGAAGCTTCTACTTGACTTCATCTAAGTGACTTTTAATTTCATTTTATTTTGCTTAAGTCACTTTTGGCCTTTTCCTTCAATTAATCATTTTCCCCTTATTTTATTTAATTAAGTGACTAATTAAAGTCACTTTTTAATCCGAGAAAATGGTAAATCACCCACCATACTTTCTCTAGCTACTAGAAGTCACTTCCCATCATCCCATTCTATAGATCTTCTCGTTCCAGTTCCAATGAGACACTAAGGTGTTCCATCAAATATTCCTCCCCAATGCCACCTTAACCGTAATTAATTAAATTAGGCTCAATAATTATTAATAACCCCATTTTACGGGAATTATTGGAATGCAATGGAACCAAAAGCAAGCTATGCAGAACTGACCCTAATGATGGAATATGACAAGTGAATGCCATTGGACCCCATAAAACTCCTCAAAACCCCTTCAAGGCCTCTGATGACATAATCTATGTTTTAAAACTCGGACTCGGACTCGGAACCGGTTGAGGGTCAACTCCGACTCAGTATCGACTCAGACTAGTTGATTCCAATGACTCAGTCTTTGTAAAAAGTACATTAAATATTTATTTTTTAATGAAAAAACATATTTTTAAAGATTTTCATTCATGTTTCCAAACTCAAAGCATTAGAATAATAGAGAGAAGACAACACCTGATCAAAGTATGCTCATGAATATATCTATTATATCAAAATGGCACCCAGTGCATTGTCCAATACATGTAATATATAGAGATCAGGACAAAAACACAACCAATGCTGCTCCAAAAACCAACTCCTCAATGTTGCTCCAAAGATCGCCCAAGGACCTCCTCAATGCTGCAAAAAACCAACTCCAACTGCTCACAAACTCCTCACAAATGCTCACACAATTGCAATGAGATAGTTTTGAGGAAAAAAGAAGGGATTGGTTCACCTTTATAGGCATGGGAGAGGGGTAGAGGGGCTAGGAAATAGTTTAAACAAGAAAAAATTGATTTTAACTCTGCTCAGACTGCCTTTTTTTCCCACTGCTGAGACCAACCATTTTAAGTTGGGATCGATCAGACTGACGGGTCCGTTACCGAACTGGTTGAATCAGTGACGACCAACCATAGTTTTAAAAACCGTTTTGAAAAACCGGTAACCGGTCAAACCGGCCGGTTAGCTAGCTGGCCGGTCGGAACCGGCCTAAAAACCCGGTTTAACCCATCACTTGCCCGATTTTTTGACCTAACCGGTAAAAACCGGCCGGTTTGTAACAAACCGGCCGGTTTTAGGCACAACTTGTGACCTGTGATCAGAGTCGGTACTACATTCAGTGTGCTCATGCCCATGATGAAAATTTACAAATATGGTAGATAAATACACAGATATGTGGCACCAACAAATACCCAAGTTCTACAAAACAAGTGATAGGATGAGAAATGTGGATATAGTAAACTGTAGCACTTATCTAAACATAGACCAACTGGAGTGAAAGAGACCTAATCTTTAGGCTCTGATGCCAAAATAGGTATAAGCTAAAGGTGGGAGCAAGATGGGAAGCAAAAGCACTTCAATTTTATTAACTTGGAGAACATAGCTTATCCATTAAAAGTGAAGCGAGGGTCCTTAGATAGAAAAGGAACCCTATCATAAATTTGACACCTTATGTAACTCCCCAACATACCAATTTAATATATAAATAGGAGTCATGCATACAGCTGGAGAATCTAAATGATAAACACTATACTAGACGACAAATTGTACTAGAAGTTACAACTTACAATGTCACAACAAGACAAAGTCACAAAGAAATATTATAATATTACAAAATGTGATGAGCACAAGTGAGTCATGACAGGATTGTATGGCTTGACTCATGACAGTGACTTCACAAACAGTGCAACAGTGATGACTGCAGCATGACAGAGAGGTATGGCTATGATCTATGGACAGTGAAAGTGGCAATGACACAGTAATCCTCTTGATGGCAGTAACCTGGTATTACGAGTAAGCAAGTGACAGCAGTGTTAGTGGACAGTTGGATCAGTGGGAGCAGTGAAAAGTTGCATAGAGGGAGCAGGAAGTGCAAAAGGAAGATGCAGTGAGAATAGCAGTAGGCAGCAGTCATAGAGCAGCAATGAATGTGTGAATTGATTGATTGTAAAGGAAACTGAAGACCCCTGCAGACTTAGTCTGCATATCTTTAGACTTGGGGAGTCTTGTACTACCTTCCAGGTTTACCTGCTAAATGTTGGATGTACATCATACATAACTGAGCTTATTGTTGAGCAAATTCTTGTGTACTCTCCTTGATGTCATTGGTGGCATTGATACTGAGGTTGCAGATCAGGCTGAGGCATCCTCAGACTCTGAACCAGATGATGTCTATGTAGCTCCTGATGATGATCCTGTGTCTAGTAGTGGTGATGGACTTGATGATTGATCATGTGTACACTGTAGACTTGTAGTAGGCCAATGGCCTCATAGCTTGCAACATTGTTTTTGGACTTTATAGGCCATTTAGAGCCTCATTTCTTATGTATTTTGCTATTTTGTCGATGATATGTATTGCACTCGGTGCCATTTTGATATAATCACCTTTGCATGGTATATAAATGAGCAAACTTTGCATATTTTGTCTCTATTGGCTTGGAATCATGGTTTTACATCTTAAAAATAGTTTTGTTTCATTAAAAATTAATTATTTAATGTATTTTTTTAAAACCGGTTCGTTTAGACCAAACCAGTCCCGGTTAGACCGGTTCCGGTCGGTAAACTGGTTCATTAGGTGGACCGGTTCGGTCACCGATTCCGGTTTTAAAAACACTGCGACCAACTCGGTCAGTTCAGTAACGAACCGGCTGCTGAATCGGATAATTGACCTAGTCGGTCCAGGCAGGGGTATGGCTCAGTCAACTAGGCTAAGTCCGAGTCAAACCAGCCTAGTTTTAAAATATCGGACTTAATTATGCTCCATGACCTGGCCATCATGTACCCTAGAAATCCATCCTGGCTGTACTATAAAGGAAACTGAAAATGGGAACATTAAAATATCCTTGTGGATCCTTTGACTGCTCCTATAGAAAAGAAAAACTCCCAACCAGGCCAACAATGGGATTGTTGTTTCTTGATGCAGAGAGCTATTTTCCGAGGAAGTAAGAAAGGAAGATAAGACCATATTCTATAGTGTAATACATTTTATCTTTTTATAAAAATGAAATTTTATATTCTTTTAACAATTCAATAAGTGCACAGTATGATCCAATAATGCTAAACTCAAAGCTAAGGGAAGAATCAGAGACTTATATGTTATATCCTTGTAAATCCTATGACTGCTCCAATATAAAAGAAAAACTCCCAACCAGGCCAACAATGGATTGCAATTTCTTGATGCAGAGAGCTATTTTCCAAGGAACTAAGGAAGATAAGACCATATCCTATAGTGTAATACATTGTATATGTTTATAAAAATGAAATTTAATACTTTTTTAACAATTCAATAATACACAGTATGATCCAATAATGCTAAATTCAAATTTAAGGGAAGAATCAGAGAAAGTTACCCGTGGTAAAAAGTCTTTCCGTAAACCATAGTTACTATCCACATCCAGCTGTCCTCCTGCTCCAGGTGGAATAGCTTGTCGATATCGACATCCACCTGCTGTTGAATTTTCCTGTTAAGTTGCACTGAAGAATAATTATTGTGCCAATTGCTTTAAAATACGTAGCTAGATAACTAAAACTTTTAGAATTCTGTAAAATAATTGCAGATACCAGTTACCATCATATAATCCTAGAACATTAAAACCATATATTTGATCAATAATAATGCTGCCTAAACAGAAACAGGAAAAGGTAAAGTACAGGTGGACAGAAACGGAGATGAATCCAACAATATCAAATTGAGGCACGGTTTCAAGTTGGCACCCATTCATCAAAGTCAGAAATGTTTCAGACCTGTTCAGCCAATGATAGATATCCTCCAACATCTGGTAGAAAGGTACCATCAAACAGTATGCCACCCTCCCCTCCAATTCCAACTTGAATGTCATCACGTCCCATCATGTACAGAAGATCATATAGGTGATTTACAGCATGGCCAGCATTAGACCATGCATTTGCACCGATAGTAATTGCCTGCCTCAAGCATATTAACATATTAACAACTGCATATCTACCTGCTACAGTATGGTGAACACAGAAATGTCAAGCAGTTCAAATGATATTGTACAAAAGGAATATACCATGACATACAAATCTTGTCATCTTCATCTCTAATAGATGGGGAGGTTTTTTATAGATTTGAATAATTTCATGTCTTAGAAACTAAATCTTAGTTTGCTTCTTAGCCATTCAAGGAAGCTAACCATGTAGATTGTAAATATGAGAAAAAGAAGACACGTTCTTTATTTCCCTTTTTAAGTTACTTTGCAAAAGCAGCCCTCCTTTGATGGGGTTCTAGAAGAATAAATTATGGTTTTCCAAGGGTATTCATGATAGAATGAAATCTTTAAAGAATAATTGAGTTCACTGGGAAACCTTAGTTGAGACAGACCTGCTAACACATTTATAACATTTTGTACTTTTGTTGGGGCAGCAAGTTTCTTATGATATTTCACTGACATGGGCTATCTCTAAGGACAATTACAATTTGGAAATGGACCTGTTACAACAAAATCTAGCACCCCATATTATATACAGTCCTGGGCATCAGGGAGATAGTCTTGTGCAACTCAGGTAGGGTATCCACTGTAACCACGATAGCTCTTCCTCCCTCTTTTGGTTGGTTCTTCAACAATTCAAGGGGGGAATTCCCAAAGGATAGGATTGCTAAGGCTATAGAGTGGAGGTACGAGGTGATATATTGAAGAGTGAATCTAAGCAAAATGAATGGTGTGAAAACAAAAAGGTGAAGGAAAATCCCCAAGATCGATGCCAATTCCACATATAGGCTAAATGAAGTCAAACTGTTATGAATCCAAGAGGGTGAGTGCATGGAGATGTAAGGCAATAAGGGCTGCTATGCATGTCACAGATCAACCTTAACTTGCTGAAGTCTATTACAGAAAATTATCCTTCAAAAACTGGGGATGTCATTCTCAATATTACTGGGAAGGTGATGCTATATCATGCTAGCAACAACTATGTTTATTAGGTGTAACCTTAACATGATAACAACAAAAATGAGACATATATATATATATATATATATATATATATATATATATATATATATATATATATATATCATCACATTACATTGTCCAAATGAAACATGGTTCATTACAAGGTCTTCACAACAAAAATACGAGGGTTTCCTACAACAAAAATCAGCACAGGAAAAAATTACAATATAAAGCCACAGATAAAAGAAATGCTCTTCCTACTATCATCCACCATTTCATTCAGGGATAATTGATGAAAATGGTTAGATTATGGTTCATATATTATGAGTTTTGTTATGTTAGGAGAAATGGTTTGGGTGCACACCCAAAGGTGCAAGACTTGATCTCCACGAGTTCATAAATTTTCTAAACTGAAAAAGGTGTCTCAATATTAATCCACAGATGACAAATTGGAACAGCACATGAGTTCTATTAGGAAATATCCCAGGAGGTCAGTACATGGTTATGAGATTATTAAGAAATAGGTCATATTTCACATGGTGTCCTTGTGCCATCTACAGATCCAGTACCATTCCGTTTTACCATGGGAGTTGGGCAGTGG
The DNA here is from genome assembly GCA_031772625.1 of Pinus tabuliformis. Taxonomy (NCBI): domain Eukaryota; kingdom Viridiplantae; phylum Streptophyta; class Pinopsida; order Pinales; family Pinaceae; genus Pinus; species Pinus tabuliformis. The sequence goes on along the minus strand of CM062818.1, from coordinate 509,300,570 downwards.
ATGTCTTGTGACACCTTAGCAGTGAAGATATATCCAAAATTCTGGAAATGATTGGCTTGTTAGACAGGGATCAGATGACCTTGAAAAAATCTGCTCCAGAAATCTAGCCACCCTAATTAGGTCAGCTTGAATATATTTCTCTGGAGCAGTCATGGCAGCCTGTAGGGCACATTTACATCCAGCAAATGGTGTTGGAATTTCTAATTCTAACCATTAGAAATTATCCATGTACTATCTGATTTATTTCTTCCTCCTTGTTCAGTTACTTAACAAGTTATTTACGATGTAAATACTGAAAATAAATACAAGTACAGTATCAACACATATAGATCATCAATTGAAGGAAACAAGCACACAAGTGACACCGTTGTTTTTGGACTAATGTCATCGGAAAAACCAAATGCGGGAAAACCGGTGCGACTATTCAGAGGGTTTTATTATTATGCAGTTTTAGAATATAACCACGGTGCTAGAAATGGCTCACCCAACAGAGAATGCCCTCGGCATTAGTACCGATCAGTTGGAGACAGATATTCTAGCTAAATCACTAGATGAACGATCCCACAACAACAATACAACTTCTGCTACTCTGCGTCACCCTATCCAACTCTCTAGCTCTAATATGTCCCACGAAAAATCTGTCAGCGCTGCCTCTAGGGCCCGCGTTAGCCTCTGTGGCCCAGTGTCAGCCTCTCAGGGCTCTGCATCAGCCTCCGGATCCTCTGCTTCTCACACGTTGGCCCTCTTTGGCTCTACGAAGCTCCTAGCTAACTCTGCGTGGCCTCTAGCTGGCTCTATGTCAACCTCTCCTGGCGTCTGCGCCGATCCTCCCAATACTAACTCTGCCTCTCTACTATGTATTCACTGTCCCTCAGCTGCAACTCAGATCACTTCACTCAATTTCCTCATCAAACCCTGCCCCAAAAAATCGAGTTCTTGATCTCTCTTGGTCTATTCACCAACTGACCCTCAAGCCTCCTCTTATACTTTTCTTGTTGGTCCATCAACGGCTAAGATTAAATCTCTAATCAGCGGCTAAGATTAGATTTGGCTTGATCTATGACTTTTGGACCCTTCTAGCCCAATTTTATATTAAAACCCATTAATATTTTGTTTTTCCTTAGGAACTCCATTAAAAATATTAATTATTTTAATATCTCTCAAACTGTTTAGAATCTTCCCAAACCATTTCTAGGTCTTGGAGATCTCATGTGCTATAGCCTCTCCACCAATTTTTGTGGCTAGAGAAAATCCGATGCTATCCCAAATAAACACTCCCTCTTAGCAAGGACTGTGCTCTAGTAATACTCCTCACTAAGTATCACCCTGATCATCCAACATTGGTCCCTGTGTTGATACTAGGCCTCCCTGCCCAACATCCTCTACACTACTGCATCATGTACTGCTACCCATGGCCCTGTCACTGCCACTGCTACATCCGTATGGTAGCTCCCTCAGCATCCGTGCTATTGCCCATGGCCCTGCCACTGCCACTGTTGCATCTGCAACGCATCCCCTCTCATCATGCTACATCGTGCTGCCCATAGCACTGCCACTGCTAACTGTTGCACTACAACTCAATTTCTAAGAAGTAAGTAACTGATCCTCCCAACTCTGACATCTCTGTCAGGCTAGAGACACTCTCGACGTTGAAGCTCCTTCTGTCACTGACAAGTGCTCCTTCTTTGACCTCTGTGTTGTTGTAACAACTCTATGCATCTCGCATTGCTGCCTCACGTTGTCCTGGGACTCCTGCACTGTAGCACTCTCTGTCGCTCCATCCGCATTCGTCTCTACTGACATCTGCCAGTCCTGCTACTCCTCTTCGGGGCTCCGTAGCCAGGTATAATCCAAGAGGTTGGGTACCTCGAGGATCCTGCCCCTCATTGCCTGTAATCCATCTGACTACAGCTCGATGTCTCCCCACTTCCTCTCAAATGGCGCATGAGCACTCATGGCACAGTCGTCATCCATCTCCACTTCTTTCTCCACCCTTGCTAGCGCTGCCTTGGTCTCAAAAGCCTCTCTCTTGCTTTTCTTCCTCGGACACTGATTCGCATAGTGACCCAGTTCCCCTTAGTGGAAGCATTTGACCTTGGAGAGGTCCTTCTTCCATTCCTCCTGCTTTCCCGCAGATGCTAGGGCAACATCCTCCTCTTCCTCCCTTTTGATTTTGACCCCCTTTCCGCTGCTTCTCGCCTTGGTCAGCTGTTTGATATCTTCTTGATGAAGAGCCGCCCATAGTTCCTCCCAATCTAGAAGGCTCGTCCTGCCCAGTAAGCTCTGGACAAATACCTCCCAATCCTCTGAGACTGCGTTCAATGCGGTCCTCACCAACATCTCCTCATCCAGTGTGGCCCCTCTGGAAGTCAGCTAGTCCTGGATCTTTGTCAATAGCCCGAGGAAGATATCTATCTACTCTCCCCTCTGCATCTAGTATGACTGCAACTGATTTTCTAGAAGCATCTTCCTTTGCACGGAAGTATGTTGATACAACTTCTTCAGGGCATCCCACATCTCATTTGTCGTGCCCTTCTCGGCAATATGTGGTACCACATGATCCTTGACTCCGTCAAGAATGATGTACTTAGCCCGGGCCATTGCCTCCTCGTACTTCTCATCTTCAGTCAGGTCAACTGGGATCGCTATCGTTTTCAAGGCAAAGTGTTTGATGCGATTCCTGTCTAGAATGAACAAGATCCTGGCCTTCCAGACTATGAAGTTTGAAGCTCCATCCAATCTATCCTGATCTCTTAGCCCATTCACTGCCATTTCGCTGCTCCTCTTTCGACTCTCTCTACTTCCCATCTGGAAGTTCTTGGTTTGACTCCCTCTAAGCCTCGATTTCCCCTCTGGAAATCCCTCTGCCAATGTTGAGATGCCTCACTTCGATTGTTTGTGTAGTTGCACCACTGATCTGGATTTCTTGGCTAGAAATCCTTGGCAGCAACTCCCTCCTCCTTGGTCTTGCCCCATTATGTACTGTTCTGACCACAAAACCCCACCAACTTCGCTCTGCAACTTACCCACAGCCTCCTATGCCCCAACAATCTGAAGGTTAGAGCCTCTAGGTTTTGCGCAATCCCGACACTGGCACAATCTGCACCTCTTGGCCACAACGTCGATCCTTCCTGACTGAGAAATATGACCGGGCACTGCATAGGTCAAGTCTGCTCCTCTCTGCCTCAGCGTTGATCCTCCTCCTAGCTTGAACTGATGACACAAGCTCTCTATGTCACCCCTTCCTTGCTTCTTTCTGCTAGGAACAACTTTTGTCTCTCAAGACAGTTGTTTTTGCTACTGTTGCTCTGCTCGGTTGATGCCTTCAGTTATCATGTGATCTGCAACCACGATCTGATACCATGTTGGAATTTCTAAGTCTAACCATTAGAAATGCTTCCTGTACTATCTGATTTATTTCTTCCTACTTGTTCAGTTACTTAACAAGTTATTTACCATGTAAATACTGAAAATAAATACAAGTATAGTAGCAACACATACATATCATCAACTAAAGGAAACAAGCACACAAGTGACACCGTTGTTTTTGGACCAATGTCCACAGAAAAACCCAATGCAGGAAAACCGGTGCAGCTATCTGAGGGTTTGATTTATTATGCAGTTTTTTAATACAATCTGGGTGCCAAAACCGGCTCACCCAACAAGAATAATCTCGGCAGTAGTACCTCTCAGTTGGAGACAGATGTTCTAGCTGAAACCCCGAATAATCACTCTGGCAGCTTCACAGCGTCAATCTGCCCCAAGAAACCCCAACGTCAACCCTTTCTGGCCCAGCGTTGCCCAGCGTCACTCTAGCTTGGCCTGCGTCAGCCTCTGGAGGCACTACGTCATACCTCTGGCCCTTTGCGTCACCCATGCTAGCCCTCTAAGGTACTACGTAGCTCCTGGCTGGCTCTGCGTGAACCCCTTGCTGGTTCTGCGTCCCTCACTCGGCTACTGTGTTGATCCTCCTGGTGCTATCTCTGCCTCTCTGCTTCTGTATTCACTGCCCCTCAACTACAACTCTAATCACTGTTGGAAATACTGAGAGGGGGGTGAATCAGTATTCCTTTTCAATTGTTATTTTTATCAGTTAAATCATTTATATTTAGAACACAAAATGAACAACAACAATAAATGCTTTTATTAATATAATCTTTACAATAAATCAAGTACAATGTATATAGGGCTTCAACCAGTTGCCAAGAACCAACTTGGACTTTTTGTGAGGCTCCAACCTCCAGGGCACCAACCCTATCTTGTCAAGGCACCAACCTTGGATTTAGGAGCACCAACTCCAAGGACACCAATCCTTCTATTGTATATTGTCTAGATATGTTTGGTAGTTATTCTCTGCTCCCAACCCTGCTGGACCTACGACTTACTTCTGTCCTCCTACTCACCTCTCTCTCTCTCGATCTTCGGCTTCTTTTGTACCTTCATCGTCTGCCAGACCTTTGGTTTCTCGACCTTTCGACTTCTTCTTTCGTTCGCTTGACCTTCTGGCTTCCTCTGTTCCTTCAAGTTCACGAACTGTTACCTCTTCTCTGTGATAGATGCCCGAGATACATTACCCATATGGAGATCCCACGTGCCACATCATCACCTTAATCACAATCGGCGGTTTACCATCGTTACATTTCTTCAAGACTTGCAATATACGACGAATGCAATATTCCAATAAGTTATTTCATAGTGGTGCAGTCGGGTCCACCATAATATCACAATCGCAGTTTTTACTGTGACATCCATTTATGAATTGCGATATGAAAGTTCTGACACAGCGGATGCGATATTACAATAGGGCGTGTTATAATGGAGCAATCGGGTCCGTAATAATATCGTGATCGGAGGTTTTAACGTGACAAGGCTTTAAACACTTGTGGTATGGCGGATGCGATATTTCTTTAAGATGTATTATAATGGTACAGCGGGTCCACAATGTTATCTCAATCGACGGTTTGCGGGACTTCGACTGGCATATGGATTAAAAACTGGCCTTAACCCCCGTAGTTGACCGTGATCGAAGGGTTGACTATGAAATCGACGGCTTGGATTGAGTGCGGGACTTCATCCACAATCAAGGAAGTCCATACTTTCCTACCCCCACTCTTCCAATATGTTAACTCCTCTGATACTCTACAATACTCCGATATGTTAACTCCTCTCATATTTCTCCGGTATTTCATGCGATATTACTGTTAACTCCTCCGTTAACACTATTTATGCACCTCCGCCAATGTGTTCCTCTTTGCTTCTTTACTCCTCTGATATCGTTGTTCAATTGCTGGTCAATAAAAGTCAATTGACCTCCTGCGTCAATTGTTGTTCAATCAACCTCCTGCGTCATTTGTTGTTCAATCGACCTCCTGCATCATTTGTTGTTCAATCGACCTCCTGCATCATTTGTTGTTCAATTGTTGTTCAATCGACCTCCCGCGTCATTATATCATCATATATCAAACTTTCATCACTATGAGCATTATGATCAATGGGCATCAATGGGAAATCATTGTATCAAAGAATTTGCCATCACAAACACTGCTATATTGACATCAATGACAACCTAGAATAACAATCTCCCCCTTTGTCATTGATGGCAATATTCTTCTTCTCTCCCCCTTTGACATCAATGGCAAAGGAGTGCACAAGGACTCCCCCTGTCGAACTGCTCCCCTTGTCATGCAACATCTTTATGAATCAACTTAATGTGATGCTAAATAAATAACCCCCATCTTTTGATGAAGATGTTCAAATTCTTCTCGAGGAAAAGGTCTTTTGATGAAGATGTTCAAATTCTTCTCGAGGAAAAGGTTTTGTGAAAATATCATCTATATGTTCCTTAGTATTGATATATTCCAAGATGATGTTTTGTTCAGCGACTTGTTCATGAAGGAAATGATACTTGATTGGTATATGTTTGGTCTTTGAGTGCATCACTGGATTTTTGTTGAGGCTGATAGCACTTGTGTTATCACAATAGATGGTGATTGGTTGATTTGTACCTATGTTGACATCTTTCAGAGCTTCCTTCATCCATAATATTTGAGTACAAAATCTGCGTAGCTATATACTCGGCTTCAGCGGTAGATGGTGATATGGATGTTTTTTTTTTATTGAACCAAGATACTAGACAATCTCCCAAGAAGAATGCATTTCCACTAGTACTTTTCCGATCATCGACACTTCCGGCCCAATCAGCATCGGTGTATGCACTCACAATAAGAGTTGAGCTCTTAGGGTACCAAAGACTAAAATCAGGAGTTCCTTTCAAATATCTGAGAATTCTTTTTACAGCCAACAAATGGGATTGTTTTGGAGCTGATTGAAATCTTCCCACCATTCCTACTACTTGCATAATGTCGGGTCTCGTAGCAGTTAAGTATAGAAGGGCTCCAATTATTGATTGTTAAACGCACACGGGAGCAAGAAAAATATAAAAGGATAAATCATGAGAGTACTATTTTTATTAACAAGAGATATACATTTATAGTACATTGTTGTGACCATTGGGTTCCACATCCCAAGGTCTCTTGGACTACTTTGTCTATTCAGCTTCCACACTAACCCATTGAGGATTAGGTGTCCAACATTCCCCCCATAATCCGAAGGGTTATGTATGAGTCCAAGAAGAGAGCTGTAATACAAAATGTGCAAAAAATGCATGGCAGCACTAGGCTGAATGTGCTCTATGAAATGTTGGTATAAAGGGCGGTGGTTTAAGGATGACCACCAACACTAGAACGCTTAGTGCAATTCCTGGAACTCTTCCAAAACTGGCAAGAAACTGAAGTCTTCGCTAGAGGAAGTGACCCTATTGTTTTAAAGAGGGAAACCTTCAACCATGAAAAGGAGGCCTCACCTCACATAAAAGGGAGAACTTCAACCTAAAAAGGGAAGTCTCAACCTGTGATGGTTTAAGGATAACCAACAACTCTGAAATGCTTAATGCAATTCCTGGAACTCTTCCAAATCTGGCAAGAAGCTGGTGTCTTTTGCTAGAGGAAGTGTTCTCAATTTTGTTCCTGGAATTCTTCCAAAACTGGCGAGAAGCTGGTGCCTTCTGCTAGAGGAAGTGTCCCAGATTGCAAACTAAAGGCATGTTCAGGGGCATCTTTGTCTCTGGCTACAACTCTAAAACTGGTGTGGCAGGTTGTGGCTCAGGCTCGCTTGATGTGACTTTGAAGCTTGTAGATGACCATCATTTCCCCCCCTGTCAGATACAAGGTGAGATGATGGAGAAAACTCAACTGCAAGACTGTTCAATACTCTGGAACAAGTTCTGACATGTGTTTGGAATATCTTCTTGGTTGTTGATGCCCATTGCCAAGAAGTGATCCATCCAAGATGAATCTTTGTTCTTGCAGGATGTTTATTTCTGAAGCATCTGTGTGAAGAATGGTTGGTTTTATGACAGTGCTTACATGGATGAAGATCAAAACAGTGATCTTTCAAATGGCCAACTCGGTCACAGTGTTGGCATTTCACGATCTGTTGTTGTTGTTGTTGTTGCTGCTGTGGAAGAGGGGCAGAATCTGGAACAGCTCGATATGAACTGTCATGAGGAGCAGCTGAACTATCATGAATGAATCCAGCACTCTGAAACTGAATGGGCTTTGAGTAGTCTGGAATATGAAAGGACAAGTCCTTGTCATATCCAAGACCAGTTCTATGCTTGTTGTGGACAAGCTGTTCCCAAGGTCTGATGATGGGCTTGGGATGTGCAGACTGAACTTCTGCATCTGCATGTACAACTGCTGCTTTATGGGGTACTAAATCTGAATGAACTGTAACATTATTGTCTTGCTGTTTATGGGAGTCTGTTTCAATCTTCTGAACAGAAACAGGTTCAGAATGATGACTCCACTGCTGTAATTCTTCCTGCTGTAGCTGAGATTCGAGCTGCAAAAAATCAACTTTGTCTTGTACATTTTGCAAGCAAGTTTGAATGTTAAAAAGAGTTTCCTTACTGACTTTTACCATCCCATCAACAGTGGAAAAGATTAGACTATTCAATAACTGTAATGCATCATCAATTTGCTCCATTTAATGACAATGTTGCACAGATATCTCACACAATGCCAAATAACCGCAACTTTAAAGAATATAAACAGCCCCCAATTCTTATGAACATTGAACTCTGTCGTTCCAATTAATCCTCCAATTGATGAGGGTGCCCTTTTAACAGCTCAAACCACATTAATAGAAATGTCTCAGTTCTTTGATGGAATGGATGAGGATAGAAATCTTCGAAATACCAATGGACATGACAAAGATGGAGATGTTGGTCATTTTGAAAAATAATGCATAGTGGCACCTTCTAGTAATGGCAAGCAGTCTATTCAACAGAGCAATGCTATAAGGGAAGGTGCAATTAGTGGTAAACAAGGAACCCCAGGAGATAAAAAAGGCAATGGGAGACACAAAATCACATATTCAAAAGCAGAAGAATATTGATCATAGACATTCAATTACTATTCCAAATGATTGAGCTGCCACTTCTATGTGTGTTAAGAATACAAGTGGAATGCCTCAGAGGAATGAACTTAGGGACAATGTCCGTTGGTTTCGTTGGCAGTGCAAGCGATATTGTGTCTCGTTTTGCCTGCTGTGCGGACGGTTTAGCACTTTGGAGGCCGGTAGAGACCGAATTCGGGCGTCAGGATGAAGGTTTCTGTCAAAACCTTGAAGGGTAACCACTTTGATATCGAGGTGCAGCCCACGGATACTGTTTTAAATGTTAAGAAAATAGAGCAAATTCAAGGAGCACAAACTTACCCGAGTGAACAGCAGCTGTTGATTTATCAGGGCAAGGTGCTGAAGGATGAAACCACTATTGAAGAAAACAAAGTCAGTGAGAATACATTCCTTGTGGTTATGCTGTCTAAGACTAAAGCAACAACGGCTGGTGCTGGGGCTCTTGACTTTTTACGGAACAACCCACAGTTCCAGGCTCTACGTACAATGGTCCAGGCCAACCCTCAAATATTGCAGCCAATGCTTCAGGAGTTGAGCAAACAAAATCCTCAATTGATGCGGCTTATCCAAGACCACCAGGCTGATTTTCTCCGCTTAGTTAATGAACCGGTTGAAGGTGCTGAAGGGGATTTCTTCAACCAGCTTGCTGGAGAGTTACAGGATCCACTTGTTTTGAAGATGCTTTGAAACCAACTCACGGATTTCAAAATAGAGCAGCCCTTCAAATCTATTCAACGACCTCCACGCAGAACTTCAGAAGTGGTTATCGGAGCTTCAATGCATTTTTTCTAAAACTGCAAATTCTACACCAGGCTTTCTCTCCCTGTGCAATGGACACTGACGAACTTGTTCACATATCAATGTTTGGTCCAAACAAGTTTCCTTCAGTGGTCAAATTGATTTCATCTTATCGAATAGAGTTTAGAAGCATTTGCACAGATTCTGGAGATGTTGCTTCTGCCTACGGAAGCCTGAACCCCAATGATCCTCGCAGTGGCCACTTTCACCAAGTAGAATGTGTGCTTCATCAAGACCATCAAACCTCAACTGCACTTCCAAGTTTTCCTCTATAACAAATTTTGTGAGTCATGCTTGCAGGACCTCTGTATCTGAGTGGAAGTTGCCCGTGTTGACTTCATGAACATCATCATTCATATATTTAAGATCCTCATAATCCATCAACGCATTCCAGTGCTTGACATTAGCCCTTGGAACAAGTCACTAACAAGCGATGCGAGACGAGAATACTTTCCTTCACCAACGAGAGTTCTCTACTTCTGAACAAGCGCGAATATGGAAACAGGCCACAACAGTAACATATGGCAAACCAACTGCATTCTGAAAGCTTCCAATTTTTTTTCGTTGAAGAGAAGAATGAACATGAATACGGGGAGTTGAAGGAAAGGTCCCCCGAAGAAAACAAGAATTGGGAAGACTTACGAGGAACTATCAATGTATGGGAGGCTTCGCAACATTTTCCGTTGTGGTCCCGTGTCAATGTTTCAGCACGTTTGTCATAGATGGTGTGGCCAGAATTACTAGCAATTGGTGCGAAACAAGAAAATAACCGGAGAAGGTGTCAGTTCTGCCATGTCACAACAGCGAACGTTTATGGACAGAGAGCGCAAAGAATGGCAGAGAATGAGAGCACAAGATGATAACAGATATTGTGAAAGAGAAACGTGGCAGTTTATCTAACCGGTGGACAAAAACGACGAAAGAACTCTGGCCGTTGTCCCTGTAATCGACGAGTTTACTAAAGGGCTTATGGATGATGTGAACGTAGGACTGGATTGTGTCTATGTTCGCAAAAGCGTGGGAGATGAATCGTATGAAGAGGCCAGGCCAGGAAGAGAGAAGCCGAGCTGTTTAGGTCACATTCTGAGCTGAATAAAATTGATAAATTGATGGTGGGTATACCTGTTTTCGCTGCCAGAGGCGTAATACGATGTCAGAGGCGTAATACCATGTCAGGTTGGGCGGACTGGTCTATGCGCAAAGTTTAGAGAGTGGACAGAGGGACAGAGAGCCCGGCAGTGAGCACACCGCATGAAACCATGTCAGACCACCACAACAGACGCAACGCTGGTGCGCTCTGATACCACAATGCAAGTTTTAGACAGATTTTCCTCAGCCACAGCTAATCATGGAAACTTAAGTAAAATCCTCCATATCAGATCCATTAACATAACAACGCATATCGTTCCTTTTCTGAGAGCGCAGGTAAGGAATATGGCAGACAGGGGTCAGAGATGTCAGTCAACAGCGGATTTCAGGCAGAAAATTCTCAGGAGGTAGCGCATGCAGCGTCAGGAGCAGCTAATTATATGGAGGAGCAGAGACCAGCAGCGGTATTAACAGGTTGCAGCTAAAATTTAGCTGAATAAATATTCATGAAGTTTATGGCAGAAATAAACTGCACAGAGAGGCCATAACACAAATGGCTCAAATTAATTATGCAGGGCAGGAATACGCCTGCTCTGATACCATGTTAAACACACATGGGAGCAAGAAAAATATAAAAGGATAAATCATGAGAGTACTATTTTTATTAACAAGAGATATACATTTATAGTACATTGTTGTGACCGTTGGGTTCCACATCCCAAGGTCTCTTGGACTACTTTGCCTATTCAGCTTCCACACTAACCCATTAAGGATTAGGTGTCCAACATTGACCTGTAATGAGTTGCATCTGCCAGAGGAGAATCATCATCTTTGCTTAATTTGCAATCTGTGGTCATAGGTGTGCTCATGGGTGCACAGTTTTCCATTCCATATCTTCTAAGCATGTCTTTAAGATATTTGTCTTGATATATGAACATGCCTACTATGGTTTGAGATACTTGTAATCCAAGGAAGTAAGATAACTCTCCTGTCATCGACATCTTGAACTCTTTTGACATATTTTGAACAAACTCATGGCTCATCTCATCATTATTACTAGCAAAAATCAGATCATCAACATAGACAAGTGTGACTAGTAACTTATCCTCATCCGCCTTTATGTAGAGATTACTTCTTGCCAACCCTTTATTGAAGCCTTGTTGTTGTAGATAGTGATCCAATCTTGCGTACCAAGCTCTAGGAGCTTGTTTCAACCCATATAATGCCTTTTCAACTTACAAACAAAGTCTTTTCCTTCTGCTAGATTAAACCCTTATAGTTGCTCCATGTAGACTTCTTCCTTGAGTTCCCCATTCAGAAATGTTGATTTTACGTTCATTTGATAGATTTTAAATCTTTTTGAGCAAGAAAATGCCAAGAACATCCTTATAGCTTCCACACGAGCTACTAGTGCAAAAGTTTCTTCAAAGTCAATTCCTTCAATTTGTGAATAACCTTTACAAACAAGCCTTGCCTTATATCTGGTGATTTGTCCATCTTCATTCATTTTTTTTGAACACCCACTTGGTTCCAATTATATTTTTATTCTTTGAACGAGGTACTAGATCGTATGTCTCATTTTTCTGGATTTGAAATATTTCTTCTTCCATGGCTTTTACCCAATGAGGATCCATACTTGCTTGAGTAAATGTTTCTAGTTCTATCATGGATAGAAGAGCAACATCATTTTTCTTTGGTGTACTTGTCATCCTTCTTCGGGTTTGCATCCCTTCATCTATATTGCCAATAATCTGCTCTTCTGGGTGATGTTTTTGGAGAAACTTCATCTTTGAAGGGGTTTGAGATGGTTCTTTTTCCTTGTGTTTTTCTTGATCTTTTTCCTCTTTTTCAGGTTCTTCTTCAATGAGAGGGTCAACTTCATGATCTTCAATTTCTTTTTCTGGAAGGTCTTCATCAATCTTCACATCAATGCTTTCCACTATTTTCCGTAGTCAATTATTGTAGCACTCGTAGGCTTTGCTCCTTGTAGAATATCCAAGGAATATCCCTTTGTCAACCCGAACATCAAATTTTCTTGGTGAGCCATCATTGATTTTTATGAAGCACTTGCTTCCAAAATTCTTGAAGTATTTTACTAAAGCAGTTCTTCCTTTCCATAATTCATAAGGAGTCTTCTCATTATTTGGTCTTAGTTGAGTTCGATTCAAGGTATAAACAATTGTCCCAACTGTGTAATATCCCTTATCAGGAATATTCCTCAAACACAAGCAAACTCCAACCAGAGATGGACTGGGAGGGCATTTACCAAATATGTCGCCTCTGAAAAGAGGACGAGATCTGGAGGCTACCTGGCCCTTTCCAGACTCTATCTAAGAGTATAGGAGAAAACACACAAGTGGTATAATAGCCGAGAATGCTCAAAGAGATACAAATAACAATGGTGCAACATATAACAATATAACCATAAGCAGATACTCAAGAAATGCAGAGAGAAATGCTAAGCCATTTTATTATACTGAGTAATAGAATGAGTACAGGAGGTGATCAGAAAGATGGCACCTCGACTTGCACAAGGCAAGTGAAGAAATACACTCAGAATAGCAAAGGAATGGCCCCTCTCTGAACTACGTCCCAGCTGCTGGAGAACTGTCGTGCTACTGCTGCTGCTAGAAATCAAATGAGGATTTGGGGCTGCTCCCCTCCTCATAAAATGCTGAAAATCTAGAATCGGACTCTACTCAAGAAACCCAGAAAGCTTTTCTCAAATGGCCGACCCCCGAAAATCACCCCCTTGGGGTTCTGCGCAATCCCTCAATGCTCTGCACTGCCACTGAATGAAACCCTCCAAAAATCTGCCTGAAACCTCTGCCAAAACTCTCCAATATGCAAGGGTTGATCCCCTGCTCTATCTCTGAGCACAAATCTTACTGCAAACCCACAATCCTGAGCTCCTGCCAAAAAGAACTGCGTCACCCCTCTCAGTGCTGCGCAGTCCTCCAAAATGCTGATGAAATTGATGTTGAAATGCTGGGAAACTACTACTGAAATGCCAATGGAAATACCTTGCCTGAGTAGGCACTCGAAGTTCCCCGGGGCTAAGGGTGAGATCTCTGAATGGAGACACTCAATGCACTAAAAACAGTGCTTCAGACTAGCTAAACAGCCAGCGTGCTCTAAGTCAAAATGACTATCACAAATGCTCATAACAGAATGATCAAAATGAGGGGGCTTCTCTCTCTTTTATAGCCTTTGCCTCTCTCAATCCCAAGGCTCACCTCCTCCAACGTAATTCCCATCTTGCCACGTGTTTCTTCCCTTCTACGCGGTCCTTCAAAGTGTCTGCGTGGGCTCCATCTCTACGTCCCCCTTTGGCCCCCTTGGCTCCCTTTTAAGTCACAACGTTGTGCTACTAGGAAGTGACTTTTATTCTAAAAGTGAGTTATGTCCTCCTTCCTCACCTTTTTATTTATAAATAACTATAGAAAGCAAAAATTGAGCAAAATCGAATATTCGAGTTAGCCATGGCTAATTAGGAATATTACAGTCTCCCTTGGCAAAATGTTGTTTGTCCTCAAGCAACTGAAGTGGTGGATGCTACAAGATTGTTTCACTCTCCCAAGTGGCATCCTCATCCGGCAAATTCTTCCACCTCACCAAGAATTCCTGGACCATCCTGCTCCGTAGCTGCCTCTCCCTGGTATCAATGATAGCCTCCGGCGACAACACCAAATGCCCCTCATCATCCATGGGTGGTAGCTCATCTGTCACTATCACCTGCTGCCCTAATGCCTTCTTCAGGCATAATACATGAACAATGTTAGGAATCTTGCTACCTTGGGGCAGCTCCAACTCATATGCAACCTGTCCAATCCTATGTATCACCCTGTATGGCCCATAAAAGCGAGGCTTGAGCTTCTCAGCCCCCTTCAGCTTCAGTGACGACTGTCGGTATGGCTGTAATCGTAGGTAGACCATGTCCCCTACCTCAAACTGTCTCTCCACTCGACCTCTGTCGGCATACAGCTTCTACTGGTTCTGCGTTGTAGCCATGTTATCCTTGAGAGCTCGGAGGATATCCTTACTCTCCTGGATCCAAATCTTGGCTCTAGGAGCCTTGCTGTCACCAAACATCACGTCAACAAAAGATAAAGGATGATACCCATATAAGGCATAGAATGGCGACATACTAATGGACATGTGATGTGAAGTGTTGTAGCAGTACTCCCCCAGATTTAGTGACTTCATCCATGCTCGTTGCTGCCCATTGACATAGTTACGCAAGTAGCCCTCCAACCACTTGTTAACTATCTTTGTTTGCCCGTCTGTCTGTGGGTGATAACTGGTATTCGGTGTCAACTCCGTCCCCACCAATCGGAAAAGCTCCTGCCAAAACCTGCGCCATGAAACGACTGTCCCTATCACTGACGATGGTCTTAGGAAGACCATGTAGCTTGAAAATCTCTCTGAAGAACAGCTCGGCCACCTGTGCTGTTGTATAGTGTGCAGATATGGCAAAAAAATGTGCGTACTTCGTCAGTCGATCAACGACGACAAAGATACAATCCTTGCCTTGTACCATGGGCAACCCTGTGATGAAGTCCATCGAAATACTCTCCCACTTCCCCTCCGGAATGGGAAGAAACTGCAATAATCTTGCGGGATGGCTCATCTCTCCCTTGTTCCTCTGGAAAACATCGCACTCTCGGATATGCTGGAGTACGTCCTCCTTGAGGCCCTTCCATGAGAACCTCTCTCTGATGGCCCTGTAGGTTTTGGTAAACCCCTGATGGCCTGCCAATGGTGAATCATGTGATGCTTGTAGTATCTTCTTCTTGAGCTGAGACCCCTCAGTCAAGAAGATCCAGTCCTGTAATAGATGATCTCATCGACCACCCTGTACCTGTCATCTGCCACTTGCCCATCCAGAACCTCACATGCAAACCTGTCCTTGGAGTACTCTACTAAGAGCTGAGCCCTCTAGTCTGTATCCAAGCTCATAAGAGACAACGTGGCTGGTCTACGTGAAAGGGCATCTGCTACCACGTTGTTCTTACCCTTGACATACTCAATGTCAAAGTCATATGCTTGGATTTTACTGATCCACTTCTACTGCCTCTCATGTAGCTGCTTCTGCTCCAAAAAGAATCTGAGGCTATTGTGATCAGTCCTCACCCTGAACCTGTTACCTACCAAATACTGCCGAAACTTGGCCAATGCATGCATGATGGCCAGCATCTCCTTGTCGTATATGGGATACAACCTCTTGTGCAGAAGGAGCTTCCGGCTCATAGGCTATAGTGTGACGTCCTTGCATCAATACTGTGCCGATCCCCTCTCCCGACACGTCACACTCCAAAACAAATGGCTGCGTGAAATCTGGCAATGCAAGCACTAGGCAACTACTCATAAACTCCTTGAGCCTGTCAAAGGCTCGCTACACTGTATTCGACCAACTGAAAGCCCCCTTCCTCGTCAAATCTTTCAAGCGTGCGGAAAGCTGGGAGAAACTCTTGACGAACTTCTGGTAGTAAGTACAAATGGAAATGAATCCCCAGAGTTCTGTCACATTTCTCGGCTCCGGCCATTCTCTACTGGCCCTGATCTTCTCCTCGTGGACTCTCACTCCGTCCACCCCTATGATGTGTCCCAGATACAACATCTCCGTCAACCCAAACTCACACTTGGAGAGTTTGGCATAGAACTGCTGCTCCTGTAAGATACGCAATACTGTCTCAATGTGTTGGAGATGCTCCTCCCAAGTCTTGCTGTAAATGAGAATATCATCAAAGAATACCAACACAAACTTCCTCAAGTGACTGCAGAAGATGTGATTCATGCAGGACTGAAATGTGGCAGGGGCATTGGTTAGCCCAAAGGGCATCACCAAGAACTCAAAGTGCCCATAGTGACACCTGAAGGCGGTCTTAGGAATGTCCTGCTCCCTCACGCGAATCTGATGGTACCCAGATCTCAAATCAATCTTTGAGAAGAACCGTGCTCCTCTCAACTCATCCATCAACTCATCGATCCTGGGTATGGGGTGCCTGTTCTTCAGGGTCTTCTTGTTCAGGGCCCTATAGTCAATGCACATCCTCAATGTACCGTCCTTCTTCTTCACCAACACCACCGAAGAAGAAAAAGGACTCGTGTTCGGTCGAATGTGCCCAAGAGCCAGCAACTCCTGGATAGCCCGCTCAATCTCATCCCGATAGGCCTTCGGGTGCCTATAGGGGGGTGGTAATCACTGCCTATATGCCCTGCTCAAGCTCGATGGTGTGCTTGAACCCCCGATCCGGTGGCTGTCCTGGTGGAATCTCCCCAAACACTATGGCATACCGGTCAAGGATGGACTGTATCTCTGGATGTACCATCTGCCTTGTAGTCCCTGCCTCTGATGCACGCAGCTCCACTGCCCACTCTATGTCTCCCTTCTGGAAGGCTGCCTCCATCCGATGAGCCGAAACAGTCTGAGGTGGATATGTGTGTTGTCCTCATATCTTCTCATGCCTCCTTGTCTTCTCATCATCCCACTCCATCTCTAGGGTCTTCCAATCCATCGTGACCTTCCCTAGAGTGATAAGCCACTGAACACCCAGTATCATGTTGGTGTCCGGAATATCGACCACGAAAAAGTGGTTAGTCAGCGTGTAGGTGCCCATCGTCACTGAAAGCTTAGGAACATAACAAGCACACATCATGGTTTGATCTCCTGGGACCAAGACTGAAAACCCATTGAAGTTTTCTGTATGTATACCTCTCGCTCAACCATCTGTGCATCGATGAAGTTGTGTGTTGCCCCACTGTCAATCAAAACTAATACTCGTTGGTCACGTACTGTCCCCCGTACGCATAGCGTCAAATACTAGGGAACTCCTCGCAATGCTGCAAGGGCCCCTCCGATGGGTACAAAAGATGCACCACCTGCTACTGGCAGTGGAGGTGACAAAAGTCCCTATACAGCATGACTATCTCCTACCTCCACATCATCCTCATCATCCTCTTCTCCACTACTCTCGGAGAAGACCTCAATAAAGTGTGCTTTGCCAGTAGCACATCTATGTCCTGGTGCCCACAGCTCGTGACAGGTGAAGCACAATCGCTTCTTCTTTAGCTCCCTCCTGGCATTGTCGTCAATCTGTACTCATCTTGGATTCCCCTTTGGAGGTGGAATCCTCACATCCTTCCCCTTAGACTGAAAAGTCTGTCTCTGGGGGTAAGGTGTCTTGGTCCTTGGTAAGACATCCTGCAAGTCCCGGGTCCTGTTGATAGCGTCCTGGAGTGTGACTGGTCGAGTGGATCGTTCTAAACCCTGAAGTGGCTCTGATAACCCCTCAACATACATATAGACCCTCCGTGTCGTGGATAGGTTTGGCACCATCACGGAGACCCTCAAGAAATCTGCAATGTAGGTCTCTGGGCTCCCTGTCTGTTTGAGCCTTGTCAGTTCAACAAAATGTTGCTCTAGATCCCTCTGATCAAATCGCTCCATCAATCTCGTGGTAAACTCGGCATATGTCGTCACTGTGGAGTGCCCTAGTGTAACCATCCCATGAAACCACCAATCCTGGGCCTCACCATCCAAATGCAATGTTGCCACCTTGATGGCCTCTATCTTGGACATCTGGTTAAGCTGGAAATAAATGTCCAGCTTCTCCATCTAAGACTTTTCCGAACTGTTTGATGAACCATCAAACGTAGGCAAGTGGAATGTACTCGCTGCACGGTGGGTGTCACCATCATGGTAATGCCAGTACCCTCTGTGATGGTCGTGGGGTCTACTATCCCGCTAGAGCTAAACAAGATCTCTGAATGAGAGGGCTTCCCTGAACTCTTGCCCATAGGCCTGGTACTCTGCAAAATAATCGCCCATATGTCTGGGCTCTGCCTCCTGCTGGGCTACGACCCCCGCGTCTGCTCCTAAGAAGGTGGGCATGGTAGAGCGTGTAGGGGCATGTGAGGCCACCTGCTGCGCAGTATCACGCTGCTCTGGCAAATGGTGGGATACGCTCGATCCCTCACCAACCTGGAAAACCCGTGGGCTCTCACGCTGCCTGGCCTCTACTGCCATGAATCTCTGCCCCATCACCTCAATCTGCCTCGACAGATCCTCCGCTGATTTGAGGAGCATATCCGCAAATCTCTTCTCGTCATCATCTGCCATTGGATCCTCTTGCTCAGCGTCCACCACAGGCTCCTTCTGTTCTGCGTCCACCAGAGGCTCCTCCTGTTCTGCGTCCACCACTGGAACACAGTCTCCCTCTCCGTAAGTGTTCTCCAACCTACGCCCCGTGTCTCTGTATCTCCGACCTCTGTAATAGATGAAGGGTTTTTCCCTCGGTGTTAGATTGCTAGCTCCACAGGCTGAGCCAGATCCATGCTCTGATACCACTGTAATATCCCTTATCAGGAATATTCCTCAAACACAAACAAACTCCAACCAGAGATGGACTGGGAGGGCATTTACCAGATATGTCGCCTCTGAAAAGAGGATGAGATCCGGAGGCTACCTGGCCCTTTCCAAACTCTGTCTAAGAGTATAGGAGAAAACACACAAGTGGTATAATAGCTGAGAATGCTCAAAGAGATACAAATAACAATGGTGCAACATATAACAATATAACCATAAGCAGATACTCAAGAAATGCAGAGAGAAATGTTAAGCCATTTTATTATACTGAGTAATAGAATGAGTACAGGAGGTGATCAGAAAGATGGCACCTCGACTTGCACAAGGCAAGTGAAGAAATACACTCAGAATAGCAAAGGAATGGCCCCTCTCTGAACTGCGTCCCAGCAGTTGGAGAACTGTCGTGTTACTGCTGCTGCTAGAAATCAAATGAGGATTTGGGGCTGCTCCCCTCCTCAGAAAATGTTGAAAATCTAGAATCGGACTCTACTCAAGAAATGCAGAAAAACCCGGAAAGCTTTTCTGAAATGGCCGACCCCCAAAAATCACCCCTTGGGGTTCTGCGTAGTCCCTCAATGCTCTGCATTGCCACTGAATGAAACCCTCCAAAAATCTGCCTAAAACCTCTGCCAAAACTCTCCAATATGCAAGGGTTGATCCCCTGCTCTATCTCTCAACACAAATCCTACTGCAAACCCACAACCCAGAGCTCCTGCCAGAAAGAACTGCATCACCCCTCTCAGTGTTGCGCAGTCCTCCAAAACGCTGATGAAACTGATGCTGAAATGCTGATGAAACTACTGCTGAAATGCCAATGGAAATACCTTTCCCGAGTAGGCACTCGAAGTCCCCTGGGGCTAAGGGTGAGATCTCTAAACGGAGACACTCAATGCACTAAACAGTGTCGCAGACTAACTAAACAGCCAACATGCTCTAAGTCGAAATGACTATCACAAATGCTCATAACAGAATGATCAAAATGAGGGGGCTTCTCTCTCTTTTATAACCTTTGCCTCTCTCAATCCCAAGGCTCACCTCCTCCAACGTAATTCCCCTCTTGCCACGTGTTTCTTCCCTTCTACGCAGTCCCTCAAAGTGTCTGTGTGCGCTCCATCTCTATGTCCCCCTTTGGCCCCCTTGGCTCCCCTTTACGTCACAACATTGTGCTACTAGGAAGTGACTTTTATTTTAAAAGTGAGTTATGTCATCCTTCCTCACCTTTTTATTTATAAATAACTATAGAAAGCAAAAATTGAGCAAAATCGAATATTCCAAGTAGCCATGGCTAATTAGGAATATTACAAACTGCTTCTCTCCAGAATTTTGGCTGCAAGTCAGCTGCTATTAACATTGTTCTTGCCATTTCTTGAACTATTCAGTTTCTTCTTTCAACTACCCCATTTTGCTTGGGTGTTCTGGCAGCGGAGAGTTGTCTTTCGATTCCATTTACTTTACAGAATTCATCAAATTCTTTTGATGTGAATTCTCCCCTTCTATCCGTTCTAAGACATTTAATCTTAGAATCCTTTTCATTTTCTACAAAAGCCTTAAGATTCTTAAAACATTCAAATGCTTTGGATTTATATTTTATGAAATATACCCACATCATTCTAGTATAGTCATCAACAAATAAGGCAAAGTACCTTTCTCCTTGGAGTGTCGGAGTTCTAGTTGGTCCACATAAATCAGCATGGATGATCTCCAAAGGTTTTGATGTAGAAAACTCCTTGGTCTTGTGGCTGGTTCTAGTTTGTTTTCCATGTTGACATGGACCACATACTCCTTGATTTGGCTTGAATAACTTTGGGATGTCTCGTACTGCATTAATCTTGTTGATATTGATCAAGTTATCGAAACTTGTATGTCCAAGTCGCTTGTGCCACAGCCAACTTTCATCTATTTGACTTAAGTAACATTTATCTTCTTGAATTTTGTTCAGAATGTAGACGTTATCTGATGTTCTAACTCCTTTTGCCACAAGTTCCCCTGAGGAAGAGTTTCTTATTTCACAATATTTAGTGCTAAAGACAACATTATGTCCTTGGTCACAGATTTGGCTAACACTCAGGAGATTGTGTTTGAGCCCGTTTACTAGCAAAGCATTTTGAGCCTTTCCTTTTCCATTAATAAGGGTAACAGTTCCTTTTCCAACAATTTTGGCAGATCCACTTCCAAAGGATACATTTCCTTCCTTTTTATTCAATGAGACAAACTTTCTTTTGTCCCCTATCATATGTCTGGAGCACCCACTATCCACAAACCAATGATTTTCATCACTGTGAGCACATAGAGCTAGGCCACATTTATCCATGTTGGGATTCTCATTTTTTGCTTTTCTTCTTTTGAGGGGGCAATTTTGTTCATTATGTCCATTATCATTACATAATGAGCAAATTGGATCAAATTTGGCCAAGGGATCAAAAGAGTTGTAGGTCTTGATTTGTCCTTTCCCTATGAGGCCATATGGTTTGTTTGTTTGATCCTTCAATTTTAGTGTTTTATTCTTACGCGCCATGCAATGTTTAGCTTGATGACCAAAATTTTTACAATTAAAACAATCCCCAAAAAAGATAGTTTTGTACCTGTTGTAATAGCCATGATTTGAATCAACATTCTTCCTTGGAGTTACTCTCTTCATTCTTTGGATTTGAGATGGGCCTTTGATGAAATAATCTTTCTTCTTTTGGGTTGCTGGAAAGTATGTCGACATAGCTTTCCGCGTTATTCTTAGTACTTGATGATTCTCCTTTAAAACCTATCCCAGATTTGTCATGTTGAGGTTTTTGGTTATTTAGGATAGACTCAAGTATTTGAGTGCTTTCCCAACCCTTTTTGACTTGCTCCAATTCCTTCCTCAGAGATACTATTTCGGCTTCACGTTCTTCACAAATTTCTTCTTTTTCTTTTAACTTATTTTTCGAGAGGTCTTCCCTTTTTTTTGTTTCCTCGTTTTCTACCTTGAGAGAGATGATTTTATTTTGTAATTTCTCATTTTCTTCAATGGCACTTATTAACAATTCATCTACATTTCCTTCTAGACTAGAATCATGATCATTTGTGAATGCCATTAATAATACTTCTTGGTTTACAGCATGGTCATTTTCTTCATCTGATTCTTCATTACCTCTTTTGCGGTGAGGGAACTGCTTAGTTAATTTCTTTTTGATGACTACAAATTCACCTTCATCAAACTCATCTTGCTTAGAGAAGAAATTCTTCTTATTGAACCCTTTCTTTTTGTATATCATCCTTTTAGAATTTTCCTCACCATCACTATCATGCTTTTGAGGACATTTTGTAGCATAATGACCTATTCTTCCACATTTGAAACAAATAAAAGGGTACTTACCTTTTAGCTGAGATCCTTTATTTAGTTTTCGTACAAATTGCGCCAATTTGGATTCAACATCGGAGTCATCACTACTGGTATTCCATTCTTTCCCCTTTTTTGATTTTGAAGCCTTGAATGTTGCATCTTTGGAACTTGGGATTCCTTTTCTCATCTCATAGGCAATGAGGATTCCATGAAGTTCATCCATCTTGAGAGTATCTGTTAAGTTATGGTATGTTCTATGCTTATAACAGTTTACTTATTTTTCTTATTATATTCCACCGATTAGCAATCACATGTACATAAAGTAAAGTGCAGATAGAACATTAAACGATCGACAGAAAACAAGCCAAGGCAAGAGACACAAGATGTGGCGGCTAGCCAGGGACAAACCCCACAATGTGTGGGGAAACCCTTTGATCAAATCTTCTTTTATCTTCAATAATTCAGCAGAGAGAAATAGTACAATAAATCTGATTCATATCAGCAGTAGAAAACCCTAGATCAGTAGCATCAGCATTAGCGGCTTCATTATCAAACTAGGGCAGACCATATCTCACAAACCGACAGTCGGATTGACTTCATTCCACCACCAAAAGTTTCGGCTTCCAGAGAAGGTTCAGATGAACCTACAGCGCAGTTCAGATGAGGAGATCTTCTAGGCCACGCAAGTCAATCTTTACTTCTGCAGTTGCAGCTTCAGTTTCAGCAGTTTCCGGCTTCAAACTAGGGCAGTCGATATCTTGCAAACCGTTCGTCGGATTGACTTCATTCCACCACCAAAAGTTGCGGCTTTCAATGGAGGTTCAGATAAACCTACAGCGCAGTTCCAAAGGGGAGATCTTCTAGGCCACGCAAGTCAATCTTTACTTCTGCAGTTGCAGCTTCAGTTTCAGCAGTTTCCGGCTTCACATGTGTGAGAGAGAGAGACCCATTTTAGCGCAATAGAGAAGAGACTCATATCTGCGCAGTAGAGAGAGAGAGAGATGTGATGAGATGAGTGAGTCCAAATGAGGAAAAGTCCTCTTATATTTATACACAACGTTGGTGGGTGAATAGATGCGACTGTTGGGCTTCTGAGCCTACATGAGTTGTAGGTCGGCTTGATAATAATTCCATAATCAAAATAAATTCATATCTCCATGAATACTTATCGGAATTGGATGATCTTTATATCAATCCTACACCTCTCGATGAGAGGAATCTAATAAAAATATTATTAGTCATGAACAAGATTACCCACATGAAGTTTTGCCCTGGTTGCCAATTTTAACACTCCCTCTCAACCATGGAGAACTTCATCTGCAATCTGTCTATCGGTCGTTACTATTCATCCATCAAATGCACTGCCTTGTACAGCCTGACCATTGCCCTGCTTTGCTCTATTTTGCCTGTTCTGCTTTGTCTTGTTCTGCCCTGCACTGATCTGTATTGTTTTGTTCTGTTCTGCTCCGCTCTTGCATTGTTCTGTTCTACTCTGCTTTTGTCCGAATTATGAAGAAGAAGAAATGATCGAGGATGTATCATACTGACTCAAAGTCAGTCTCAGAGTATGTACCACTGGTCCCAGACCAGTCTCAACCAACCCAAAGTCAGCGTCATAGTGAGTACAACTCCAATGGTCCCAGACCAATATCATCCTCCACTGACTCAAAGTCAGTCTCAGAGTATGTACCACTGATCCCAGACCAGTCTCAACCGACCCGAAGAAAAATCAGCGTCATAGTATGGTACAACTCCTACCACTGGTCCCAGACCAGTATCATTGATCCCAGATCAATGGAGGTCATCCTAGCGTAGGGAGTACGGTAGATACAACGATGAATCCATCGGTACTACTATGGTCCCTAACTTCATTTCCCTGCTCATTGATCAGACGAGAGGTACTTCCCATAAGTCCCAGACTGCATGGGTAGGAAGCCTCGACAGGAGAACTAATCAATCCTGTCCTCACAGGAGAACACATCAATCCTGCTACAATCGCCATGGAGAACACATCAATCCAGGCTGCCATGGAGAACACATCAATCCAGGCCTCACAGGAGAACACATCAATCCTGCTACAATCGCCATGGAGAACACATCAATCCAGGCCTCATAGGAGAACTAATCATCCTGCTACACAGGAGAGCGAATCATCCTGTTCCATAAGAGAGTGAATCATCTTGTCCCACAAGAGAGCAAATCATCTTGTTCCAGTGCGCACCACCAGGGGAGGGTGAGTCACCCTGTGGTCGTATGTTGTTCCAGTAATAACCGCAAGCCCTCAGAGCTCCCAGAGCTCAATGTATGCAACATGCAGGACCCTTGTACAAGGGTTTCTTGACGACTCCAAGTCGCTTGGGAAAATCACAGATTGGATCTTTCCTCGGGGCTTTGACAAGGTGTATCGACCTGTACATCATCTTAATGCGATGGAACCTCCTTGCTCATCGACTTACCATATCCCAGATGATGTCTATCTACTGGAGCAATCGACGAATACAGGATTCCTCAATAATTGAATCCCACCTCTGGTTGTTATAGAGAATCACAGTGGTATCCAATGTAAATCCAAACAACTCATTGAAGAGCCTTCATAACCAGACTGCCTCACACGAGGTCATGCTAGCAACAATATATCCTGCTTCAGCGGTGCTCAAAGCCACCGACTTCTGCTTCTTGCTCATCCAGGATATCGAAGCAGATCCCAAGGAGAAACAACACCTGGAAGTGCTCTTACGGTCCTCCACATTGTTTGCCCAGTCAGCATCTGTGTATCCAAATAGTCTCACATCTCTGGCAATGTATCTTAACCCATAAGTGATAGTGCCACGAAGATATCTCAGCAGATTATTGGCACCAATCCAGTGTATGTGGTGGGGTTCAACCATATGCTGGCTCAACGTGTTGACTGCAAAGCATATATCTGGATAGGAGTTCACTAAGAACATTAATGCTCCGACGAGTTACCGATACTCGGTAGCATTTCGTAAAACAGGTCTAGCAACACTACCGCTTAATTTCTTGAAGTCAAGCTCCATCGGAGTAGTTACAGGCTTGCAGTCCACCATTCCAAATCTTTTCAATGTCTTCACCACATATTTTCCTTGAGATAGGAAAATTTCTCCTAGCTTTTGCCACACTTCAAGTCCTAGGAAGTAGTGCATCAGTCCTAGGTCTTTCATTTCAAATTCAGAGGCCAGCTCCCTCTTACATTTGTGAATGAGAGGGTCTGCACTTGTTAGAAAGAGGTCATCCACATACAACACCAGTATGTGAGGCTTGTCATCTTCAACCTTGAAGTAAAGGTTAGGATCGGCTTCACTCCTAGTGAATCCCAGCTTCATCAAGTAGCTATCGCTCCTCTCATACCATGCACGAGGTGCTTGCTTCAGCCCATAGAGAGCTTTCTTCAACCTGCATACATGAGATTTTCGATCATAAATCTCAAATCCTTGGGGTTGCTCCACGTAGACCTCTTCTTTGATCGAGCCATGCAAGAACGCAGTCTTGACATCCATCTGATGTAGGATGCATCCTTGTGAAGCGGCAAGGGCTATGATCGAGCGGATGGTCATATATCTGGTAACAGGTGCAAATATCTCATCATAGTCTATACCTTCCTTTTGGGAGAAACCTCGAGCAACAAAACGAGCCTTATACTTTTTCGTGCTTCCATCTGCTGCATGCTTTATCTTGTAAAGCCATTTGGAAGTAACAACAGTCTTGTCCTGGGGTCTGGGAACTACTTCCCAAACATCATTCTTTATGATAGGCTCATATTCTTCAGTCATAACATCCTTCCATACTTGATGCTTGACGGCATCTGAGAATGATGAAGGCTCATTTTGTATGATCGTGCTCATGATGGTCAGGTATCCTTGATACCTATTAGGTTTCTTACTTTCGCGAAAGGTTCCTCGGGGTGCAGCATGTCCTTCAGCATCATCAGGTAACCCCTTAAGCCATGAAGGCCTCTTCCTAGAAGAGGAAGGCTCATATGGAGGAGGATCAATCAGATCCATGGGTTCTTCTACATCAGGCATTGATTCATCATCCTTTTCTTTCGGTTCCCTGGTGTCGGCTTCTTGAGAGCTCCTCAAAGTCAGAAGATTGATCACCTTGTTGAGAGCCATATCTTCGTCAACGGTGACATCATGACTAATTATGACTTCCCTTTGACCGGCTACATAGATTCTATAGCCTTTAGTATTTTCACCATAGCCCACGAAAATTCCCTTCTTTCTAGATGCTCCCAATTTATTTCTTTTCTCTTTCGGCACATGAAAGTATACAGGGCTTCCAAAAATTTTAAAATGAGAAGCATCAGGTTTCTTACCGGTGAATTTTTCTTCAGGAGTCTTGGAACCCAATGCTTGATGAGGGCATCAATTTTGTAAATATACGGCAGTGTTTGCAGCTTCAGCCCATAGAAACTTAGGAAGACTTTGATCATGTAGCATGGCCCAGACAGCTTCCATAATTGTGCAGTTCTTCCTTTCTGCCACACCATTTTGTTCAGGAGTATATGGTGTAGTAGTCTCCCTCTTGATGCTAGCCTCTTTACAAAAATCATGGAACTCATTAGATTCATATTCAGTCCCATTGTCAGTTCTTAAGATCTTGATCTTCTTTTCGGTTTGATTCTCGATTAGGGCTTTGAAGTGTCAGAACCAAGGGAACACTTCCTCCTTCTTTTTCAAGAAGTATATCCAGGTCTTTCGAGAATGGTCATCTGTAAAAGTGAAATAATATGAGTATCCTCCCAAGGAGTTCACAAGCATCATACCTGATATGTCTGAGTGAACTAGTTGTAATATATCGGAGGTCTTGCTTTGACTTGAAGGGAATGGTCCCCTTTTGAGCTTTCCTTCGGCACATCCCGGACATACACCTTCTTTCTCTACTTGGAATTCAGGCATCCCTGTTACCATCTGTCTTACATCGGGTAGAGCTTTATAATGAAGGTGGGCAAACCTCCGATGCCAAAGTTCGGACTGAAGCGTTGTGTCACCAGACATGACACCTAGCGGACTTCCACCGACTTGATATAAATAATCAACTCGAAACCCAAGAGTGAAAGCATCTTTAACATTATTTTTCCATATGCGTACCTTACCATCGCTGAAGGTTACCTTATAGCCTTTGTCTTCCATTGCCAAGATGGATACCAGGTTCTTTTTGAGATCAGGTATATATAATACGTCTTGTAAGTGAATCGTATTACCTTGATTCAGTTTAAGAGAAACATTGCCTACACCTTTCACTGGGTATTTCATGTCATCTCCAAGGACAATTTCCAGGTTAGTTTCTTTCTCTACCAGATTATAGAGTACTTCTTTGTAACCAGAGAAGTGTCTTGAGGCACCACTATCAATGAGCCAAATTCCCATTGAGTCCGAAGGAGCGGAGGTAGATAGAGCAGCTGGTAGATAATATTCAGCCTGCTTATCTTCAACAGTGTTAGATTCATACCTGGAATTTCTAGCCTTCTTGAATGGTTGCCCTCTTCCTTGATTTCCCGCATTCCTTTTTCCTTTGTTGTTGAATTTTCCATTCCTTCAATTACCATGAGAGGGATTTTGATCATCGTCACGGTGAGAGTCCTTTCTATCAGGGCATTCCCTTGCATGGTGACCTGCTTTATTGCAAATGAAACATCGTCCTTTTCTTCCACCCTTAAATCCAGCCTTTCTTTTCGATTTAGACCCAGAATTATTTCTTTTCTTAGCATGAGAAGAAAAAGCAGCAGGAGGACCTTTAGGCAAGGGCATTTCCTGCTCTTCTACCCTTGTTTGTTCTTGAATGCATCTAGCCATTAATTCTTCGAAACTAGGAATTACATTATTGTTTAGAAGAGTAGTCCTGAACACATACCATTCCAATGGTAATCCTCCGAGAGTTGTGAGTGCCATTTCTCTGTCAGTAATGGTTTCCCCAATAGATAGGAGATCGTTCTTGATCTCGATGATTCTTAAGAAGTATGCTTGCATACTTTCATCTTTACCCTTCTTGATTTCCCTCAACTTATTTCTAAGAAACAAAACTTGATTTGCATCATTAACTTTAAATAAACTCACCAGTCTGTCGTAGATTTCCTTGGAGGTGTCTAGATCAGAGATGTAGGCCACCAAGCGCTTGTCGATAGAGACCCAGATGATCTTCTTTGTTTTGACTTCTCCATTTTTCCATTTGTTCTAGGCAGCAGCAGATGCATTTGATGAAGGCTCAACAATATTGCCTCTTACATGGTCCAGCACTCCTTGATCTTCAAGGGTTAGATCGATAGACATCTTCCATCCG
This sequence comes from Pinus tabuliformis, assembly GCA_031772625.1. NCBI lineage: Eukaryota > Viridiplantae > Streptophyta > Pinopsida > Pinales > Pinaceae > Pinus > Pinus tabuliformis. The sequence continues at coordinate 509,272,221 of CM062818.1, read as the reverse complement.
TGATAGTCAGCTTTCTCACGGAGCTTGTCTTCGGCAGGAAAGAGTGTTGAGGACCCCATAGTTCTTTTAGGATAGCCTTGCCAATCTTCTCTTCAATGATTGCTCTTGCTCTTGCTCGGGCTTTGTCTTCACCTCAGCTCTGATACCATGTTAAGTTATGGTATGTTCTATGCTTATAATAGTTTACTTTTTTTTCTTATTATATTCCACCGATTAGCAATCACATGTACATAAAGTAAAGTGCAGATAGAACATTAAACGATCGACAGAAAACAAGCCAAGACAAGAGACACAAGATGTGGTGGCTAGCCAAGGACAAACCCCACAATGTGTGGGGAAACCCTTTGATCAAATCTTCTTTTATCTTCAATAATTCAGCAGAGAGAAATAATACAATAAATCTGATTCATATCAGCAGTAGAAAACCCTAGATCAGTAGCATCAGCATTAGCGGCTTCATTATCAAACTAGGGCAGACCATATCTCACAAACCGACAATCAGATTGACTTCATTCCACCACCAAAAGTTTCGGCTTCCAGAGGAGGTTCAGATGAACCTACAGCGCAGTTCAGATGAGGAGATCTTCTAGGCCACGCAAGTCAATCTTTACTTCTGCAGTTGCAGCTTCAGTTTCAGCAGTTTCCGGCTTCAAACTAGGGCAGTCGATATCTTGCAAACCGTTCGTCGGATTGACTTCATTCCACCACCAAACGTTGTGGCTTTCAAAGGAGGTTCAGATGAACCTATAGCGCAGTTCCAAAGAGGAGATATTCTAGGCCACGCAAGTCAATCTTTACTTCTGCAGTTGCAGCTTCAGTTTCAGCAGTTTCCGGCTTCACATGTGAGAGAGAGAGAGACCCATTTCAGCGCAGTAGAGAAGAGACTCATATCTGCACAGTAGAGAGAGAGAGATGTGATGAGATGAGTGAGTCCAAATGAGGAAAAGTCCTCTTATATTTATACACAACGTTGGTGGGTGAATAGATGCGACTGTTGGGCTTCTGAGCCTACATGAGTTGTAGGTCGGCTTGATAATAATTCCATGATCAAAATAAATTCATATCTCCATGAATACTTATCGGAATTGGATGATCTTTATATCAATCCTACACCTCTCGACGAGAGGAATCTAATAAAAATATTATTAGTCATGAATAAGATGACCCACATGAAGTTTTGTCCTGGTTTCCAATTTTAACAGTATTTAGGTCCTTCATTTCTTCTATAGAACTTACTTTGGAGTCAAATCTGTCTGGGAGAGATCTTAAGACCTTTTGAACAATAGTGCTTTCTTCAATGTTTTCTTCCAATCCTTTAAGAGAGTTGACCACTTCAGCTACTCAGAGAAAGTATGATGCAATATCTTCTTCATCATCCATTTTTAGACTTTCAAATTGCCTTCTATGAGTTTGAAGCTTTGCCTTCTTAACTTTGGAGTCCCCATCATATAAGCTAACTAGCTTATCCCATACTTCTTTGGCCGAGTCACAATTCATGACTTTTGTAAATTCAGAATCAGTGATTCCACTAGTGATGGAATTTAAGGCTTTTGCATTTGCAATGTAAGCTTTCCTTTCATCTTGATCTGTTGGAAGAGTGGAAGGAGTTGTGTATTCATTTAAAACCGAATGCCAAACTTCAGGTCCAAGGGACATTAAGTAGTAGGACATTCTTTTTTTCCAAAAACCAAAATTTGTGCCATCGAATAGAGGAGGTCTTCCTAACACTTCTTGATTTCTCATTGTGACTGAGAATCCTTCTTCTAGCTGTTAGGCTGATACGAAAAACCTGGCTCTGATACCAATTGTTGGAAATACTGGCGGGGGGTGAATCAGTGTTCCTTTTCAATTGTTATTTTTGTCAGTTAAATCATTTATATTTAGAACACAAAATGAACAACAAGAATAAATGCTTTTATTAATATAATATTTACAATAAATCAAGTACAATGTATATAGGGCTTCAACCAGTTGCCAAGCACCAACTTGGAATTTTTGTGAGGCTCCAACTTCCAGAGCACCAACCCTATCTTGTCAAGACACCAACCTTGGATTTAGGAGCACCAACTCCAAGAACACAAATCCTTCTATTGTATATTGTCTAGATATGTTTGGTAATTATTTTCTGCTCCCAACCCTACTAGACCTACAACTTACTTTTGTCCTGCACACCTTTCTCTCTCTCAATCTTCAGCTTTTTTTTGTACCTTCATCGTCTGCCAAACCTTTGTTTTCTCGACCTTTCAACTTCTTCTTTTGTTCGCTTGACCTTCCAGCTTCCTCTGTTCCTTCAAGTTCACAAACTGTTACCTCTTCTCTGTGATAGATGCCCGAGATACGTTACCCATATGGAGATCCCACATGCCACGTCATCACCTTAATCGCAATCAGCAGTTTACCATCATTACATTTCTTCAAGACTTGCGATATGCGACGGATGCGATATTCCAATAAGTTATGTCATAGTGGTGTAGTCGGGTCCACCATAATATCGCAATCGCAGTTTTTACTGTGACATCCATTTATGAATTGCGATATGAAAGTTCTGACACAACGGATGCAATATTACAATAGGGCATGTTATAATGGAGCAATCGGGTCCATAATAATATCGCGATCGGAGGTTTTAACGTGACAAGGCTTTAAACACTTGCAGTATGGCAGATGCGATATTTATTTAAGATGTATTATAATGGTGTAGCGGGTCCACAATGTTATCTCAATCGACGGTTTGTGGGACTTCGACTGGCACATGGATTAAAAACCAGCCTTAACCCCCGTAGTTGACCGTGATCTAAGGGTTGACTATGAGATCGACGGCTAGGATTGAGTGCGGGACTTCAGCCACGATCAAGGAAGTCCGTACTTTCCTACCCCCGCTCTTCTGATATGTTAACTCCTCTGATACTCTGCAATACTCCTCCGATATGTTAACTCCTCTAATATTTCTCCGGTATTTCATGCAATATTACTATTAACTCCTCTGTTAACACTGTTTATGCACCTCCGCCGATGTGTTCCTCTTTGCTTCTTTACTCCTCTATTATCACTGTTCAATTGCTCATGTTCAATTGTTGGTCAATAGAAGTCAATTGACCTCCTGCGTCAATTGTTGTTCAATCAACCTCCTGCGTCATTTGTTGTTCAATTGCTGTTCAATCGACCTCCTGCGTCATTTGTTGTTCAATCGACCTCCCGCGTCATTATATCATCATATATCAAACTTTCATCACTATGAGCATTATGATCAATGGGCATCAATGGGAAATCATTGTATCAAAGAATTTTCCATCACAAACACTGCTATATTGACATCAATGAAAACTTAGAATAATAATCACTCTCTCAACTTCCTCAGCAAACCCAACCCCAAAAAGTCGAAATCTTGATCAACTCGGTGTGTTCTCCAAGTGACCCTCAAGCTTCCTTATATACTTTTCTTGTTGACAATTCAACGACCGAGATTAACTCCCTAATCAATGGCTAAGGTTAACTCTGGCTTGATCCATGACTTTTGGACCCTTCTAACACAGTTTTATATTAATTCACATTAATATTTTATTTTCCCTAAGTTTAGACTTAGGGACTCCATTAAAAATATTAATTATTTTAATATCTCCCAAACCATTTAGAATCTGCCCAAACCATTTCTGGTTATTGGAGATCTCGTGTGCTTTAGCCTCTCCACCAATTTTCGTGGCTAGAGCACATCCTATGCTACCCCAAATCAGCATCTCTAATCAACGATTAAGATTAAAGCAGACTTGGTCCTCATCTCTTAGAAGCTTCTCACCCTTATCTTTATTAATACCCATTAATATTTTTATTTTCCTAAGTTTAGACTTAGGAACCCATCAAAAATATTAATTATTTTAATAACTCCTCATCCGGGTGGAGTTTCTCAAAACTATTTCTGGGTCTTGGAGATGTCATGTGCCTTAGCCTCTCCTCCAAATTTCAAGGCTAGAGCTGCTACCTAAAATATACACTCCCTATTAGCTAGGAATGTGCTCTAGCAATACTTCACCATAGAAGCATCACATTGATCCTCCGCATTGGTCCTCTGTGTTGAGGCTTGGCCTAGTGCCCCACATCCAATGCACTATTGCTTCATGTACTGCTGCCCATGACACTGCCACTGTCACTGCTACATCTATACTGCAACTCAACATGCTGCATCATGTTGCCCATAACACTGCCACTGCTAACTGTTGCACTACAACTGCCGACACTTATCTATTTCTGCTACTGAAATGGATTCTTCACCATCCCCATCTTCTCCCTGAAATAAACAAACTTTGTTCTTCCTAGAGCCTTGGTGAGGATGTTTGCCACACTGTTCTCCTGTAGGAGTGTACCTCAACTGTACTGCTCCTCGTTGGACACAGCCTCTGACAAAATGACAGCTGATATCAATGTGCTTCGACAGATCATGAAATACTGGATTCTCAGAGAGCGTGATGCAACTCTGATTATCACACAAGATCTTGGTCACTTCCATCCTTCTCCTAAATAGATTCACAAGCAATTTCCTAAGCCATATGGCTTCACACGAGGTTGTGCTAGTTGCCATATATTTTGCTTCAGTTGAGCTCAAAGCCACGAATTTATGTTTCCTACTACACCAGGAGGTCATTCTTGATCCAATGTTGAAACAATACCCAGTTGTACTTTTCCGATCTACTGAACTTCCAACCCATTCTGCGTCAGTGAACCCACTTATCTTGATGTCATTACCTTGGGTATACAATAGTCCATGCTTGACTGTTCCTTATATATACCTAAAAACATGTTTGGCTGTTGCCCAGTGCGCCCTATTGGGTTCCACCATGAACTGACTGAGGGTGTTGACAACGTAACAAATGTTTGGCCTGGTATTGACCAGATACATCAAGGACCCTATAAGCCTATACAAGGTGGGATCAACTTCTTTATCTTCTGATGCATCAATTTTCTTCCAATTGGTGATCTTTGGAGTAGCCATAGGTCCACAGTCCTGCATCCTGAATCTCTTCAAGGTCTCTGTAGCATATCTCCCTTGTCCAAGGAAGATTTCACCCTTCTGCTGCCAAACTTCCAACCCCAAGAAATAATGCATCTGTCCCAAATCCTTCATGTCGAATTTTGTGGCTAGGTTCTTCTTGCTCTTTGATGAGCTTGGATGATCCTGTCAGAAAAATATGATCCACATATAACACTAGGATTAGAGGCTTATTCTCTACGACAAGATAGTAGAGATTAGGGTCTGCGTCACTCTTGACGAACCCCATCTTCTGCAAGTAGCCATCAATTCGACTGTACCATGCTATGGGTGCTTGTTTAAGTCCTTACAAGGCTTTCTTTAATCTACATACATGAGATTTCTTCTCATGTGTCTCAAAACCCTCTGGTTGTCCAATGTATACTTCCTCTTCTATTACCCCGTTCAAAAATGTCGTCTTGACATCCATCTGGTGAATTTCCCACCCCATCTGTGCTGCAAGAGATATCACGGTTCTAATAGAAGTATACCTAGTTACTGGGGTGAAGGTTTCTTCGTAGTCTATCCCTTCCTTCTGAGCATACCCCTTAGCCACAAACCTAGCTTTATATTTCTCCACACTGTCGTCTGCAACATATTTGACTTTGTAGATCCATCTCGAACCTACCACTGACCTGTCCTGAGGCCTAGGTACCACTTCCCAGACATCATTGACCATTATAAAAATGTATTCCTCCACCATAGCATCTACCCATACTTGATGATGAACGACCTCCTGAAAACTAGAAGGTTCCCCAACCTGAGCTACTAGGAACTAGTATCTGTCTGGCTGTCTTCGCTCCTTTTTTTCATTCCTAGGTGCACCAATGAAGTCCTCTGCATCTCGTAGAATTTGTCGGAGTTCCCGACTCGTTCTTCCACTAGTAGTGGGTACATCTATCAGCGCTTCCTCTTCCTGAGATTCCTCCTGTTCTGAAGCTTTGTCTTTAGGAGAATTTTTGGTACTAGTTTCTACTAGTCGAAGTGATTGGACCAACAGATCGTCTTTTGACTGCTCCTCGGAAGGCATTTCTCGGGATTTTTTGAAAGCTCTGTCCTCCATGAACTTTACATCCCGCTGAACTACTACCTTCCTACTCCCTAGAAGATAGACTCTATATGCCTTAGTAGTCTCGCTATATTGCACAAGATATCTTTTCTCAACAGTTTGATCTTATTTATTTCTCTTTTCTTCAGGTACACGGTAATACGCTAAACTTCCAAATATCTTGAAATGACTGACTTCAGGTGTCTTCCCGGTGAAGACCCTTTCCAGAGTGATTTTTCCCAAAACCCTGCGAGGAGTCCTGTTCTGGACATAAACTGTCGTGCTGCATGATTTTGTCCATAGGAATTTGGGAATATCCTGATCATACAACATTGCCCTAGTTGTTTCCACAATAGTCTTGTTTTTCCTTTGTGCTACTCCATTCTGCTCCAGATTTTAGGGAGTTGTCCACTCTCTTCTGATGCCTTCCTTAGCGCAAAAATCAGTGAAGTCCTTGTCAACATATTCTCCACCATTGTCTGAGCGCAACACTTTTATCCTCTTTCCTATCAGATTCTCCACTAGAGCTTTGAACTCTTTGATTTGACCAAAAACCTCATCCTTGGTTTTCAGAAAGTAGATCCAAGTCTTCCTGGAATGGTCATCGATGAAGGTGACGAAGTATTCGGCACCACTAAGAGATTTTGTAGTCACCGGTCCACAGATGTCTGAGTGTATCAATCCTAGAACACTCTTAGCTCTATTTTTCCTTCTGGAAAACGTTGCTTTGGCATACCTGCCCAAAGTGCACCCTCTGCATACATCATCTCATTCGAAACTTAGTTCTGGAATTCCTGATACTGTTTTCCTAAGAATTCTCAGAGCCCCATGGTGTAAGTTTCCCATCCTCCTGTGCCATAGTTCATTCAAATCTTTGTCTCGATTGTTTCCTATCAATGCCATTGGTGATTCAAGCTATAATTTATACAACCTGTTACTTTTGATTCCAATCTGGGCCTTCCTTTTCCAACTCAGGTGTTTGACTTATACTTTCTCCTTAATGAAGAAAATGTCATAGCCCTTGCTTTGAAGTTGAGATACAGAGAGTAAGTTCATCCCCAATCCTAGCACATACAGCACATTGGTTGCTTGAAGCCGCTTTCCTGCTTCAGTTTGAAAGACTACAGTACCTCTTCCTATTGGGATACACTTTGCCTTATTTCGCATGGTGATCTGAAAATTCATTCTTTCTTCCTGATAATCTGAAAAACATTCTCGAATTGCTGTCATATGCCAGGAAGCTCCACTGTCTATATACCAAACCTCAAAGGAGGTAGAGCTTGCTAGGAAAGCGCCTTCTTCTTCCAATATGGAAGCTAACAAATAATAATTATGGTCCATGTCCCTTGTGCCGTCTTCTGGAAACTTGCATGAGTCCCTTTGAGTTGATGCCTCTACATCATGCTCTTGACCCATAGTTGATTCTTTTCTCCTATTTCCGGAACTTGGCTATGATACCATGTGAAAATTTCTAATCTGAAATTCTATTGCAGCAATTGATTTGTTTCACCTACTTATTCTTCACAATAAGTTATTTACAAAATCGCTCCAGCAAATATTAAAATAAATTCTACTGCAGTTATCACATAATTACACAGAGAAAATACATGCACAAGAACCAATCACATCAACACAGTTGTTTTGGACAATTGTCCTCAGAAAAACCCAATGTAGGAAAACCGGTGCAGTAGATGAGGGTTTTATTAAACTTTAGCAACAATTGCTTTTACAAGGACTGATTTTACAGAGAAACTGAAAGAAAACACCTGAGACTCTCCCTTGGAACCTTTCTGACACTTTGGAGACCCTTTTCCCACTCTTATGTCACCTCTGCGTCACTCTGCGTGGCTTAGCATGGGTTTGAGTGGCTCTACGTCCCTCTGCGTTAGCCTACGTGAGGGCTACGTCTCTCCTCTGGACTGCATCTCACTCTTCTTTGTCTCTCAATGTCCCTGCATCACCTCCTCCTCAGTCACTCACTGTTGTTGATGCCCTCCTCTTCCTCCACCCTACAACTCCCCCTTTGAAATTGATCTCCTTCTCTTGAGAATTGATTTTCCTTGAGATACTGAGTATCTATCAGTGTGTCTCCAAATGATCCTCAAGTCAACTCTCATACTTTTCCTGTTGGTGAATCAACCACCGAGATTAAGTCTCTAATCAACGGCTAAGATTAAAACACACTTGATCCTCGTCTCTTAGAAGCTTCTCACCCTTATCTTTATTAATACCCATTAATATCTTTATTTTCCTAAGTTTAGACTTAGGAACCCATTAAAATATTAATTATTTTAATAACTCCTCATCCAGGTGGAATTTCTCAAAATAATTTCTAGTTCTTGGAGATATCATCTGCCTTATCCTCTCCTCCAAATTTCAAGGCTAGAGCACATCCGATGCTACCCAAAATCAACACTAGAGGCAAGGCACTAACCCACACAAAGCAAATTGTGTTGAGATTTTCGTTGTGCTTGTCGGGGTCAGCCATTCAGTGGATCAGTTGTGACTTGGAGACGAGGTAAACCCTCATATGTATTTCTTGCTACTAATATTTCTCTAATAAGTTAGTCGGTGTGAGACGCATCCTGTTGTATTCAGATTCTGCTTGCTTAATAATACAAACACTCTATATGTTGCACTGGCTTTCCCTCATTGGGTTTTTCCGGGGATGTTTGTCCAAAAATAATAGTGTCCCTCGTGTATTTGTCTAGTTCTATTTTCAGTTCATAATCTGTATGTATGTGTAGTCTGCAATAGTGTTTTCATCGTTGTTTAAATAATTAAATAACTCGTTGAATGTAAAAATAAGTAAGAGATGATAAACCAGTGATTGCAGTACGATTTCTAAAGTGTAGATTCAGAAATTTTCACATGGTATCAGAGCATTGCAGATCATAAGAGACTGAAGACACCAGCCGGGCGATCCAAAGAATTTTTTGCAGAGAAGCAACTGTCCCGAGTGACAATGTTGTTTCAAAGGCAGAGGAGCAGCTGTAGGAGTGACACACAGCCAGAGGAATGACGCAGAGGCTCACGCAGTGCCTGCATTAGCATTCCAAGCCTGTAGAGGGTGACACAGTACTCGATAGGAGCTCACACAATGACTGCATCAGCTCTCTGGACCAGCGTAGAGCCTAAGAGGCTCAATTTAGTCAGTTGTCGGGGTTGGAGAAGCAATGCAAATTCGATCAGTGGAGCTGGTGGGACGTTGTTGCTGTTGGTGCAAAACAGTGTCTGTGGAGACAAAGTTGAGGTAGAGGGAGTCACTGCCTTGACAGATTTCTAGCCAAAGAAATCTAGATCTGGGTTGCAGCAGCAAAGGAGGATTGGAGAGGAGTGATTCGACATTGGCCAGAGGATTTCCATGAAGGAAATCAGGACTCAGAGGGAGTCTAGAGGAGCTTGTTCCTTAGAGGGTTTCTTGCGCCAAAGAAATCCAGTTCCAAGTCTTGCTGGATTAGCAGCGGGAGAGGGAGAAGAGAACCAGTCCTATTTTTTTAGCAGAGATGGTGGTCAATGGACTAAGGGGTCAGGACAGATTGGATGGAGCATCCAATTTTGTCATTTGGAAGGCCAAGATACTGGCAATCCTAGACAAACGTCGCATCAAGGACTGTACCTTGAAAGTAGTTGTTGTTCTGGTCGATGTTGGTCCATTAAAGAAGTACGAGGAGGCCTAGGCGAAAGCCAGGTGCATGATCCTAGACGGGGTCAAAGATCATGTAGTACCATACTTTGCTGAGAAAGAAACAACAAAGGGAGACGTGGGAGACACTGACCACCTTGTACCAGGGCACTTCCATCCAACAAAAGATGTTATTAGAAAATCAACTGCGACAGTACCAGATGCAAAAGGGAGAAGAGATCGATCCCTTCCTCCTCAGGTTGCAAGGGATTAGAAACCAGTGGACTTCTGTGGGGTCTACACCAGATCCTGAATTCATGGTCAGGACTGCCCTAAATGAAGTCACCGAGGACTGGGAAACATTTGTCCAAAGTATCTTGGGCAGAGCGACTCTCCCCAGTTGGGAGGAGATGTGGGCATCTCTTCGACAAGAAGAGATCAGAAGGTTGACCAAGGCGAGGGTAGCGGGAAAGGAGCCCGGGTCAAGGAGGAAGAGGAGGATGCAACTCTCGCATCATCGATGGCAAGGGCAGCAGAAGCGGAAGAAGAAGGATATTTCCAAGGTCAGATGCTTGAAGTGTGGGGAACTTGGACATTATGCCACTCAGTGCCCCTGGAAGAAGGGCAAGGAGGAAGCTTCTTAATCGAAGGTTGCTCCAGCAAAAGCTGACAAGGAAGGCGAGGATGACGATTGTGCCATGAGTGCTCATGCGCCTCTGGGAAAGAGGTGGGGCAACATGGAGTTGTAGTCGAGAGGACTACATGAACCAAGGCAGGATCCTTGAGGTGCCCAAACTCTTGGATCACATACAGCTATGGGAGCCCTTAACGACAGTAGCAAAATGACGGGTGTCGGTTGGAGCGAGATGTGATGGAGTGATAGTGGCAGAGATAGAGTGCCAAAGTCTGAGGCAGCGCAGTGGATGTTGTAGAAGTCCGAGTGGCATAGAGCAGTTTGCAGCAACGCACTAGCAACAGAGAGTCAACACAGATAGCAACAGAGATAGCTTCAGCATCACGAGGCATCCAGACTGACCAGCATGTCAGTCTTTGGGTTAAGTTTCAGTTGTGTACTTCTCAATAACTGAGTTGTAGTGCAACAGTTAGCAGTGGTAGTGCTATGGGCAGCATGAGGCAACAATTTTGAGAGGGAGCTATAGTACAGATGTAGCAGTGCCAATGGAAAAGTCATGGGCGGCAATACAGGAAGCAGAAATGTAGTCAATGAAGGACATCAAGCCAAGCATCAGTAGCACAAAGGACCGATGCAGTGGATCAATGTAGTACTTCTGTTGAGATTCTAAGAAGTGTTACTAGAGCGCATTCCTCGCTAAGAGGGAGTGTTGATTTTGGGTAGAATTGGATGTGCTCTAGCTTCGAAATTTTGTGGAGGGGATAAAACACATAAGATCAACAAAACCCAAAAATCGTTTGGAGAAATTCCACCCAGATGAGGAGTTATTAAAATAATTAATATTTTTAATGGGTTCCTAAGTCTAAACTTAGGAAAATAAAAATATTAATGGGTATTAATAAGAATTTGTGTGAGAAACTTTTAGGTGACGAGGATCAAGTTTGTTTTAATATTAGCTGTTGATTAGGGACTTAATCTCGGTCGTTGATTCATCAACAGGAAAAGTATAAGAGGAGGCTTGAGGGTGAGTTGGAGATACACTTGAGAGATCAGTCGATTCGATTTTTCTGGGCCGATGTTTGCTAAGAAAATCAAACAAGTGATCTGTTGCAGTGAGGGGTAGTAGCAAAGAGTTGGATTGGAAAGGAGTTCCTAGCCAATGAGTAACAAGCAGAGAGGCAGCGCAGAGGCCTACGCAGCCCAGGAAGGAGCTCATGCAAAGCTGACGGAGGCCAAGACGGTTCTTTCATTGGCAGTGCGAGATAATCATTGGGAGTTCGAGATTTCGCTGGGAGTTTGATGTTCTGAGCCGGGAGGGCTGAAGTCGAAGCTCCTGTGAGCAAATTGATCCAGCAGAGAAGTGACGCAGTCTCCTAGAGGCAAGACGCTGGCCCACACAAAGCAAATTGTGCTAGGATTTTCGCAGTGCTTGCTGGAGTCAGCCATTCAGTGGATCAGTTGTGACTTGGAGAACGAGGTATGTATTTCTTGCTGCTGATATTTCTTTGATAGGTTAGCCAGTGTGAGAGACATCCTGTTGTACTCAGATTTTTCTTGCTTAATAATACAAACCTTGTATATGCTGCACTAGTTTTCCCACATTGGGTTTTTCAAGAACGCTTGTCCAAAAATAACAGTGTCCCTTGTGTATTTGTCTCGTTCTATTTTCAGTTCATGATCTGTATGTATGTGTCAAGGTTGCACGAAACGGAGAAACGGGTACGAGTTTCCGAAACGGGAAGCGATACGAAACGCGACCTCCCCAAATTTTGGAAACGGGGAAACGCGAATATATACATACATATATATATATATATATATATATATATATATATATATATTAGGACATTTAAGAAATATGTGCAATCATAAAGCATATATGATACATTCTAATTTATTACATTATGATAAAATTGTCAATTGTCAATGCATAAACTATAAGTATCTAAATTTACATCACATTTACTCATGAATAATCACATAATGAAAATAGAAATATCCAAAATCAACCATGAGAAATTTCTAATTTTTTGTCTCGTGCTTGATTGGGAATCTCCTCCTACATAGTCGAATGACCTTAGTGCTCTTGATTAAATACAAGTTTCATACCATAGTACCCTACATTCTCTTGATTATTGGGAGTCTCCCCTGCATAGAGGGCTTTGTTCTCTCGATTAAATACAAGTTCCATACCCTAGTACATGATAAAATCCAATGGAAACATTGCAATACCCCCAATCCTGAAATCCTGAAAAACAGATAAGTCTGTTGGATTTTGAGTGAGATCTAAAATTCTACTTTCTCCATATGAAATCCAATGAGGGCGAAACCACTCTCAAACATCCTGAGTCATTTCATGGTAATATTAAAAATTTAAGTAAAAGGATGAAAATGAAAAATAAAGGAGAATATCACTTTTACTTTAAGAATTTAACATTACCATGAACTGCATATCAACACTAAGGCAAAAGTTCACTTTTATAACTTTAGACAGGCATCTGGAAGCAACTAGAAGTCACTAGGCTAACGTAAGAATAGATTAGAAAACAAATTAAAAAAACACAAATGCTGAAACGTGGGTCATACGACCCTGAAACGCATTTCAGGCTGTACTGGCCACGTTTCAGTTTCGTGAAACATGGTAGTATGGCCTAAAACGCGTTTCAAGGCCGTACCAAACGCGTTTCAGCGTTTCGTACTCGTTTCCGTACGGAAACGCCCTCCTACCCCACGTTTCCTGCAACATAGGTATGTGTAGTCTGTGTTGACCACTGGAGTGGCACCTGATGATTACATGAAGACTCCATGCCCAAATATGATCCAGAGGACACTCGTACCATCAGATATCGTCAGTCAATAGAGTTTTTTAACTCTACTTCTATCTTCTCATCATCTTTCTTGTACCCAGATTCCACACCCTATGGGGAATTGTAATAAGTGATACTAGTAATGATGAGTTTTGAGTCTGTAACAGGCCTAGGATGTTGGGACTTGATTAGCAAACGAGTACACCTTGGAGTGTTTTTTTTTATCTAATTAATTATCTCTTCTTTTTTAGAGGCGGATAATTTTCTAGGTTTTTTCACTCATGTTTTACCCCAAAGCCGGGGTGACGGTTTAAAGATTGAGCCCCTAACACATCTTAGTGTCTAGAGTCGATGTATATTATCATACTAGATCACACAAAAAGTTTCGTGGAATTTGGCTAGGTCTAAGTAGGATTTTTTAATAATTAAAAATTTCCCGCAAAATGGGATTTTTTAATTATTTTCTATGTAATGATGTAAATAAGTGGTCTTAGGAAATGTCTGGGGCATGTGACTACTCGAAATTCATCCTCAGAGGCTCAGCATTATCCTAGGACCCACTTTCAGGGTCAAAAGGCAACTTATAGTCCCTCAAAAACCGATTTTCCTAGTGACAGTAGCAAAAATGAGGAAAAAAATTCAAAAAAATGAATAATTGGAAAAATTTATAAATTTTTCCAAAGTCAAAATAAGTCAAATTTTGACATGGAAATTATGTGGAGAGTCAAGGGTGATGTGGCAAGCATGTGGGACCCACCTCATAAGGTACAACAGGCTCAAGTCAAAAGTTTCAAGTCAAAGTCAAAGGGGCCCACAATGAGCTCATGAGAAGTACGTACAAGCAAATGTTTGAAGTGACTTTGATTTAATTCAAATCAAATGTTAATCAAAATCTAAAGTGAAAAGTTCAAAAAGAAATGGAGGGGACCCACTTCACCTCATTCCTTTGAATACGTATAACTCAACAAGGAGATAAATATGCACATGCCATAAATCAAAGATTTATAATTAAAGTTTCACATGTTACGCAGTCCAGCAAGAGGAAATTCCACGCAGATTTGTGGGCAGACAGTCAACACTCCACGATGGAAAATTGCTTCAGTTAATATGCAGTTGTCTTCTACACCAATCAGATGGAAAAGAATGTGTCGGTTAACAGCTCAACATTGCCAGTCACCTACAGCAAATACTCATATGCCAAATCAGATTACACGTTGTCCCAGTCAAATTTTTAATGCAGCTGTCAAAGTTATATACGCAGATTTGTGAAGCAGATTGGAAGGTTCAGTCAACGCATAAGTTATGGAGTGTGTCACCACTATTCTACGCCCATCCATCCACGTGTATAAAGCTAGCTACTTCAGCTCCTACGCAGATCAGATTTGGCAGCGAACAACAGTTTAGAGGCAGCCCATACGCACAGTTACACATCAGTCCTCAAGCATCAATGCTGGCAGAATTTTCGATATATACGCAGGCCTGATTTGGAGGATACGCAGAGGATAGTTTGTTGGCAGTTTGACAGGGAATTTACAGGAGTTATAAAGGAGACTTGTCCCACTTACTTCCACTCTTCTCACACATGTTTCTCAAGAGCATACGTACAAGAGATTTGAGGAGCAATCAAGGTGTAACTCACTGCCACCTTCAGCACTTGACATCAGTTTTCATCAAGTAACTAACCCACTTGGAGTTTGACTCAGTTTATCATTGGGATTGTCAGTCCATCTCCACTTGTCATTGGAATTTTTCTTGGGATCATCTCCCATTTTCTTATTTATATGAGTCTTGAGCTCTCATTCTGCATCATAGAACGAGCTATTGGGCTTGCAGAGACTCTGTTGGATTTTGTATTCATATTTCATATAAATAAATAAAAGTCTTTGGGGTTACTAGCTTCTCTTGTGGTGCATTCTTTGGCTGATGAGGTATACCTGCGTCATTTGATGTTATTATTCACTTGATTTTACATTGCTATCTAGTTGTTTTTTATTGTGCATTTCCCTGAAGGCATTATTGTCTAGGTAGGAGAGATTTGCAGCTATTTCAAATCTCCTTTGGGCTTGGTATATTTTGTGCTCTTGTTGTAGCTTGTTATTTTCAGTTGAATGACAAGCTCAACTTGGTTTCTATATGCCAAGTCTCTTTTGCACTAACAATTGGTTTGCAGGCATTTTTGTGTTCAGAGGATAGGTTGTCAACTCTATTGGAGTGTGAGGACTTCTTCGGTTGGAATAGTCACCTTCAAGGATATCAAAGATCCCACAAATTGTTCAAGCCAACAATCTCATAAGACATCAAGAGATTTATTTAAGAGGGGGTTTCTTGAGCCCTTTACTTCTTTTCTATCTTGAAAAATTATCATATATTTTCTTCTTTCATTTGTGTGCATATTGGTTTTATCTAGCATTTGAGGCCTTATTTCTTTTGCATGCTAACTCTTTTGCTTGCCTTCCTACAGGTGTTCTTGGAGGCAATTCAAGTTTGAAGAAAGAAAGCTAAAGCATAAGCTAAGTAACCCTTTTCCATTTGGAAACCCAAGTCAAGGTTACTTGGGCTTTCATTTGAAAGCATTTCACTTCATTCTAAGCAAAAAAAAAACAATTTCAATTCTTAAAGAGCAATACTTTGAAGGCACTGTTTGTTTATGTATTTCATGCTTATCTTATGTGTTTATGGTTATTGCTCATATCAGGTTTGCTTATAAATCTTAAATAAATAATCTATTTAACTCTAACAATTCTCCTAGAAACTCACATATTTTTTAACTTAACTTTTCATTGGGGACCACCCCCTACCTAACCTAGGAGATAGCTCAAATGGAGAAAGTCGGGATTAGTGTGACAACCCCTTCTCTGAGTTCCCTGCCACCAACCACACCTTGTGGGGTTAAAGGCTTTTCTCACTGACTTGTAGGTAGGTGTAGGCAGTAGGTTCAACAGTCTGCAATAGTGTTTTCATTGTTGTTTAAATAATTAAATAACTTGTTGAATGTAAAAATAAGTAGGAGATGATAAACCAGTGATTGCAGTAGGATTTCTGATGTGTAGATTCAGAAATTTTCACAAAATACACATTGTGTGACTCTTTTGACTTACAAAGCATGAAGAACATGCTTGATAAAACAATAAAAATAAATTTATTAATAAATACACTTCATTATAAACACCGACACTATTACATTCTCCAACACTCCCTCTTAACTAGAGAGGACTCAATAGGTCTATCTCAAGTTGAAATATTCACATAAGAAGAGATCCAAATTGATAAGCATCAAAAATCAATAGTCAACATTGTCACATTACGAAGGCCTTGACAAGTACACTCTATCTTTCCACAAATTAGAGCACAATGTTGGGAGGCTTTCCATAGGACACCACATCGCCTCACCAAGGTACATACTCTACCTAGGATACCCGAAGTATGTCTTTCATCGGACTATTTACCTCAAGGAAATGTCTGTCCTATTGACCACTGAAGTGTACCCAAAGATTCTTGAAGACTCCATGCCAAAGGATGTATCAAAGTCTTCATGTACCATCCGAGATCATCATATCACCAGAGTTTTTCAACTCTACTTCTTTTGGTCATCTTCTTATGTTGTACTCAGATTCCACAAACCCTGCGAGGATGATGTAAAGTGATGCTAGTATGATGAGTTGATTCATGTAACAGGCCTAGGTAACTTGGGACCTTGTCATCAAGCGAGCTTACTCTGGAAGGTTTTTTTCACTTGGTTAATTATTATATCCTTACGGGGAGGGGACTTAATAATTAATTGAGTTTCTTCCTCCAAGCATAACCCCAAAGACAGAGTACAGATTGAAGGCTTGAATCTAGTCCTAGTGTCTAGATTCATTGTATATTACCATACTAGATGACTCATAAATTTTCGTAGAGTTTGATTAGGTCTAAGGGTTATTTTTTAAATTTTCCGCAGGGTGGAAATTGGAATAAAATATGAATGTAATATGTAATAAGTGATTTCTAGAGAAGTTGTATGGGGTATGTGTGCTCAAAATTACACCTCTTACCTTCAATTTTCTAATATGACACATTTTGAGGGGTAAAAAATAAGTTTTAGACCCTCAAAACCCACTTTTCCTAAGTTTAGTGGGAAATTTGGCAATAAATTAAACTAGAAATAAATTAAATGGAGAAAAATAAATAACTCCATGTGACAAAATGACTTGGAAATTAACTCGAGTCAAAGGAATGAGACAAAGGAAAAGTGGAGGATGATTTGGCACCTTGCATCATAAATACATGGCCCACTCAAGGAAATCGAATTTCTAGCAATAAATGAGCAAGTTGCTTACCTGGAAAATTTGAATTTGTGTAGTTAATGCTCATTTGGGAGGATTTGGGAGAATATTTCGTAGATATTTTTGTGGAAATTTGTCCCCACATTGGTTCCCACCCATCTACACTTGTCATTTCATCATCTACCATGAGTTTGCTCAAGGAGGGCCTATGCATTCCTTGAGGAGATCTACGCATGGCTTGGAGGAGACAAGTTTGGAGAGGTGTCACTTGATGGCTTGATTGTTGGGAGTTGACTCCTCTTTCTCACTTGGCCTTGCTCATCTTCACACTTGGAGAATTTGATTTTTCTTGAGGATATCTTGATGCCACCTATGGAATTCGATTTGTTGGAGTCCTCACACTTGGAGTTCGATTTCCTCCCTTGGGATCTTCTCCATGGCCATTTGTCACTTGGTTGCTACATTGGGATTTTCTCCCATTTCTCTATATAATAGAGCTTTGTGCTCTCATTTTGTATCATTGTTACAAGCTATTGTGCTTGGGAAAGCTCTGCTCTTATGTACACTCGTTCTCAATTGCAATAAAAGACTTTGGGTTCATTCATGAGTTGTTCCATGATGATAGGATGACTATTGGTATAATTTCCTTTGTTCATGCTTTAATTCATTTTATTTCCATATGATATTGTAAATTTGTTAATGTAAAGCTATCTTGCATTTCCAATTGATTTGGGAGTATGCTCTAGGTGTGAAAATCTCTAGTTATTTTCCAATTAATTTCTAGAGTTTTCTTATCATTGCTTATTTGTTAAATCTATATGGGACTAATGTTTAATTGAAGTTTTGTAGAGAAAAATCTTGTTGGGATTCAAATATCAACCATGAAGGAAAGTGTTTGGAGAGACCAACCCAGTCTTGACATATTCACTAAGGAGTTCTCATTGGTTCTTTGAATTTCCATTGTTTTATCTTATAAAATAGTTTCTTGTAGGTATTTTCTTGGACATAGCTTGTGTACAAGAAAATACTTCATAATTTAAACATCTTTTTAAAAATTGTGTTTTCGTTGATCTATTTAACTATTTAAGAGCATTTCCCAAATTAGGCAAGTGATGGGTTTCACTCCCATCACTTGATTTAGTTTTGTATATTATTTTGTATAATACTTACATGATATTTTTACATTAATTATGTTTTAGTTTTGCAACCCATAGTTGGAGTTTTGACACAAGTGCCTTGATGAAAGACTATTGAAAACTCTACCTACCTCTCTTATGGGACCTCTCAAGCATTCAAGATCTGTTCCAAGGAGGTCGTGGACACTAGAAAGAGCTGCAAAGGAGGCTAGACTGTGGGTCCTTGTGGAGATTGTAATTTTCTCATTTTAGGAAGGCTTCTTTGGCCTTTCAGGTTGTTATTGTTTGGAGGGATATTATAGCTATTTCCAGCTCTCAATCTTGTACAAATTCCTTTCACCTTTTGGGCAGCCCTCTAAGAGGTTTTAACTCAATTGTAATATCATAATAAAAGATCTATTTTTCTTGTGGGAGCTTGGGTTCTTGCCCAGGGCATTCTTTCTCCTTATTTAGAAGGATGCTTTTGTGTGGTTGGATTACTTTTGCATCTCATAATTTCTAACTTTCCTTTTAGGCTCATTGTGCATGCTTTAAAATCAACACAACCTCACCATCACATTTTGATTTCTAAGTTAGATCTTGCTACAAGTTCATTTGATACTTTGTATTTTATTTTTCTTTGAAGTACAAGTTGATATATTGTTTTACAACAACTCACTTCTTACATGTAAGTATTAGGAGTTATGTGGCAAGTTTAATTTAGTTGCTTAACAATTTACTTTATTTGGGATACAATTGCCTCACTATAGGGTCATTTTTTATTTTGCTCACTTATTTTCCAAGCATACTTTACAAGCAAGAATTTCATATTTTTTAGCTTCATCTCATTTTCAGTTGCTATAAGTTTACGGTTTGTGGCATTTACTTGCAGCAATTTGCAATTCCATTTATTTATAAAGCTTATGTTTACATGTCTTGTACAAGTTTGAGAGAAATTTTTCAAGTTGTGTCATTGTGAGCACTTTCATTTACTTGAGGTAGTTTCCTTTTGCAAAGCATTAACACACTTGCATCACTTTAATTCACCTTCAAGCTAATTTCCTTTCCCAATTGAAGTTACATTTGCAATTTACTTTGAACATTATCTCATTTCCATTATTTTGAAGCATTGCAAATATCTCTTGGGAACATTTACTTGCATTAGATTTAGACATTTTTAGCATAGTTTGCATTTTAACTCAATAAACCTCCAAGCATAAGCTTGGTTGATAGACGTCATAGGAAAACTATTTTCTTAGGAAATTCTTTCAACTGGTACGAAGTAATTAATTGAGAAAAGTGAGAATGCTCTAGAAATTCACAGGGATTGAGTTTGAGATGACCTTAGTTGTTGATGGGGGTCTAATCATGGTCGTTGGTTCACCAACGAGAGATTATAAGAGCAGGACGATGGGTTGGAGATAGACACATTGAGTGAGTGGGTGATCTAGGCAGATCGAATTTCCCAAAGTACATAGATTCAAGCGGGAAGAGAATTCAAGCCAAAGATCAGTAGCAGAAGTAGAGGAGTAGTAGCAGAGATTCCAATGGAGGTTTCCAGTGCTAGAAGAGTCAACCAAAGGAGGTTGATTTATTCCACAGGAAGCTGCGCAGAGCCTCAAGAAGGCAGTTCGATTCAACCAGAGGAGAGTTTGATTTAGTTGCTGAAGACCAGGATAATTTTATAGAGGGTCGAAGAATCAATTCCATAGGCAGCAATAGGCAGGACATCTAATTTAGAGGAAATTATGTTAATTTTTGGGTAGCATCGAATTGCTCTAGCTCCGAAATTTTGTGGAGGGGCTAGAACACATGAAATCTCCAAGACCCAAAAATCGTTTCGAAAAATTCCACCCGGATTGTATTTTATTAAAATAATTAGTATTTTTAATGGGGTTCCTAAGTTTAAACTTAGGAAAATTAAACTATTAATGGATATTAATGAAAATATGGGTGAAAAGATTCTAAAAGATGAGGATCAAGTCTAATTTAATCTTATCCGTTGATTAGAGATTAGATCACGACTGTTGATTTCTCAACAAGAAAAGTATAAAGGAAGACTTGGGATCAGTTGGAGAATATACACACAGAGAGTAGCACTTGAGCTAAATCAAAATTCTGGGGCGTGGTTTGCTGAGAATTTTAGAGTGAGCTTCTAGTGCAGTGAGGGGCAGTTCGGCAATGGGACTTTTGTCCAAGGTCGAAAATACATAGCAGAGAGGCACCACAACACCAAGGAGAGACAACGTAGCTCCAGGAGGGTGACGCAGAGGCTGGAGAGTTGACGCAGTCATGCAGAGGCAGCGCTGGGATTTCTGTGAGGCATATCAGACATCTATTCAGCAGATCGATTTTTGCGCTGGGAAGGCTCACTGGGAGGGTGATGCAGTTCCAGCGCAAAGTTGGGAGCAGCCATCCCTACACAACATTGGGGATAACGCAATCACCTGTGGGGTTTGTTCATCCAGTTGTTGGATCCACCAAAATATCTGTCTCCGGATAGAGGTACTTCTGCCGGGTTTATTCTTTGTTGGGTGAGCCGGATTTGGCACCCTAGTTGTATTTAGAAATCTGCTTAATAATAAAACCCTCATATCTGTTGCACTGGTTTTCCCGCGTTGGGTTATTCTGGGGACATTTAGTCCAAAAATAAGTGTGTCCTTTGTATGGTTGTCCCATTTAATTTTTCAATGCTTGATTGGTATATTGGTGTAGGCTGCAGTGTATCTGCATTAATATTTTCTGAATGATTATGAATATAACTTGTTAAATGAAGAACACAAGTAGGTAATGCAAATCAGTTTACTGCAATAGGATTTTTGGTTCATTGGATTCAGAAATTTTCACATGGTATCAAAGGGATTGCAAATCAAGGAGGACTGAAGCCATTAGCGAAAGGACAAAGGAAAAATTTGTGCGTGAAGATAGCTGTCCCGAGAGACAGCGCAGGTTCAGGCCAAGAGAGCAGAGGAGGGGTGACGCAATCACCAAGGGAGGCTCACGCAGAACTTGTGTCAGCCTGATCGGTTGACATTGTTGCTGCAGAGGGCAGCGCAGTGGTTACTGGGCCAGCGCAGAGACTGTTGAGTCTCAGTTTTCCAGTTGTCGGGGGTGCAGCGCAGATATTATCTGGAGTTGCTGGTGGGGTGGTGATTCTGTTAGTGCATAATAGTACCTAGTGGCGCAGAAGCAAAGTAGAGGGGATCAGTTCCTCAAAAGATTTCTTGCCAAGAAATCTAGATCTAGTGTTGAGCAGTAGTAAAGAGAGATCAGAGGGGTGGTTTGACCGTGGTTGGCAAAAGGATTTCCGTGAAGGAAATCGAAATTCAGAGAGAGCTTGTTCCTTAGAGGATTTCTGGTGCCAAAGAAATCCAGATCCGAGTTTTGCTGGGGCAACAGCGAAAGAGGGAGAAGAGAACCAGTTTGACATTCATTTGGCAGAGATGGCAACCACATCTCCAGGAGGGAGGTGGGCTGATTTAGAGTTGTAGTTTGAAAGAGCTACAGAACGGGCAGGAGCCTTGAGGCGTCCAAACTCTTGGATCACATAAGGCTACGAGAGCCCTTAATGACAGTAGTAGAATGACGGAAGTCATTTGGTGCGAGGGATGATGGAGAAACAGTGGCAGAGCTAGAGTGCCAAAGTCTGAAACAACACAGTAGAGTGTTGCAGCAGTGCGAAGGCACAGAGAAGATACAACAGCAGCACAGTAGCATCAAAGGGTCAACATAGATTAGCAACACAGGTAGCTACAGCGTCAAGGGGCATCCAGACTGACCAGGATGTCAACTTTTGGGTGGCTTTTCAGTTGCTTACTTCTCAGCAACTGAGTAACAGTTAGCAGTAGAAGTGTTATGGGCAGCATGATGCAACATATTGAAAGGGAGCTATAGTACAGATGCAACAGTGTCATGGGCAGCAGTATAGATTGCAGCGGTGCAGTGGATGAAGGGAAGAAGGTTGAGCATCAACAGCGCAAATGACCGATGCCATGGATCAGGGTGATACTTCTGCTGGGAATTATTGTTGGAGCACATTCCTCGCTAAAAGGGAGTGTTGATTTTTGTGTAGCATCGGATGTGCTCTAGCTCCGAAATTTTGTGGAGGGGCTAGAACACATGAGATCTCCAAGACCCAGAAATCGTTTGGAAAAATTCCACCCGGATTGTATTTTATTAAAATAATTAATATTTTTAATCGGGTTCCTAAGTCTAAACTTAAGAAAATTAAAATATTAATGGGTATTAATGAAAATATGGGTGAGAAGCTTCTAAGAGACAAGGATCAAGTCTAATTTAATCTTAGCCGTTGATTAGAGATTAGATCACAGTCATTGATTTCTAACCAAGAAAATTATAAAGGAAGGCTCGGGGTCAGTTGGAAAATATACGCACACAAAGAAACACTTGAGCTAAATCAAAATTCTAGGGCGTGGTTTGTTGATAATTTCGGAGTGAGCTTCTAGTGCAGAGAGGGGAAGTTCGACAGTGGGACTTTCATCCAAGGCCGAGAATATGTAGCAGAGAGGCAACACAACACCAGGGAGAGATATCGCAGCTCCAAGAGGGTGACGCAGAGGATGGAGAGTTGATGCAGTCACGCAGAGGCAACGCTGGGGTTTCTGTGAGGCAGATCGAGCATCAATTCAGTAGATCTATTTCTGAGCTAGGAAGGCTCACTGGGAGGGTGACACAACTCCTAGAGGAGGTGACGCAGTTCCAGCGCAGAGCTCGGAGCAACTATCATTACACAGCACTGGGGATAGCGTAGTCACTTGTGGGGTTTGTTCATCTAGTTGCTGGATTCGCCAAAATATATGTCTCCGTATAGAGCTACTTTTGTCGGGTTTATTCTCTGTTGGGTGAGCCGTATTTGGCACCCTAGTTGTATTCATAAATCTTCTTAATAATAAAACCCTCATATCTACTGTACCGGTTTTCCTGCATTGGGCTTTTCTGGGAACATTTGGTCCAAAAATAAGTGTCATTTGTATGGTTGTCTCATTTATTTTTCAGTACTTGATCTATATATTGGTGTAGGTTGCAGTGTATTTGCATCAATATTTTCTGGATGGTTCTGAAAATAACTTGTTAAATGAACACAAGTAGGTAATGCAAATCAATTTACTGCAATAGGATTTCTAATTTGTTGGATTCAGAAATTTTCACAAATTCCAGGCAGTGTGAGTTACAGGATGCGTAAAGGTAGTGCAAAGGCCTACGCAAGGGTATTCTGAGGCCAACTTAAGTGGGCAGCTTGTTGCAGGAATGCTTGTGGAGAAGGGAAAATCTCCCTTAATAATTTTGCCAGTGTTTTCTCAGGAGAGGATTGCGAGTTTGCCATCCAGTTTATTTTACTCAAATTTTGCTACTGAAGAATAATAATAAAACCTTCATCTGTTGCACCGGTTTTCCCACATTGGGTTTTTCAGGGACTTTTGTCCAAAAATAATGGTGTCAAATTTTATTTTGTGTGTGCTCTTTATTTCTCAGTTCCAGTTTATTTTCCGTAGTAGTTTTATTGTGAAGAAATTGCAGTGTGATTTTTTTGTTATTTTTCTATAACAAAATAAACTGCATAATTAATCAGTTAGAAGAATAAATTCTACTTATTGCATTTCAAGGAATTTTCACATGGTATCAGAGCTATTTTGATCAGATCATGAGCTTAGTAGCCAAGAGGGAGAAATTTTGTAGTTCAAAAGGAGTCTGAGCGAATCTCTTCTAGATCTATGTAGAGGGCCAACCAGGCAGGTCGAATTGTTGGGCGAAAATTCGATTTCCAGATCTAGATAGGGGGAAAACTTCAATTTTTCCTAGTAGTAATTCTAGTAGGCAATGGTGTTGCCGAGAAGCAGTTTGGTAAGTAGATCAAAGATTTTGTTGAACAGACCTGGGCGCGGTGATTTTGCAGTAGTTCTTGCAGTAGCAGATTAGTGCTAAGTGGACGAGAAAAGCACACATGGAGGAATTTTTTAGAGGATTTCCAGATCCACCTAATAGGAGGAAATTCATGAATTTCAGTAGCAGAAGGCAATTGAAGAATAGATCTGTGCATTCCAGAAGGGAGTGCATGTAGTAGAATAGGGTGTCTAGCAGGAAAGGGAGGAGATTCCTGTTTATTTTTCCAATTTTGAGTTTTGTTGAAATGGCCTCAGCAGGACTTCAAAATCAAAACAGACTTGAGGGACCCTCAAATTATTGTATTTGGAAAACCTGAATGATTTTTTGCTAGATGAGCACGGTTTGAATATGCATGTAGAAAGAGTTATAGCCATACTTACAAATCCGCAGCAACTAGAGAATCACAATAAGGATATGGCCACGGTGAAGTGGTTGATCCCCGATGGAGTTGGAGATCATATAGTCTTGCATTAGCTACCAAGAATACGATAAAAGAAATGTGGGATGTTGTCGCAACACTTTTCCAGAATCCTTCTGAGAACCGAAAGATGTTATTGAAAGAGAAGTTGAGGACCAATAGGGTGAATAAGGGTGAAGGAATCACTCCTTATCTCACTAGAATTCAGAATGTTTGAGATGAGCTTGTAGCCATTGGAGAGATACCTCCAGAGAGTGAACTAGTGTGTACAACTCTCAACGGTTTCACCAAGGAGTGGGAAACTTTCTTCCAAGGTATTATTGAACAAGATCAACTACATGAGTGGGATCGACTATGGGTTGATTTCACACAAGAAAAGATGAGGCTTGTTCTGGTTGAGAGTAATATTAGTGGCAACAACAACAAAGGACCGAAGAAGGATGAGGAGAACGTAGCCCTTACATTAAAGGGGAAGGCAAAGAAAGGTCCAAGTTAGGGACAAGGCTCACAAGGAGGAGAGAAGAAAAAGAAAGATTTGTCAAAGATTAAGTGCTTCAGATATGGTGAGTTTGGTCACTACAATACCTAGTGTCTGAAGAAGAAGAAGGATGAGGAGAAGTAGGAGCAGGAAACAACTTCGACAAAGAACAACGAGTTGTCTTGTAGGTTGGAGGAAAAATTTGCTTTGTATGCAATTATACCTCTAGGATAGAGATGGGGAGATCTTGAGCTCTAGAGTTGTAGAGGTTTGGGCACGATCCATATAAGGAGCAACAAGCTGATCTAGTTGCTGCAGATTCTTCATAAGGATCAACACCCTTGCTACAGGGGCCCACAGTTTTCAGTAGCAGATAGATCAGTGTTCAACATGGCACAATCGGATCTCAAGGGACAATTGCAAAGGCTATTTGCAGTCATATGCTTAGGGGCACACAACCCGTCTGGGTGCAAACAGATACTTAGTAGACAATGCATAGGCTAGTTGCAGTCAAAGACTCAAGAGACAATTGCAAAGCCAATCTAGGGACACCACTGATTTAGAGTTCATTTCTCAGTTGCAATAGTTGCAGTAGCATGAGATCAGCAGCAACATAGAGCAGTGTTGGTAGCAGTACAGGAGTACAGTGAAGTGTCAGCAACAACGCAAATGTAGGGTGGTTCAGCTACAGAGTGGAAAATGAATCAAAGTATGTGCAATAGTTGATGGACATTGGCAATTTGTCACAGTTGTCAAACATCACCAATGTGAGGGAAGATGCTATGGGATAAAGACAATACAACACCTTCCTCGCTAAGAGGGAGTGTTACTTTTTGTAGCATTGAATAGGTGTTCTAGTCTCGACTTTGGCCATAGAGACTAAGAAACACAAGATCTCCAAAACCCGGAAAATGTTTCGAGGGAAAACACCTAGAGACAACACAATTAAATTAATTGGTCGATAATTAAAAATGCCCAAGTCTAACATAAGGAAATCGATTAATTAAAGTGAATTAATTGAGAAAAGTGAGAATGCTCTAGAAACTCATAGGGATTGAGTT
The DNA here is from genome assembly GCA_031772625.1 of Pinus tabuliformis. Lineage (NCBI taxonomy): Eukaryota > Viridiplantae > Streptophyta > Pinopsida > Pinales > Pinaceae > Pinus > Pinus tabuliformis. Next base: position 509,245,846 of record CM062818.1, on the reverse strand, counting down.
TGAGATGATCTTAGCCATTGATGGAGATATAATCATGGTCGTTGGTCCACAACAAGAGATTATAAGAGCAAGACGATGGGTTGGAAATAGATGCACTGAGTGACAAGGCAATCAAGGTAGATCGAATTTCCCAGAGTGCAAAGATTTAGCCAGGAAGAGAATTTGAGCCAGAGATCAGTAGCAGAGGTGGAGGAGCAACAACAGAGATTCCGGTGGAGTTTTCCTATGCCGGAAGAGTCAGCTAGAGGAGGTCGAGTTATTCCACAGGGGGCTGCGCAGGGGACTGCACAGAGCCTCAAGGAGGTAGTTCAATTCAGCCAGAGGAGAGGTTGATTCAGTTGTTGGAGACCAGGATAATTTTCCAAAGGGTCAGAGAATCACTTCCAAAGGCAACAACAGGCAGGATATCTAATTCAGAGGCAGTCCAGGCAATGCAAGTTACAGGTTGCACAAAAGCAGCATAGAGGCTTGTGCAGGGGTATTCCAGGGCCAATTTAAGTGGGAAATTTATTGTAGGATTGCTTGTGGAGAAGGGAAAATTTCTCTTAATAATTTTTCTAGTATTTTCTTAAGAGAGGATTGCTAATTTGGGATCCAACTTATTGTACCCATATTAGGCTATTGAAGAATAATATTAAAACTCTCATCTGCTGCATCGGTTTTCCCACAGGGTTTTCCTAGGGAGTTTTGTCCAAAATAATGGTGTCAAATTTATTGTGTGTGTGCTCTATATTTATTAGTTCTAGTTTATTTTCCGCAATATTTTTATTGTGAAGAAATTGCAGTGATTTATTGATTATTTTGCCGTAACAAAATAAACTGCATAATTAATTAGTTAGAAGAATAAATTCTAGTTGTTGCAATGCAAGGAATTTTCACAGAGAGAAGTGTCCAACTTTTGGACCCACACTCTAGTTGAGCTCTTGGCTGACCCACCAAAATTTGGAAGTGTGACCTTCCTTGCTACCTTCTGCACCTCTTGGTTCAACTGTCCTCCTCTATAAGATGTTCCAGCTCGAGTCTTGCATCTCTTCTTGAGGTGTATAAACTCCCCAAAAGACATCACGCGTTGAATCTTGGGATCCGGCCCCTCCTACTCATTAATCCCTGTCTCCACAGAATGCACCAAATCTGCAACAAGATTTGATTCCCTATCTCCAGCTCATCCATAAGTTGTGGCATAATGGGATGACTAGCCTGGCCAATAGGCTGTTGAAAGGTACGCTCATGCGTGTGGTGGCTCCTAACTCCTGCTTTGGAAGCCCCATCTCCATTATGGTCATGCCTTGGTTGATTCTGAACTTGCAGTCCCATCATCACTACATCATATCCATCATCAACTGGCCCTGCCTCAACATCTACGGACTTACCCTCAACAACTCATTCATAACCTAGTTTTGACCTCCTTGCCTTGGTTGCTCATTACCTTCATTACCACCTTGGCCCTCCATGCATTCTCTAGCGTTGTCAAGCTCTGTATCAGAAAAATGATCAGGTTCTTCTCCTCTTCCACGTCCTCTTCCTCTACCCCTGCCTCTACCTCTTTGGAAGACTAGACCTTGGTATCTAGGTGGCATCACCTATAAGTTTTCTCCCACACTAGCCAAGAACATGCTTTAATACCACTATAATGTCCCAAACTAGGAAATACAATGAATATCAAATACATGCACTAAGTGTAACAAGGAAATCCACACATGCAAGCACAAAATTTACACAAGCAGATATAAATTAGTGAACCATAGAATAACAGCCATAAATCTGAGCCATTTTATTGAATTTCAACTGGAACTAAGCACAATAGAGTGAAATGATAAACCCTAAGCTTGCTACTGTAAGCATGCAATACCCAGGTGAGGATCTAAGTAAAAACTCCAACTGAAATGGTCCAATTTGCCCAAACACACTGCTCAGAATTTTTTTTGTTACTGTTGTTGGAGGAAAATTGTGAAATAACCCCTCAAACCTGCTCCAAAAATTCTGAAAAATTAGAAGAAGGCTCCTCACACCCCAATCAACAAAACCCATAAATCATTTGGGCAATTTCCAACTGACTCGAAATGCCCAAATTAGTGCGAATTTCCCAGCTAATGTGTTCTATGTCCACCCTAAAATCTCTGTTGTAAAATGGCTCCAATTTTCTCCCTCTAGCTACTAGAAACTTCTCTGCAAAATTCCTGTGGAAATTAGTGTGAAATCTCAGCCCAATCCCTGCACAAAATCTCCGCTTCAACCTATGTGTTGTAGAATACCTAGAAAAACCCTTGCACAGGTCCTAGAGGAAGAAATTCAGTCCTCCTAATAGCAGTGCTCTCAGCCCGGAAATATCTCTAAGGAAACTCGTCCTCCACTAAGGAAATGTTTTGCAAATTCTCCAACCTAGAATCCACCAAATACCTGCTCTCCAAAACACCACAAATTCCTCAACTGCATCCTCCTCGAACTCGCACTAGTTGAAGGATCTCTGCAAATCGGCCCTCCAAATGCCAATTTTCTGCTCTCAAATCTTCTTCTAGAGCGACACTCGAAGTTCATTGAAGAAGAGATGGAATTCCCTCTTGGAAATTCCTTGTGCTAAACAACACTGGTTGGCTTCGCTAAACAACTCAAAAAACTCTCTAATTTCTGAAAATGAAATGCCAAAAGATGCAAAAAAGAGGCTCCTTTCTTCCTTTTATAATTGCTTCTCACCTCTTCCTTGTGGGATCCACCAATTCAATCCCCCTTCTCATTCCCTTTCCTTGTGGTTCGATTCTCCGTTTTGAGTGGGCCCCACATCCCATTACCACTTTAATTTTTCTTATTTCCTAAGTGTAGCCTTCTTTTATTTCCAAAAATTAAATTGATCCTCCACAACCCACTTCTCCTAAGTTTATATGCCAAAAATATTTATTAATCACCAAAATTGGGAATTCCCTTAGCAAACTTATTAATTGGGGACATGACAAATCCATACTAGAATGCCAAAAACATTAAATGAAAAGAACTTGTATGCAATAATGGTTAATGTACATAACAATAGATGAACCCACTGATCAAACTGATCCGAATTTAAACAAGAATGCAAAAAATTACAGAGATAACCATAAATACATAGATGCAACAGAAATAATACTTCATTCCATTAATGTAAAACACTGAAATATGCTTACAAACATAAATGAAAATAAACTAGCTCGGGTGATGGCAACTTATCTCTGAGGAGAGATGTGGTGACTACATGCCTCTAAACTGCCTTACAATGAGACTCAAGGGACTTTTTATTATTGAACAATAAGAGCAAACCCTAAACAACCAAAACCCTAACCCGAGGAGATGTAACGCCAAGAGTTTATGGGCCCTGTTGGGGTTAGTTGGGCAGCCAACTTCCCTAAGCCATGACTTGGTCATATTATCTCTATTTGACGCACATGATACCCCGTTGGAAAGATATCTCCAAGGACTACGACGAAAAAAATGACTTATTATTAGTCGCTGGCAGTAGATTGCCAAAAAAACGTCGTTTAGGGCCTCAAAACTGCTCTGGAAGTTTAGGACCCGAAAAAACTGCTAAAAATAGTAAACTGTGCTACAATTAAGGAAACTGAAAAACTAAAAGAAACAATGGTGGGGGTCCAAGTGGAATTGGCGGGTGGCCACCAATATCCACCTAGATCACAAATAGTGGGCATAACACATTTGAGGCTGCTATCTATGGATCATGTGAGGTGGCTAGTTGGAAATCTGCATCGTAGGAGAAAATTTTTCTCCTAGGGCTACCCACGTATATGGATTGGTAATGAGCCCCCCAAGCCCCCTTTGACTTCCCTCTCTTGTTGCATCATAGCCCCACCTCCCTTTCTTTGTCCTTCCTCTTCTATAGCCTATGATGTATTTTATTAAAATTCAATGTTCAGTTACAAATTACATTTGTCTGGCTTATATCCATTCAGCATGTATACATCTACATTACTGGTCTAGGGATCAAAAATGGGGAATTACACCCTGCAAGGTTTTCGTTAGGAAGAAAAGGTAGGGATCTTACTCTTGTGTTTTAGACAAGCTGAGTCTTTGGGGAATTGACTCCTGTAAGTTCATTGTCACGTAAAGAATCTTCTATTTTAACAGATATTTGTTTTTATTATGTTGTTGATTCTTGCTTCTTCCTCATTTTCTTTATTGGCTACATGATCATGTTTTTGTTTGTTAAGCTCATTGTTCATTTCATAATATGGCTTCAACATTTTAAATATCCTGGTATATATATTCTTGAAGTAAATTCGCTGCTGTTTGGAGAGAAATATACAGTTTCTGAATACTTAATTAATTTCGCACTTAATAAACATGAGATTGAAACACTTTTCCCAGCAAAAAGGAACTACAATATACAAGAGCAGAGGGAACAAACCTTTAAGTCGACCTCTGATCTATTCTGCTTTAGTAGGTACAGAATTGCAAACAGATCATCTGTATCCATATCTGTGTCTAGAAGGATTTGCTTTGGCAATGCATGCAAGCCACATTTATAAAGGCTCAAAGAAGCCAGAATAAACATGGCATTTAAAAGTGCAATGACAGACGCCATACACTCCTCTCTATCGGTGCTTATTTCAAGATTCCTTCCAGAAAATTTTTATATACTTTCACCTTGTAAGATCTTCCAAATCTGATTTATCAGCTATCTCTACCATTTGCATTGGACAGTCAAAGCTGCTAGTGCGTGATGAACATATGCTTCCTAGGATATTTGGCTGACAGGAGTTTGGCGGTGAATAATTTATACAACATACAAGATGTAAGTGCCTGCATTAACATAAAATAAAAGAGTGATTAAATTCAATGGAAAAGCTGCATAAATAACTCACCCACAGCACTTTTAGCTAAGAATGTTTCCTTGCATGCATGCACACTGATGACAGTTAATGAGTTGAATTATTCAGCAAGATGATTTGTCCTTAATTACACAAACAGTCCAATTCCAGTAGGTTACAGAATTTTTATTTTCCATTGTGCAAGATTTCGAGTTGCATGTTCAATTTTTGGAAGGTGCGCAGACTCGCTGGAGCAGAAGCAATCACAATTAAGCTTTTAAACTGCGTCTGCACAGGTAAGAAAAGTTATATTGTGATGTCTTCTGAACATTAAAGGTAATGAGACGAGATAATCTATTGTTATTGGTATGAATAATGAAATTAATGATGATTTTTTTATGGTAGGAATGAATTAAAACAGGAAAATAGACAATCTAGTGTAAGTGGACTCGCGAGTCCAGTGTGATGCCATAGCTATGTCGTGATGTTGAAACCCAAGGGGATAGGATGGTTATGTCACAACAATAGGGGCCTCATGCCCCAAATTTACCATGTTGGCTAGGGCTGTGATCTAAAGTTGCCTTAAGTATTGTTGTCATTGATATAAATGAAGTATTTTCAAGTATAAATAAATGACAATTATGTTATAACATTAATGCCTTAAAATTCTTTGAGCCATAATATTTATGTAATTGTGTCATAGGATTGTATAAATAGTTGATAATATATATATATATATATATATATATATATATATATATATATATATATATATATATATATATTAGACTAGAGGAATCTGTAACTGGGCTGGTCATGTATTCACATGACACAAGGTTGATTCCAACAGCTACCACTATAAACCCTGGGTGAACCATACTGTCCCCAACACGTGGCCACAGGGAAGCCTCTGGAGGATTCGAACCCACATGATGGTGAAGAGCACATCCATTTACTTGGTGTGGCATAGGAGTCACCATTATTCAAAACCTCTTTGATAGCCCCAATTGACACCTTGGTGGAGAGGCTAAAGCCTACACACATAGAGCCATCTGTTGAGGAGGAGCCACACATGGATGAGATGTCGATAACTGTTGAGGTATCTAGAACTATGATTGAGTCTGCAGGTGATAGATACCCATGGCAATTTCATCAGTTCCAGACCGGCCTTCTAGCATTGAGAGAGAAGATCACCACAGTATGAGAGGCCATTCTATAGCAAAACGAGGACCTGGAGGGCATGAGAGTAGTTTGTGCCGAGTCAACGTCCAAACTGACTCACGTTGGGGAACAGTTGGATTCCCTAATGGTACCACTAGAGTGCACTTTAGAGCATCAAAGCAACCCTCTTCAGATATAGGTAGATGGGGCTTGTAGCGTCAGTAGTTTTCCTCTGCACCTTGGAGGAAGAGAGGCAAAACCACTTCGACATATTTTGTGTTGACCAAGCCAATGAGATGAGGCAATATGAGCGCTGCAAAGTGCAACATTCACCGAATCGATAGGTTGTCCTATGTATGAGAGTTTGTATATTCAATCCCTCTCTTGGGGTTGGATGGCGAGAGATTCTGAGTTGGTACCCGGTGCAGTGGGCTATGGAGATGGTAGTGGACCGACATGAAGCTCAGCAGGAGCTTTCATGCATTGGGGATACCGGAAGCCCAGACTAGCATTGGGATCCAAGTGGGACTACCTATCATTCCCCGAATATACCGGTTGACTACGACCATGGTGGTGTAGTTGGCCTAGTGGTTGAGCACACACATTCGATAGGGGATTTTTGGCCAGTACTAGCGACCAACCAATTTGTGGGAAGACTCCTTGGGTTGTCTTGGTATGACAGTTGTGCATGGGATCACACGACGATCATCATACTCTGGCGGGAGTTTGTCGGAGGAGGTGGCACTGATAGGCCACCTGACAATGCCTTGTATGGAGTTGGGGATTCTTCACATTTGTGTGGGGCATGAAAGACATGGAGGAGCAGAGCAGTGGTGGCATTGTTACTGGTACCTAGAGATTCAATTCTTGGGTCTCTCAAGGAGCATTTGGAGGGGAGATCCCCTCCTCAGAAAGTATAGTGATGTGATGGTGGAGGCGATGATACAAGCCGGGTGCAGGCTGACGCATATGGATACAACTTCAAGCCATCACATCCAGGGATGGATAGGAGCATCTAGCATGGAGCAGTGGTCTGCAGATGGGCATATAGATGCATGGAGTTGTTTCATAGTATGTTGGACTGCATTGTGGAGTGGGAATGCCTCACATCGCATTGAGTACATGCGGGAAGTGACTGGTGTAGTGACACAGGTGGGACACAGGACAATACATGATGGTATAGTCGTAGTCGGGAGTATCAAATGGTGTACCGGGACAGGTTGCGTTGTACAGTGGCATGTCGAGGAGTGCGGCCATACTGGGTGGTATGTAGTGGCAAATGATGCGGCGCAGCGAGTGCTTGGAGCGTTGCCTCCCAAGAGACTTATGGACAGGGGCACTACGTGTACCATTGGATGTAGCCACCTAGGATCGATGAGGAAACTGTTGAACATCTGGGGACACCATGTTTGGTGGAGACGGGGCTTCGAGGGGGTTATCAGCAAATCCAGGATAGAGAGGGGGTCGCCCATAGAATTACTGTTGAGCATTCCAGCGGACTCTTGATCATATACATCCTCCTCTGGTGTTGTTTACAATTGCAGAGTGTTTGTTTGTTGCCCCTTGACACTCTCCATTCAGGCAACAGGGCTTGGGAGGCTCACCCTAGGAAGTTGGATGAGACACCTCGTGTCATGAGCTGGGAGGAGACTCTCTAGTTGAGACACTTGGTAGGTGCACGAGTTGACGAATACAGGCTTAGGGATGGCATGGTTGATTGTCAAGGTAGCATATGTTCCACCCCTAGGCTCACACTTGGAGAGGTGACCAAGAGGGAGTTACATGGTGCTTTTTCAATTGGACAACTCAAGGTGTTAGGTGAGCATGAATTGCGGAGGACGGTAGTCCTCGTCAGTAAGATGATGCCTAGGCTTCCGGCAGTACCCGGGCACATCATCAGGAGCTGGGATAGAAGATCTTGCTATGTGATTTGGCAGACACAAAGCAACTAGATATTTGCGGCATAGGTTCTTGATGCTTGGTGCCTACCTATTGGATACCTACAGGAGACAGAGATCGGGCACAAAGGGGTCCCAACAGTAGGCAAAGAGTATTTTGGGTTGTGGACCTCTAGTTTGGTTATGGGATCCAGGGATCCAGTGGATTGATGGGATACTCCACTCCTCAGTGAGCCTGGTTAGAATAACAAGCAAACTGATTCATTCACAGGTAGACACATGGGGAGTCACCAAATCCCTCACCATAGGGCGAGGTAGATTGTTGCTCAGGATTGGGGCCAGCCATGGGGCGATAGGCGTTGGCACTATTGATGCGCTTTGGCAGGTTGGGCCTAACCTTGATCATCGCATACATTGTGACCGAGAGTTATGCGAGAGGAAGTTATGGTATGAGCATGCTAGACAATTAATGATGACCAAAGTGTCACGGGGTCAACAAGATAGTTTCTTGCTACGCTGGGCAAGGAGCACTAGCATCACAATACTTAACGGTTCATCTACCCAGAGGGATGAGTTGGCCTCTACAGGAGATGGTGATCCAGATTTTCCACAGGGTTTCCCTGATTCACTAATGGCGTGGGAGACTTCATCAGCATGGCAAGATGGCCGGCAAGAGGATTTCAAGAGTAGCTCATGTAAGAGAGGCTTCATTCGCATGGGGATTGAGTTATATCTTTAGGGGCCCACAATCAGAGTGCATGGGGTGGACTATTCGATAGGGCAACTTCATGAGGAGTTGGACGGAGTTATACATTGTCAGGATGCTCTATCTAGCAAGATAATGAGTGGAGCAAGGGGTGCTCCACATTGATTAGGTTGGCTTGGGATCCTGGTATCAAGGGACTCCTTCACTATAGGATAGTACAATGATCAGGGACGATCCAATGGAATATTTGGGACTCTGGTGAATTTTGCAGCAACAATGGGGATCGACCATAAGAGAGGGCGCTTGTTCAGGCACTGCTTGAGGACAAGCAATTTTTGGTGCATTGGAGGAGCTTGCTAGATGAGTATGCTACTTGGGAGGGCGAGTACATACTTGAGCATCCAACACTTAAGTTGCTTGGGGACAAGCAACATTTGGGAGCGAAGGACTGTCATGTCCCTTCCTAAATTAATTTGGAACAAGACTAATTATTGCATTTTGGGGCCAATTTTGGAGATAGTGGGGCCCATTCGATTTTATTAGGAGAAGTTATTTTGTTGTGGTTAAGTTCTACGTGGGGGCCACCCACACTAGAGAATACGCACTCCCTAGTTCGAATTGCTTGGAGGGGAAAAGTCAATGGTTAAGTGACAGCCCACGATGGAGGGAAAAATTGGAGGGAAATGTGCTCCATGAAATCTTTATAAGGTAGGCAGCTCTCCTCGTTTCATGATCTTTGGAATATCGAATTTCTCTTTGGTTTCTCAAGTTGCTTAGCTGAGTCACTTGCGTTTAGCAAGAGTTCTTCAAGCGAAGAGCTCACCCTTTCTTCGGGGGACTTCGAGTGCCACCCTAGAGAGGTTTATCTTCATTCTTCCATAGGAGGATTTCATTGTGGTTTTGTTAAAATTGGCAACTAAGGACAAACTCCATGTGGGTCATCTTATTTATGGAAGCTGATATTTTTCTTGGATCCCTCTCATCGAGAGGTGTAGGATTGATCTAAAGGTCATCCGATTCCAATAAGTATTCATGGAGATATGAATTTATTAGTGTTATGGGACAATTCGTCAAGGTCGGCCAACAACCAAATAAACCCCACTTTTGCTCAACGTTTTAATATAAATAAAGGAGGACTTCAAGTCATTTAACACTCATCTCTTGTGATCTCACTCTCCACTTGTTTTGGGTTTTTGGTGGAAGAGGAGGTCTAGAGGAGATGCCTTCTACGCAGCCCTAAAGAAGGGTCATCTAGGAGAGCCCTAGCCACAGACTTGTAGGAGATCTGGCCGCAGATCTAAGAGGCCCTAATTCGCAGCTAGAAGAGCCCTAATCCACAGCTAAAGGGAGCCCTAATCCACAGCTAGAAGGAGCCCTAATCCGCAGCTAGAAGAGCCCTAATCCGCAGCTAAAGGGAGCCCTAATCCGCAACAAAGGGAAGGCCCTAACCAACAACTAGAGGAGGCCCTACGCTGCCCTACCTAAGGGTGATATGGATATACCCTAGCCGCAGCAACCTAGACTCTGGACAACGTGGGAAAACAGGGATCCGAAGTCTGCTATAGGAGGCCGAGTGGTTGAGATAAGTGCGGATAGTCTTAGGGCTGGAGCAGTGATATAATCAAGATCCGAGTTTGTTGTGAAGAGGGCCGAGAAGCCTGACTATTAGGCCAAGTTCCTAAGGGTCAAACACGTTTCTGTTTGGAATTTATTTTGGCACATTTTCGGAGGTTTGTTGCTACAACAATCTGTTGTGCTAGGCCACAAGCCATAGCACACAACTAGAGGCTGTGTGATGGTTGCCAAGGGTGGACAACACCCTAAGAAAGAAGCATGGGTGAGGAGGAGACCTATGAGGGTATGCTGCAACCCTTAAAGGGTTAGTTTGTTGACTGTGGGATGAAACTGCCACTGCAAGTGCCCTAATTAGGTGTGCAGCAAACAGTTGTGCAAACAAATGACAGCATGGTCTAGTTGGACTATTTGGGCATGTTGGTGTAGCTAGACATATTATGGGACAACAGCTAGTACAACATAGTGCTATCAGCATACAATGATGAGTAGAAATGCAACATAATATAAAAAGGGTGCAACGTTATGTATGATGCAGCTACATGATTGAATGCAGTGATGATGAGTGCAACATAGAGTGCAGATCCGTGATGAGAACGGCCCAGTGATTGGAGAAGCACAGTGACAGGAGCAACAACATGAAGTGCATAACATGGTCATTAGGTCCAACACTGTGATGATGAGTGCAGCATGGTGCAGCACGGTGAGGTGCAACACATGGACGAGATGTAGCACAATGATAGGTGAAGGAGTCACCTTGGAGAATCAGTTGAAGCAGCATGTCTTCAACTGATCTCATGTAGAGATGATCTATTCTCTTATCTAGAAAGTCAAAGTGTTGACTTCTGTTGTAAATGTACTATCTCTCTCTCTCTGCTAAACTATTGAAGATCATATAAGAAGAATTGATCAAGGGTTTCCCCACATTGGGGTTTGTCCCTAGCTAGTGCCACATCTTGTGTCCTCTTGTCTTGGCTTGTCTTCTGCAATTTATGTTTATGTTCTATATGCAATTTACTTTAATGCTGATGTTATTGTTAATTTGGAAAAGATATTGAGCTAACTATGAAAATTGAAATAAATTGCTCTAAGCATAGAACATACCTAAACTTAACAGGTTTCTAGCAGTGGCATCCATCTCTAGGTGGTGCGTATTTCTGGAGGATGTAATGGAGGGAGGCTGAGTTTGTTTGTGGCATCTTATGGAGGAGTTTTGGTCAGGAGAATTTTTGGAGAGGAGACATAGGAGTTTTGCTACCATTTTGGAGAGCTTTTGAGCTAGAGGAGAGTGCTCCCATTCAGTGTGACTTTCGCACTTCTTGGGCCAGCGCAGAGGCAACATTTTGTGCTCACATGGGAGGTGGAGACTCAGCAATTGAGGATGATCCTTGTTGGGAGAGATAAGGAAAGCGTTAGTGGAAGTGATTTCTACTTTTCCAGAGTGTTTGAAGAAGATTTTGTTGGTGTATTGGCAGACAGTGTCCTTCAGCAGTTTTGGAGGGCGTAGGGCCTTTGGGGGTCGATTTTGGAAGGTCAAAATTTAGCCAAACCATTTCTGGGTTTTTCTGGGTTTTGTGAGAGGAGTTTGTGGTTAAGATTTCAAAATTTTCTAGGTGATATTTGGGTATGAAATCCTCATTCTTATAACAGGGCGAATTGCTAGTAGTTGGGGAATTTGCACCATTTTACGGGTTTGACTTTGGCTTGGAGATAGGCCAAACCCTTTCTGAGTTTTTCTATGTTTTTGACAAGGATCTCGGATATAAAGTTTCAGCATTTTCTGAGCACCGAAGAGGGGGTTTCTTGCAATTCCTTTCCAGCTAGGAGTAGTTTCTGGGGATAGCGTAGAGCATTAGAGGAGCAGTCATTTCTAGCTTCAAGATTATTGTTTTGTCACCTGGGTCCTGTCAAGCTTTCCCTTGAGGCAAGCCCAGGTGCATTTCTAAATATTATTGTACTTACTCCATTTCATTAATGAAATGGCTCTATTGGTTCTCACTTTTGGAGTTTTAATGAGCATTTGCTGACTGTTTTAAATTTTTGTGTCACAAATCGATTTTGTTTTGCATATCATCGTTTATTTAAGGTTGGAACATTACAGATTTCTTGAGGGCAAGCAATCTTGGGGCAGGAGGATTTGTAATGTTCTTTTATCTAGCATTCCTTATGGCATGGATAGGATGGACTTTCAAAATCGGGGGCAGACAGGTCATAGGTGCAGGTTGGCATCCTCAGCGAGCCCAGGGGTTTTTTGAGGGGTTTTGAGGAGTTTTTATGAGGTCCGATGGAATTCTCTTGGTATATTCCATCATCTGCACAATTTTCCTTCTGTTTCGTGGCATTCTAATAACTTTCAAAAAAACAGAGTTATTAATGGGTCTGACTCAAACAATTACACTTAAGGTGGCATTTCGGGAGAAATACTTGGCAGAACATCTTAGTATAATAGCTCGTTGGAACCGAAACGAGAATATCTACAAGATGGGATGATTAGAAGTGATTTCCAATGACCTAAGGAGGCATGGTGGCCAATTTACCCTTTTCCCACATTAAAAGGAATATTTTAATTGAAATAAAAGAGGGAAAAGTGCTCCATGATTAAAATAATAATAAAATAGGAGGTTCTAAAGGGGTCCATCAGATTTATAAAGAAGAGGAGGAGGCCATTAGAGGACATCTTGGATTTGATATTACTTCTTGTATGAGAGGTTGAGAACCTGGTTCTCTACTTCATTGGTAGCCCCAGGACGGAAACCCTCAGGTGTGCTAGTGGGTGTTGGACGAAAACCCAATACTCTTGAGGAGATTTCACTCAAAAATCTCACAGTGCTTCAGTGGAGTTTGGAGAGAGTAGTTCGCAACAGTCTTCTCACCAAGCCATCTACATCATTGCCAGAGCCATTCATCAGTTGGGTCAGAGATCTTTTTTTGGGTTTGCTCCGCTTGCTTAGCAAGCTCAGGTTCCACTATTCCTTCATGTTGATGTACTCTTTTCAGTGGATTAATAAAATGGCTCAGTGATTTTATTGGCATCTATTTGTGTATTATTCGCTGCTTGTATGTCTATTTACATTTATTTTGTTGTTCAAGTTTATTTCTGGTATCTACTGTTCAAATTCCCATTTGGGACATTACAATAGGCCATTTAGAGTTTTGATGCTTTTGTTTCATATGTGTATAGCATTCAATGTCATTTTTCTATATTCACTCTTACATACTATATACATGAACAAACTATGCATATTTGGTGTTTAATGGTTTAGATACATGAATATATTCTTTTATTATTAAGATTTACACATTTTATGTATATTTTAGTCAATTATTTGCTATATTCACTCTTACATACTATATATATGAACAAACTATGCATATTTGGTGTCTAATGGTTTAGATACATGAATATATTATTTTATTATTAAAATTTGCATATTTTATATATATTTTAGTCCATTATTTTAACCCAATTGTCTAGCCAGTCCCAAATTGCCCCTTGTCTAGTTCTGGTCCTCGTTTCGGTTTTGATAAAAATTTGGTACATACTAGCAAGTTATATTATGGAATGACCTTTCATCAACAAAATGTTTAGTTGAACCTTGCTATGACTTCTATTGACAAAACGGGGAATTATTGTCGTAGGGAAAATTAACATTGAAGCATAGAAGAGAAAATCATATGCTGCATTAAAGTGAGACAGAGGGTGAGCTCTGAGAGAAGCTGCAACAGATGGCATATTTTCTCTTTGAATTGATCACAAAGAGATTAGAATGTTCCATCATTCCTTTTGTAATGAGGGCTTCTCTTTGTGGATGACACTGGAGAAAGATTACTTCAATCGTGATCCCACAAGCCTGAACAAATCAACCACAGACTAAAGTTTGCCACACTGATGGATTAAAAAAAACTTCTTTTGCCAGCAAAAGACATGCTCACATATATGACAGAGAAAACAAAACAGATAAAGCTAGTTAATGACATTGATTATTTGGAAATTCCTCTGTTTTTTGTCTTGACCCAGGGGATTTGTACCTTGAATCTCATAGTTTACATAATACTTCATAACAAGGCGATTGCCAATTGAACTACCCATGGGCCTGATTCTCAGCAAGTCATTAAACCACACAAAATTGATAATAAAAATGCCAGAACAGCCACAGCAACACATCCATAAGAATGGAATTTATGAGAAAGAATGAAGATCCAGATCCAGAATGTAACATAGATTACAATTAATAACTTATCAAACATTTGGCCATTGAACCAGAATGGAGATGACTAAACAGAGATACATGGAAATGAGATTATGACGTCAACACACCTTTCATTCTTCTCCTGGATGTAAGGATGTCTTCTGTAATGTAGTGGGTACGAGGCTCCACTATACTGCAGGCCTGAAATATAGCCAGTCAGAATTGAGAGGACAAGCCTGGGTACAGGGGACCTTTCTGTTAGATCACAAATTAAGTAGTGAAGATGTGGGCCTTCATTAAGAAGTCTGTAGTAACGTAAATAATCAATTGGAAGTGCGTAATCACGTAACGAATCATTTGGTATCTGTGATTCTCCACTCCATTTTCTTTTTGTTGGGATTCCACGGGGATGTGGCCAATGACTGCCCTCACACACCCATGTTCTCATATTGCGTAAGATGAAAAAGTTAGGTGGAGAACTATTTTATTTTCACAGCTCACACGCAGGTCTTGACCCATCAATACGCACGTTTTATATGCATCTAACCATTTGTATAAATTTGCATCTTTGACTTTAAGAGTCTTTACTCAGCGGTTCATAGGAGGGCGGTCTCCTGGTTCATAGGAGGGCGGACATAGAGAGACTTGATTATATGATGTTTTGTTGATTGGATTTTTGGGTTTTAAAGAGAAAGCTGATGTTTTGTTGATCGGATATTTGGGTTTTTATATGAATGTAATTAATTTTTTTTTCAGTTTATGATTGTTTTGGTTTCATGATTGTCATTAGAAAATTTTCAATTTATATCAGAAATTGGAGAATTAGGTATGATGTTTTGTTGATTGGATATTTGGGTCCCTTGGATCGTTTTAGTGAGGTGAATGTCATTAAAAATCTTTTAATTCATATCAGAAATTGGAAAATTAAGTTGAGATAGATTTATATGTGAATTATAGATTAGTTGACTTGTGTGTAATTTAAAATATTCCATTTCAATTCATATTAAATTGGAAAATTAGGTTGAGATAAATTTATATATGTATATAGATTATTTGACTTTTGTAAAAATCTCTATCATGTTTTAAATTAAATATTATGAAAAGATTAAAAATAGAAAATAAATTGGAAAAACTAAAAACCAGACATGTCCAAATTAGACCAACTTTCACATAATCATAATAATAAATATGTCCAAACCAGACCAACCTTCACATAATCCTAATAAATAATAAATATCTCATGGTATCTCATTGTGAATTGATTATTAAAAAAACAGTGAGGAATTTGTCTTATTGTTTACAATCAATACTTTATTGTATTGTCTAAATTCAAGACACGTATCTCTGCAGAGCATGTTTCAAACCGAATCCAGCACAACACATTTTAAACAGGGAGTCCAAGTGCATTATAACCATCAATTACTTGCAAGAATGAAAATGGAAAGTCAGAGTTTAGAACCACTTGGCTGAATTATGGAGCATCCCATTCTGTCAGTTTATGTTTTAGAAAACGTTATCTGTTGGAATATAGAATCATGTGTAGCACATTTTTCATTACGGAGCATCCCATTCTAACTTCTGCCGATTTCTGTTTAAAAAATGTTTATTCTTTCGTTAATGGAGTTTTAAAACGTTTCTTAGGAGCCCACTCGCACAGGTTCGTTAAAGTATCAATCAAATATTATATCCGGAAGCTCCACCTATTTCAGCATAAATTATTAAAACCGTTAATGAAGTATATTTGGGGGATGTTATTCTAGAATATTTTTCTATATATTGTTTAATTTTATTTATTAGTATAATAGTTTAGATGAATCTATATGAATATTAAAATTTAATTATGCTATGTTAAATTTAAGTGGGAAAATAATTTTATTTTAGTATAGATTATTAATATTATTAATTGAGGATGTTATTTGTAATATTGTTTAATTTTATTTATCAGTATAATAGTTAAAGTGAATCTCCATTTAAAAAATAAAAATTATTATATTTCTTTAAAATTTGAGTGGGATATTGTTTAATTTTATTTATTAGTATAATAGTTAAAATGAATCTATATAAAAAAAGTAAAATTGATTATGGGAAAATAAATTATGGGATGAACATAAGAGGAGAAAAAAATTAAATTATGGGATGAACATAAGAGGAGAAAAAAATTATGTTAATGTTGTAATAAAATTTACATATATAATTTAAATATATTTTAAACATTTTTTATAAGTAAATATTTAATTATTTTTTATATAAATACATGTTTTTTTAATTAATAAATATGTAATCTAAATATATTTTTAATATTTTTAGTAAGTAAATATTATTTAGTTTTGATTTTTTGATTTTTAAATTTAAGTGGGAAAATAATTTTATTTTAGTATAAATTATTAAAATTATTAATTGAGGATGTTATTTTATTAATTGAGGGTGGTGCGGTCTTATCTGTGGTGCGGTTATATATTAAACAGTAGCTCGGAGAGGTTATATATAACAGTCTCGCATATATAAAACAGTCTCTCGGTTATATAAAACAGTCTCGCAGATATTGAACGGTGCGGTTATATATTGAATGGTATCTCGCATATATTGAACGGTGCGGTTATATTAAATGGTCTCTCGCATATATTGAACAGCTCGGTGGTGCGGTCTTATCTGTGGTGCGGTTATATATTAAACAGTTCGGTTATATTGAACGGTGCGGTTATATATTGAATGGTCTCTCGCATATATTGAACGGTGCGGTTATATTAAATGGTCTCTCGCATATATTGAACGGTGCGGTTATATAGTGAACGTCTCGCATATATTATAAATGGTCTCTCGCATATAAACAGTGCAGTCTTCATATATAAATGGTCTCTCGCATATATAAACAGTGTGAACTCTCGCATATATAAACAGCTCGGTGCGGTTATATATTGAACGTTTTCTCTTCGGATCTTTTCTCTTCTGAACGGGTTCGGTTGTATAATCAGTGCGGATATATATTGAACGATTCTCTTAAATCCTCGTATCCGATGATTTTGGCATATATAAATCCGAAGCTCGGTACCCTCGTTCCGGTTTTAAGGCTCTGGTTTTTGAAATATATATAAACCCTCGCATTCGGTGATCTTGGTTCGCATATATAATTTGAGCTCTCGGTGATCTTGGTTCTAGGGCTCGCATTTATAAACGCATTTGGTGATCTCGGTTTTAAAGCTCGCATACATAAATCCAAAGCTTGGAGATCTTGGCTCGCACATCAGGTTTGGATATCAGGTGCACACATTCCTTATCTTTTTCTTTTCTAATACATATTTGCTCATATAATTTCAAGTATGAATATTTCACCACAGTTACCAAAGATTACCAAGGGCAGACCTAGCACAGTTACTCTACAAGGCCTCTATGAGTATATAGAGTCTTTAGAGAAACGTAGAGAAGAAAGAGAAGCCAAGTTACAAAAAGATTTAGAAGACGTGCTAGAAAATAAATTTGCATCTCTTGAAAACACGATCCAAAAACAAATAGAAAATAAAATAGAACTACTGGAGAATAAAATGGAGGCAATGGAGACTAGATTGCATGTTATAGAAAAACAAAACCAAGATACTAACCAACCATCCCAGCAAGGAGACGTTGATACCTTAGAGGGTCTTAAAATGA
The DNA here is from genome assembly GCA_031772625.1 of Pinus tabuliformis. Classification (NCBI taxonomy): domain Eukaryota; kingdom Viridiplantae; phylum Streptophyta; class Pinopsida; order Pinales; family Pinaceae; genus Pinus; species Pinus tabuliformis. The sequence continues at coordinate 509,227,884 of CM062818.1, read as the reverse complement.
AAGACATGATTAAAGAATTAGAAGAAAAAGTTAATAGCCGCCTCACCTTAAATAGTGTGGTAGATAAGTTAGATATTAAACCAATTAAAGACGAAATGAAAAAATTAATAGAATTAGACCACGAACGTAACAAAAGGACCTTAAACCTTATAATCTTCGGTTTAAAAGAGGAAGAAGATGAGGATACTTTAGCCTTAGACCAGACAGAATTACATAATAGATTACAAATTGAAACAATGTGACTCACAGAAGCAACAAGGTTGGGGAAATTAACCGAGAATAAAGGAAGATTAATCCGCATAAAGGTGAGCTCTACTGATCATAAGCACAACATACTTAGTAAAACCTCAAGTCTAAAAGGAACGAGAATATTCATAAATGAAGATCTCATTCCAGAAGATCAAGCAGAATTAAGAAAGGAGGTTCAAAAGGTAAAAGAAGCTAGAAAGGAAGGAAAATGGGCAATAATCAGAAATAGAAAAGCCTTTATTCGAGACAAAAACCAAAAAGATAGTAATCAATAGCAATTAAACATGCTCCGGATCCTTTCTTGGAACTGTCGGGGCTTCCCATGGAACAAAGGCCCCAAGCTAAGTTGGATTTCAAATGATGTTGATATTATTTTGCTTGTTGAAACTTGGGAGCACGAAGAATCTAAGGTCCCTAACATAGATGGCTTTACGCTATGGTCTACATGGAACAAGCGATCCTCCCGTAGAGGCATTGGGAGAATAGCTTGTTACATTAAGAAGAACATCTCCCCCTATGTTAGGATTTATAAAAACGACCCTTACAACCAATTTAGTTGGATAGAGATCAGAGACATTAATAATAAAAAGTCCTACATAGCAATATGTTATTTCCCCCCCATTAATTCTAACTTCTATAAGAAGAAGAATCTAGATAAAACTAACCCTTACAATAGTTTAGAGAATGATATTTCTAGCCTAAGGAATGATGGTAATATCCTTTTAATAGGTGACTTCAATGCTCGAACTTCAAACAACCAAGCTATTATTTTAAGCAATCGTTCCAACCCTAATCCTCTTTGGTTAGACGAAGACCCTACCCTGGCTAGTAGGTACAAAAGGAGCTCTGAAGACCTCGGGGAAAATTTGTTTGGGTTAGAGCTAGTCAAGCTCTGTAGTGCTCAGGATCTCATAATTTGCAACGGTCTAAAAAAGTGGCCCAATTCCAGCAAGATGACCTGCATCCATGGACTTGGTAGCAGCGTGGTAGACTACGTTATTTCCGATCTTCCATTATATAACGAAATGATAAACTTTGACATCTTAAACGACCACGAGCCTAACTCCGATCATAGGCCTTTACTTATAACCCTCAATTTTGTCATGCATAGAGTTCCCATAGAAAATAATACTTACAACCAAAAGAACTTAATATTTGATAAAAATAAAAAGGATCTCTTTCTAAATGAATTAAAAACTAATTTGCCTCCTTTATCTAGTATAGACAACATAGAAGACCTATATCATAATTTTACTACAACCCTCTCATATTATATTAAAAAGTTCTCAATTGAAGTCTCAAATAATAAAAGAAATAGCAAAACAATTACTGGTATGACAAAGATTGTAAAAATGCGAGGAGAGCAATTAAGGAAGCTGTTGATGATTCTCTTAAAATGGACAAGATAAGAATATACAAAGCCCTAATTAAAAGGAAAAAGAGGCAGTACATTCGTCAAAGACAGGAGAATCTCTTACACCTCTCTAAGGTAGCTCCTAAGAAATTTTGGAGGCAGATTCTGACTAGGAAGACTAAGGATAATAATAAAATTACTCTTCACGATTGGAATTCTTATCTTAAAAAGCTTTATGAATCTCCTAATGTCATGGATAATTTGGAAACCCTGCTCACAACGAAAGAAGTCTTCTCTTTAGAAGACATTAAGTTTGGGGTTAATCGCCTCGCGAATGGGAAATCTAAGGACATTGAAGGTTACCAGGCAGAAATCTTAAAAATTGGAGGCCATGTCCTCATCCCCCACATCCACAAGCTTTTCAATCAAGTTGTTAAGCAAGGGTTCCCTAAACCTTGGACTGAGAGCCTCATTATCCCTATTTTTAAAAGTGGAGATACAAATAACCCCTCTAATTATCGGACAATTATGATCAGCCCTCTCTTAGCCAAGTTGTATGGTAGTATTCTGGAAAAAAGGTTAAGCATATGGCTTGAAAGTGAAGGTAAGCGGGCTAAAGGCCAAGCAGGTTTCAGAAGACATCACTCAACAACAGACCACCTTGTTACGCTTAGGATCATTGCGGAGGAATGTCGTAATGATAAATCCAATTTATTTTGCTGCTTTGTAGACTTTAGAAAGGCTTTCGATACGGTTCCTAGATACAACCTTTGGAATAGGTTAGAAGAGCTCAAGGTTCCTCTTGAGTTGAGGGCTGCTGCTATAAGGCTATACGAGAATGTAATTGCCAAGCTAAAGAACAATGAGGGGTGGTCAAAAGATATTAAGTGTAACATCGGAGTTAAACAAGGTTGCCCCCTCTCCCCTACCCTATTTGGCATTTACATCGATAAGCTCGAAGGTTATTTAGAAGAAGCAGGATGTGGTGGCACAATCTTAGCTGGGATAGTCGTTATCCTTCTTCTCTATGCTGACGATATTGTTCTTTTGGCAAGGTGCCCTTCTGATCTTGATAAGCAACTCAAGCTTCTTAAGGATTTATGCTCTACCATGAGTATGACTGTTAACACTGACAAAACAAAAGTTATGATTATCAAATCCAAGAAGGACACTTGCGCTAATTTTATGTATGACAATAATAACTTGGAGGAAGTGTATTCTTACAAGTACCTAGGAATTGATATCCATCACAAGCTCAATTGGAACCATAGCATTGAGAAAAGGATCAATGGGGGATGGAAAGCTTATTTTGGTCTTGAAAATAATTGTAAAACAGCAAACCTCGTAATGTGGGATAAAAAGAAGTTCCTCTTTGAAACTTTAGTCACTCCTGTTATCTTATATGGCTGTGAAGTTTGGGGCTGCAGCATCTCCAGAGAATCATGGAGAAAGATTGAGCAAATCCAGAAGCGTTTTATAACTTATAACCTGAAAATTAAAAGTAATACACCCTATCCTATTCTCCTTATAGAAGCAGGTATTTCTCCTATTGAGAGCCTAGCTATGCTCAGGTTTCTGTTGTACAAGCACAAGCTCAATAACATAGACAATCATAGACTTCCTAAGCTAGCTTTAAATTCCAGCCAAAACCACCTAAGGCTTAACCGAGGATGGCATAAAGACACAAGGGCCTGGTTAAACTATTGGGAGATCAATGAGAATGATGCTTTGCAAAACATAAATAACATTAAAGAAGGTCATTAACCCCATCCTTGAAGATCAAAAGTATCTCTCTATTTTAACTAGCCCAAAGAAGAAAATTAATATAGCAAAGATTAGAACGAATTCTCATGAGCTCCATAGTGAAACAGGCCGTTGGGCAGTTCCTAAAACGCCATGGATGGAAAGGATCTGCCATATTTGTGAGAATAGGAGCATCGACGATCAAAACCACTTCCTCTTAGAGTGCCCTGCATACAACCACATTAGATCTCAATTTCACAACCTTTGTTACAATACTGACCTTCCTAGCCTTTTACAATGCCAAAATTATAGTGAACTCGGGAGGCTTCTCTCCAAGCTTTTTGAGCATAGGAATAAAATCTTAAATCAAAATAAATAATTTGTCTTTTTAGGTCCGATAGATCATTATTTGGTCTCAGCGGACGTTAACCATCATCATCATCATTTATAATATTGTTTAATTTTATTTATTAGTATAATAGTTAAAGTGAATCTCCATTAAAAAAATAAAAATTATTATATTTCTTCAAAATTTGAGTGGGATATTGTTTAATTTTATTTATTAGAATAATAGTTATAGTGAATCTATATATAAAAATTGATTATGCTCCCTCTAAAATTTAAGTGGGAAAATAAATTATGCGATCAACATATAAGAAGGAAAAAATTATGCTAATGTTGTAATAAAATTTAAATATATTTTTAACATTTTTTATAAGTAAATATTTAATTTTTTTATTATATAAATACATGTTTTTTTAATTAATATCATTAAGGTTTAAATATGTAATCTAAATACGTTTTTAATATTTTTAGTAAGTAAATATTATTTAGTTTTGATATAAATATTATGATTTTTCCAATAAATTTTAAAAGGTGAAGGTAAACCAAATAAAACCATCAAAATTATAATGTATTTCCAAAAAAACAAAATTGTAACTCATATGCAATGCTACAAGTTAAGATAAAGAATAAGAATAAGAAATTTAGAATCAAATCAAATAGGTTTTCTAATGTACAATACCTTAAAATATGTACGAGAACTTGATCAATATCTACATCTACTATTCAAGTGAGGATCTTCCAAGTCCAACTTTTAAGACAAAATTTAACTTTAAAATAAATTGTTTTAAGCCATAAACATTATTTTAATGTTGCAATAAGATTTAAATATTCAATCTAAATAAATTTTTAAAATCTTGAAGAAGAAAATATGATTTGTTTTTTATATGGGTACATGCCTCATCCTATAACTTTTGAAGACGAAAGTAAACCTAATAAAACCATCAAAGATACACTTTAATGCATTTTCCAAAAGGAGAGGAAAGTTGTAACTCATACACAATCCTACATGTTGAGATATGGATTGGGAATGGGTGATTTGAAATCAAATAAAAAATGTTTTCCAATGTAAAATGCCTTATAACACGTGGTAACTTGATCCATGTTTAGTGGGAGAATGAAGATTTACCAATGGCACTTAAAATGAAATGTATTAAAGACAAATTTTAAACCTTGAAAACTTTAAAGAAAAACTAATCCTCACTTCAAGTTTTTTTTATTGTTGTCATGACTAATAAAATTCTACAAGTGAAATAAATAAGGAAAAAATCACAATGAAAATTAAAACATAGTATGTGAGATTCCATTTTAACTAGGAAACCCTCCCATGCAAAATACTCTGAATTGTCATTACGAAGATGCTATAAGAGGATTACAAATACTACACTTAAATTATGGTCATGAACTAAATTGAATACATGAACATTGATAAATGAATAACCTTATAAAAATGCACAAAAGATCAAAGAATCCTCACGAGGGAGAAACTCTAGGATTTGTTAATATTCCACAAACTTTGAGAATAATGAGTACAATTGTGGTCTAAATCTTAATACAAAGAAGACTCACAAGCCTTAAATCACAACATTCAATGTTGGTTCTAAATGCCTCCTATATAGGTTGTCCGGAGTGTTGTGGAAACCACAAGCTTGGCATTTATAGAAATGCATTCCCTAATTTTCTTTTCAGATTGAGAAAAAAAACCTTACACTATAGTTAAGTAATAAAAAAACTTTCTCAACATTAGGCACAACCATTAAGGCTTATAACCTTCAATGTATAAACAAATCTCCAAAACATATTTGAATATCACTATCCAAGTTATTAAATGTTGCTCCAAAGTAGGTAGCAAAATGACCCCTCATGAAAAATCCTTTCACCTTCATCTCGACATCAATTAAAAAATGCACCACCAAAATGTCAAATGCTACCAAATAACTAACCAACCAAAAGAATTGATTTAGTTGCACTAAAAGAGGAATCATGTCAATTTATTTGATCATTGTATTGAATGCATTAACATGAAGGTTCCGTCCTTAAGATGCTAAATGTTGTATCCCAACAAAATAGAGAAATTTGGAAGCAACCTACTCAAAATGTTAACTACAAGCAATATTGATGCATCAACTTGAATGCTCAACACTTCCCCTCCATTAAATGCCTTGAAATAAATGAACCAACAATGCCCATCACATAATTTATTCAAAAGCAACAATTGAAACATCATTTTTAATTTTCCTCCCCTTCTTGTTCCTTACAATAAGTAGGATAGCATTCAACTTCTTCAAAAAAACATTCTATATTCATCATGAGAAATGGTATACCTACCAACAAAATAGATGAAACCATTTGTTCCCCAATTAACCATGCCATTTAATGTTAAATTGAAATTCATAACTATATAACTTATCATTTATTTTAGTATTTCTTGGGTGGAAAAGTTAAAGCCCAAGGCCTGTGGAGCCAATTTTAATATTTGTAAACCCTTTTTGAGGAAATAAATGGTTTATTTTAAGGCCAAAAACTTTATAAATGGAGTTTTCGACCTCTTCACATGTTTTTCACTTTGAGAGCTTCCAACAATGCAAAAATCACCTCAATCAGAGATTGAATGAGGAAGTTATGCCGCTTGCAAGTTGATTTATGTTGTTGACCACCATGGCACCATGTGGATGCTATGTTAGCTCCCATTACTCACACATGTGGAGTTAGTCACCTATGGAACTTTAGGAGGATTCTAGAGGGTCCAAAACCTAATCCTAATCAAGAGTTGAGGAGAGAAAAAACCCTTATGCTAACCCTAGATGACTATCATGACATGTTATATATTTGGTTGCCAGGAAAGGGGGGAGCTCCATTATTTTCATTTTATTATTATTACATAGTTGACTAGATTAAATGATTGGCATATTGGAGCAGAGTAGAGGAGGAAGACAAATTTGTAGCAACCATACATGTCATAATGTCAATGGAAAATCCATGGTAAGTTCACCTTTTTTTATTTGCATTTCATATCTAACAAGGAAAGAGAAAGGCATGGCCCTCACCTTATAGTTTGGTTTTCCCATCTTTGATTTCCCAAGGTGTATCTTGTGTACATATTGTGAATGGTGTGGTATTTTTTAGCTTACTTTACTTTCAATTTCAACTTATTTCCTTCTAAGCTAGTTGAAATTCTTGATCTCGATTAAAACATTTCATAACAAATAAGTGTGCAAAAACTTGTAAAATATGTTGGACTAACTATTCCAGTGGAATGTTTGCCTCAATTTAAGATCATACTAGTATTAAATAATTTTTTAAGGGTTTTGTATGAGATTACAAGATCTATGAATTGGATTAAAGAAAGAATTCTCAAAACCTTACTAGTCGTCGCCTATGATTACAATAACAATCCAAGGGATGATTTAGAGGAGATATTTTCAAAACTAGAAGCATAAATTGTTGACATTTCTTGTAACATGATGCTTTTAATAGTAGCTCTAGAAAAGTAGTTTGGAACTTTTGGAGAGTTTGGTAGCTCTAACTTGGAAGCCAACTCCAACAAGAAATTTGGAGAAAAAAAAGGCCTATAAAAGGAACTAGACAAAGAGCTACAGGAAGGGAGACTAAGTAACAATATCACTTCTTCACAATATTTGTTAGTGTAAAGTTTTTGGAGAAATGTATCAAAATACCTTACTTAAGTTAAAGGTGTCTTATAACCCTAAAAACAAAAGATGGCTACTTCTATGCTTCATATCTGCAATAAAACATGAATAAAAACCCTGCAACACAACAGATCTTGCAAATAAAAACATATAACAACATAAAATAGAAGTGAAATAACCCAATGGAGGACTTAATCAAATGATAATTTTATTAATATACCTAGTGAGGAAAAATTACAACATGGATTTGCAGTTCCCCCTCCGTGGGTGGGTCATTTCTTGTCCTTGTGCTTCAGTAGCATGCTTCTCTCTCTTAATTTGCAATGGGCAGGAAAAACAAAAAAAAATGGCTTGAACTCAAGTGGGAGCTCAAATGCTATGAGACAATAATGTTGATGATGAAAATGGTCATGGTGAAGAATGAATAGAAAACCCTTTATTTATAACAAAGTATTGAGCCAAATTAGGAATTAAAAAATAATAAAATACTATTGAATAAATCAAAATCTAGTCGTTGAGAATACTTTATTATATTTTTTTAGAGGGAAAAGATATTCAAAATGGTCAAATATATTTATTTAGAAAGTGACAAAGTAATTAACAAATAAAAATGATTTATTAATCACTTAGTGAGAATTAAGGAAAATATGAATTTGAAATAATTATTAAATAATGATTTAACAATTATCTCAAAAGGAAAATATGGAATAAATAAGGAATAAGAATTAAATAGTGATTTATTTAATTATTCCAAGGTGATCAAGTCAAAAGTGATAAGAAATAATTATAGAATAATGGTTTAATAATTATTCTTGTGGGGTATTTGGATTTTAATGAGAAATAATTTAGAAAATTGGTTTACTAAATTATTTCTTATAATAAAAGTGGGTTTTCCCATTGTAAAATTAATCCTACATGGTGTATTTCGATCCACCTAGTAAGAAATGGCTAGGTGATCGTTTTTTGGGTAATAACAATATTTTTTTAAAGTGAAAGTGGTCATCAAGCCTTGTTGAGGTGAGATTGATGTTGTTCAGTTGAATCATTGTTTGCAATAGTTACAAGTGTATTTCAATGTCCATAACATAGAAGAAGAGAAAAAGATATTATTTGTTTGACTAATTTATAGGGCTGTTACAGATCCATTTGGGCAGATCACTCTCAACATTCATATCGGTACTATTAGCGCCCATCAAACCCTAATCCAGTTTCTACATGCCCTAGACAAGTCATCACTTTGAATGCCTCCTTCCCTAAAAGTCTCCTGGACTGAAGCCCTCCAGAAATGCCTCCTTGAGTGGCTAGCGCAGCCTTGGTCAGGGGTAAATGCGCTTCAGTGCAGGTAGTCCCATGTAAGAGTGTGTTTCAATGCACTTAGGCCCACTTTGACCTGCGCAGGGCAAGATTGAGCAAATTCTTCATAGGGTTCTGGGAATATTCTTAACTTTTGGAGCATTCTAGAAGATTTCCACACTTATCATCTCCTATGAGCTCGAAATTGGATAGGGAATGAGTTAAGTAACCTCCTATCCTCTCATCCCTTCCTCCATGGAAACTAACTCTAAGTTTGGAAGGCCATTCAATACCCTCATTTATGACCAAACCACCTCCATTTTCCTATAAATTGAGCACTCATCTAAGTGATCAAGGGTTGGACTTTGAGAATTTGTAAGGAGATACTGTTGGTGTGAGGTTTGAGATTGTAAGCAAGTATTTTTATGCTGCCAGAGTGTTGTGCTTTTGATGTGATGTTGGATGGAACTAAAGCTGGAGGAGTGACATTGGATCGGACTTCATGGTTGTAACTCTTCCTTCTACTTAATAAAGTTGTTTACACCTTTTCCCATATTCTTGTCTTTATGTATGATGATTATATGTGCAAATTATTTCGATTCCATTTTCTTATAGTAGATAGGTCTTGCTTTGATTGGTTTTTGTCTTCTGTTTATGGTTGCAAGTACTTGTCGAGCGGATTAAGTTTGAGAAGGAGCGACGGGAGCCATACAAAGGAGACAAAGGGAAAGCAAAAGATAACAAGTAGGTCCCTTGTCTTATTTATCTTCTATAGAAAAAGGTTAAACGCTTTAATTCTGTTGTTCTAGGTGTAGCTACCCACCTAGGGAAATTGTGTTTATTTGTAGATACAAAATTCCACATAACAAATTGGCGACTCCGCTAGGGAACGATCATCATTCCGGGTAGTTTACCTTCATCCTAGTACACCTTAGTAGACTTTACTTGCTTCCATTGATCTTGTTTCAGCCTTTTTGAAGTGTTTTTTGGTAAAAATTGTGCTTGAAAGCCCCTAGAATGGCCTCTCTGGCACCAACGCAGGCTTGGTCAAGAGACAGAGCGCTGCAGAGCACCCTTGGCTTGAGGATAGTGCTCTAAAGCACATTGTCTCCCATTCAGGGTTGTGTTGATCCTCCTTAGGTCTAAAATCCCACCTTTTAGTTGATTTTTCCCAAATTTCCTTCTGTTTTAGCTTACTGAAAAATCAATGATTATTGCGTCTCTGAAATCAATTTATGTTTCCTTTCCTAGCCCTACTTTGGTCTTGATTGTTTAGGGTTTCTTAAATGATTTCTTTATCACTATCGATTCATTGTCAAAGTTAGTTTATATTCGATTAATCTTTGTTCAAAAGAAAGTATCGTAAAAGTCTTCATTTCTTTCAAAAAGGAACTATCATAAAGTCTTCATTCTTGCAAAAAGATTGATTGATTGATTGTATGTGCATTAGTTTCCTTTTGTTCATTTCGAACATTAAGGGAATTGAAAATAAAAACTTGCATTGTGCATTGAAAAAGTTTGTGTGCGCTCATAGGAATAGTTTAGGGAAATTGCATTAGATGTGCTCTTTGTTCTTTTATTAAAAGAATCTTATTGCTCTATCCATACTAGCTAAGGTTTTCATTGTTCAAATTGAATGAAAAGAATGCTTATCATATTAGTTGCATTCTAGGAATTCCAAAGACATCACGTGGTGAATCTTGAAAGGTAAATTCTTAATCAAGATCAACTTAAAATTAACCACAATTAACCTAATGGAGCATTGTCACCTAATGCAAAACATTTAGAGGTTCTAGGTTAGAGATGTATTTCAGCGTCGTAAAACATAGGAGCTATCGATAACTTGTCTGTGATACATTCTGAGTGTGATACCTCATTCCACGTATGTGAGTATATCGTAGCTTGTCCACGTACCTTCGGGTATATAGGGCGATGTTACAGTACATAAAGTATAAAGGAATGCTCTCACTATGTGGTTTCACATTAAACAACGCTAATACGGATTGGGCCTCCACATACTTTCAAGTATATATGGTAGGACTACATTAGGTTGTTATCCATCCATAGGTAACCGAGTCAGCCACCTTGTACATTGTGATACACTGAACACAACATTCAAGGAGATTGCCTGCACGTATGTTAAGTCCTTGGTTTACTGAGGCAGTATATTGTAGTTCACAGTTGCTTGGTAATCCTTTTGCCTAGATTATCCCTCTTTTGTTTTGTTATGTTATTTTGATTAAAATAAATTAATTGACCGCAAATAACATCCTCCACATCACTCCTTAGTTGATCTTAGGTTGAAACATATGGCAACAACTTTGGAGTCCACCAATCAAGGAATTCCTTTTGATGGGAATCCTAGTCCTTTTCCTCCTTTTGGAAATGTTGGTGCTCCATATATGGCTACATTATCCCTTCCGGGACATACCATCGCCTTTCCAGTATGGTTGTTCTCAACCTCCTTGGCCCAGCAACTGAATATTCCTACAACTGGACAAAATCAACCTCCAGCTGATCCTAAAGTTGACCCTTTGCCTTCTTCGTCGTTTGTTTCTTCCTCCCCTTCTTCCTCTTCGCCTGGTGAAAGTATTGACACTAGTAACCAGGTGGCTAAGAAGAAGAAGAAAATTCAGCAGGGGAGCAACCAAGCAACCGTTGCTTCAAATGAAACTTCTGATTCTTTAGATTCCAATGAGCTTGGAGGCAACCCTCCTGTTCCATCAAGACAGGAGGAAAATCCTCCTGTTCTCGTAACTCAAGGGGTTAATTATCCCGTTCTTACGATACCCCCTCCAAGTAGTCTGGTCACTTCCTTTGATTGGAATCAGTTGGCAGGATGTCATCTTCCTTCTTATGTGCCTTTCCATATCATAGTACAGGTTTATAATATGATTATATCTAGCACTATTATAGATGAAGGTGCATTTGTGAGTATCCTTTCCTCTACATCTTGGCAAGCACTCAGTTCACCATCGCTTGTGCCTGTTACCCAGAATATGTTGGTTTTTAAGAGAGGAACCAATCAACCATTAGGGATTCTTCCTTAGTTCCCTATTACTTTAGGAGGAAAAATTGTTTACCTCAATGTGATGTAGTCCTAGGCCCTTTAGATTACAATTTACTTCTTGGCCGCGACTATGTTTATGATATGGGATCTATTCATTGAACACTCTTTCGAGTGATGTGTTTCCCGCATGAAGGCACAATTGTCACCATTAACCAGCTTTCATTTCCCGGTCCAAATATGGATTCCATTCAACCATCTTCCCTAAATGGTCCTTTTGTCCCAATGGTATCGTCCCCACCACGGGTCAATTATGTGGCAACCCGTTCCATGCCTACATCAACGAACGATCAATTCTGTCATGTTGTACATTATGTACTGGGGGCATTGGAAACAGATCTCGGGTTCCTTGTTACAGATCCCTTCCAGAGCATTGTTCTCCCATCTGATGAGAACCTCTTGGAAGTCATGACCTCTTATGGGTCGTGACAAAGGGTATGAGGATAGTTCTTTTACTGTGTCGACCTCATTAAAAAATGAAACAGGTCCTAGAGCATAGTTCCTTGTCTTGTGTCAAGCTCATTAAAAATGAAACAAGGAATCAAAGTAGAGTTCCTTGTCTTGTGTCAAGCTCGTTAAAAAATGAAACAAGGAATTTGAGCATAGTTCCTTGTCTTGTGTCAAGCTCGTTAAAAAATGAAACGAGGAATATAAGGATAGTTACTTGTCTTGTGTCAAGCTCGTTAAAAAATGAAACAAAGAATATGAGCATAGTTCCTTGTCTTGTGTCAATCTCATTAAAAAATGAAACAAGGAATATGAGGATAGTTCCTTGTCTTGTGTCAACCTCGTTAAAAAATGAAAGAAAGGGTATGATGATAGTTCCTGGTCTTGTGTCAACCTCGTTAAAAAATGAAACAAAGGGTATGAGGATAGTTCTTTTACTGTGTTGACCTCATTAAAAAATGAAACAGGTCCCAGAGCATAGTTTTGTGTCTTGTTTCAAGCTCGTTAAAAATTGAAACAATAAATGAGAGCAGAGTTCCTTGTCTTGTGTCAAGCTCGTTAAAAAATGAAACAAGGAATATGAGTAGAGTTCCTTGTCTTATGTCAAGCTCATTAAAAAATGAAACAAGGTCCCCTTGAGAAAGGTTCCAAGTCGAGTCTTTGATTAGATCTCGTAAAATCCCAGTCAAGTATTTCACTTGATCTCGTAAATGAAACTTTATTCCATCCACCTAATAGTCATGAGTAGTCTACTTAGGTGAAGGTAATGAAGCTTGGGGGCATGCACCTAAAATTGAGTCATCACGCTAGGGGCATGTAAACCAATCTCAAGAATAATTTTCGTTTCAAGCTTGTGTAAAAATGAAACTGAATCCAAACATAGTTTTTCATTTCAAGCTGGTGTAAATATGAAACTAAATCCAAGCATAGTTCCCTATGGTTCAAGCTTGTGTAAAAATGAACCCATCTCCATTTTAACCGTCATGATTTCCATTCTATCAGCCTCTTTCGTCAGATGAGCCTTGGTTTTTCTCCTTCCATTGTCACTATCTTCTTGGTCGATCATACGCTTTCACTTGGTTGTTTTACCCTTTTTTGAGGAATAGTTGCAATGAGTGGTCTTATTAGCCAGCCTCTTCACATAAATCAACATGTTTTGAGAAGTTCCAACATCACCGAAACCAGTCGCTATCCTAGACACCACTCGTTCCTCTAAATGGAGTCCTCTTTAAACTCTTTTCAGACTCTCAAAATATGAAAATATTGAAATATGAAAATATTGTCGAGTGCTTGTCCTTTTCAGCTCGTTAATGGATTGGAAACGACATCTACTCAGTATAAGTTTAACCCTTTTTCGGACTGATATAGATTATTTACGAAAAAGGAATATGTTGATCGAAAATGGTCAATAGGTTCTCTCTTGTATTGTTTTACGCTTTTTCGGACTTGAGAGACAAATCTACGAAAAAGAATTTGTGGAGTTTTCTTTTTGTCCCTTTTCAAACTCTCTAAACATGAAAAGGACCGAGTTATCATTGTTGTTAAAATCGTTAAAACATCAAATAGCGGCAAACTTTTCCATCATGACAAGACCGATTTTCACCTTCACTAGACTCATTAAAACATCACATAGTGATGGATTCACCCGAAGGGTGGAATTATACAAAAATAATATGTTATCCTCCTCAAGCTTGATAAAAAATAAAGAGGTATTGGTCAGCAATGACTAGGGAAAATGGGAAAAGGGGTAAACCACTTTATGACAACAAGTCGCTCTTGAACAGGACACTTTCACTTCATCATTGTGACTACTTGGGTTGGGTTATCTTCTTGATGGTCATCATACCATCCATTACTTTGATTTTGGGTCAATGATATCAATTCATTCAGTGTCACGAACATGTTCAAGAAAAGTCACTCAGTTAAATTCATCCTTTGCAATACTCATAAACTTTCATTTTCATGACCGTCATTCCTGAACCTTATGTCATTAGTGTTGGCATTATGACACAGGTGTTGTCCTTGATGGAAACTCAATCAGATGGCAGATCATAGTTCAGGCTCTCATAATGAAATAAAAAGAGATATATGCAGTTTCATCTTAACCAAGCTGCGTACACATGCGGGATCATTGATCAAAAGGCGCATATGCGTATACATGCACTTTCATGCACGGAAAAGCGCGTATATATGGGAAAACTCATTTTTAGTCCATGGTATTTGGTCCTTGGCATTTGGACCTATGGTTGTGGACCATGGTATTGCATCCGAAGTTTTGAACCCAGGTATTGGGTCCCAAGTATTGGTTCTAAGTGGTTTTGGACCGTGGTATTGTGTAAGGCCTAAGACTATAAAAGGGGGAGGAGATCATTAGGCAAAGGTATTGACTCAAGCATTGAATATCTTATGAAGAGCTAGATCTGGAATACTGGTCATTGGGTTATGGTGCATAGCTGGATTTGAATCAAGGAGGAACCTGAGCGCAAGAAGAAGGATAAGTACTATTGATGGGTCAAGATCTTAAGGCTTGAATAGTAGTATCTTTGTGTGATTTTGATTTGTTATTTTGGTGCATGACTTGATCTATAAATCTGATAGTCTGGGTATAACTAATTTCTGAATAAGTGAAAAGGATAAATTATCCTTTATAGATCTGTACGCAGGTTCAGCGAAGCAAAGGCGCGTATACACGCTGGTTCTTCAATTCAAAATAGCGTATACGCAGGTTGGCCTTAATTCAGATGCGTATGCACGTAGGTTGTACACATTGAAGTAGCGTACGTCTCTTGAAATATGTTTTAGCTACTTCTGTTTATTGCTACAATGTTCGAGGTTCATAATTGGTGTCTGGTTACTATTACTGTTTTCTGGGTACAACATTAAGAGAAGTGACTATTTGATTCAGTTTTGTTTGGTGCAAAGGAGATTGGTTGATGCAGATATACTTGATGTTTGATTGATGTTATTCATGGATCTAGTCTGAAAATTTATGAAACGTCGTCCCTGGAAGAAAAGAGAAGGTTGTAGCCTTCTGTAGGTCAGCACCTACGTACTAGTAAACACATCAACTAGTACAAGAGCTAAGGGGGTTGCATCTCCCTTCCAGGAGAAGCTGGAGAATGAGAGAAGGTTGTAGCCTTTTGCAGGTAGCAGCCTGCGTACTGGTATAAGACTGCACCAGTACAAAATCATTGTAAAAAGAAGTTTCTAATTAAAAGAAGATAGAGACGAATTGCAACAGGTAGTTTTCACCCACATTGGGTTTCCACCTTATATCTTGTGTTCTTATGTGTGACTTCCTGTTCTGGTTTACTGTTCCTGGTTATTGTTTATATGGTTTGATGCACAGATTAATGAACAACATCTGAAAAATTATTTAAATTACAGGTCTGATGGTTATACACTAGTTTCCTTAACTGCAGTTGCGTACATACGCGGTTTTTACTAACTGAAGTAGCGTATGAAAATCTGATTACGAAATGAAAAATAATTGACCTGATAACACTGATTCACACCCCCCCCCTCAGTATTATTTCCAACAGTCAGCCACATTCCGTCTCCAAAAATCACTACACTCATTTTGTGTCGTTGGTGTGGGATACATCAAGACCCTCCTGTGATGAGTCGCTTCTTGTTGACATCAACACATTATCCAAGAAGTTGACTTAGAAACACCCTTCCAGTACCTTGGGGCTTGTGTACATCAATGGCAATTTTCTCGCTTCTGGATATAGGTTGACATCACTGGCCTTCGACTGAATGATTTTGTATGGTGTTCAACATCAAAACATCCATTCACACCATGCAGAATGTATTGCAGTACCTTGAGGATCATTATCATTATCGGTGATTTCTCTCACATCTGTTAACGGCTTACATCATTGGCTGGTAATCAGACGACGTCTTCCCATGTTCGACTTCAGATCACATATTCACATGGTTAGACTCGTACTTGAGTGAACGAATGAACGAGATAGAAGAGCACAGATCTAGTTTCATCCATTCGGGCTACGATTTTAGGAAAGCACTAAATCATTTGTACAATGGATTTACACAGATGGTCATCCTATCATGGGTCTATATTTGTAGACGACTATCTATGTACATGTAATGAAAATTTTATATGTTGAGCATGGGTATGCCTTCCCTCAGCGATTCATGAAAAATCCAAAATATCATGATATTATGTATTGTAATTGATGCAGGTCACCATCCGCTTTAGAACCTCCTCATCACATCGTAAAGCATATCACTCGACATTATCATTTTTGACTTCATGCTTTAGGGGGCAGCTGTTACAGATCCATTTGGGCACATCACTCCCAACATTCAGATCAGTACTATTAGGGCTCATCAAACCCTAATCTAGTTGCTACATGCCCTAGACAAGTCATCACTTTGAATGCCTCCTTCCCTAAAAGTTTCCTGGCCTGAAGCCCTCCAGAAATGCCTCCTTGAGGGACCAACGCAGCCTTGGTCAGGGGTAAATGCACTTCAGTGTAGGTAGGCCCATGTAAGGGTGCATTTCAATGCACTTAGGCCCACTTTGACTTATGTTGGGTGAGATTGAGCGAATTCTTCATATGGTTCTAGGAATATTCTTATTTTCTAGATCATTCTAGAAGATTCCCACACTTATCATCTCCTATGAGCTCGAAATTGGATAGGGAATGAGTTAAGTAACCTCCTATCCTCTCATCCCTTTCTCCATGGAAACTAACTCTAACTTTGGAAGGCTATTCAATACCCTCATTTATGACCAAACCACCTCCATTTTCCTATAAATTGAGCACTCATCTAAGTGATCAAGGGCTAGACTTTGAGAATTTATAAGGAGATACTGTTGGTCTGAGGTTTGATATTGTAAGCAAGTATTGTTATGATGTCGGAGTGTTGTGATGTTGATGTGATGTTGGATGGAACTCAATCTGGAGGAGTGACATTGGATCGAACTTCATGGTTGTAACTCTTCCTTCTACTTAATAAAGTTGTTTACACCTTTTCCCATATTCTTGTCTTTATGTATGATGATTATATGTGTAAATGCTTTCGATTCAATTTGCTTATAGTAGATAGATCTCTTGCTTTAATTGATTTTTTTCTTCTATGTATGATTGTAGGTACTTGTCGAGCGGATTAAGTTTGAGAAGGAGCGACAGGAACCATACAAAGGAGACAAAGGGAAAGCGAAAGATAACAAGTAGGTCCCTTGTCTTATTTATCTTCTATAGAAAAAGGTTAAATGCTTTAATTATGTTGTTCTAGGTGTAGCTACCCACCTAGGGAAATTATGTTTATCCGTAGGTACGAAATTCCACATAACAAGGACAATGCTCAAACTTGGTGGGAAAGTCACATGGAGATGATTAGGTGGGAGGGTGATCCTCCAATAACTAAGGGAGGTATTTAAAACCTTCATTAACTCCTAGTTTTACCTTATTGGATTCAAAGAAAACCAATGGATTTGTTGTCACTGCTTCCAATGGAATGAAGAGATAAGTGTATAAGAGTACACCATTGATTTCAAAAATTAGGCCATTATGTTTGAAATATCTCCCAAGAACCTGCATGTAGTACTTAATTATCTTGATGGTCTCAATAATAATTTAAGTAGGAAAATTATGCCATTGTAACCTAGGACCATTAATGAGGCTTGTGTGGAAGAAAAATATTTGGAGAATATGGACAAGAAGAAAAGATAATCAAATGGTTCCTAACAAAAGGACTACCAAGGAAGGAGATAAGAAGCCAAAAGGAAAGGATAAGAAGACAACGACTATTTCATATCTGTGCAAGGATGGAAGGAACTATTGAGAAATCTAGGGCATCATGAATTAGGTGATTTATCTTGATTAGTAACTCCTTGTGAGTATCTTTTCCTTCATTAGATTAGGATCTTTACTTTTATTGAGTTATTAGTGTTCTTCTTCATCAAACAACTACCATTGCATGAACATAAATAGACAAGAGACATAGGATGTAGGGTATGAGCCAGGACCAAAACCTCTCACTCTTTGAGAGGAAAACCCACACATATTCTTCTTATAGAGATTCCAATTTACGAATACCAAGACCAAGACCCTTGACCTATTAGCCACTCCAAGATCAAGACACAAGTTCTCTTTACTCTCTTCCTCTTCTTAACTCATCTTCCCTTTCGTTATTCTTAGCACTGAAACATTGCCACCAACTTTTTCGATCTGTGATCTTCTATTGTGACATTGAGACTTTCCCTCTCAAATCTGAACTATTGTTCATATGGTTAGCCCTTAAGCTTCTTTGTTATTCCTTCATCGTCTATTCAGATTTATATTTTTACTTTGTCATTGAATTCAGATAGTTCTTAATTCCTTTTGACTGTCATCATATTTGTACTTCAAGGAGGTCCGAACTATAGCCTTCACTCAAATTGTGTGACTATGTTTAGGGCATCGTAACAATCACTCTAATATTCAAAGTTAATATGAACTTCTTGTTGTTACTCCACCCGAAATCATAGAAAGACCTATCGGAACTTTACTCTGTCATCATTTGAACTTTATTTTTCCTTTGTCTACAGAAAAACCTAGAGATGTATCGAACTGGTTTTTGTGCTAATGCGAAAATCCTTCACTCCTATTTATAGTGGTTGATCCATATAAATAAGCTGACATGAGGAGTTGAATAGGTTTGTCTTCAAAATGGGAAGCCTACATGAGTTTCTTTCATTCATTTGGAGGCCAAATTGAAGAGGAGGACAATGCTTATCTTTGGAGGGATTCTATACACTTTAATAGACTCATATACATTTGACATATGCTCAAGAAGAGCTCTTCATACATGACCTTGACTCTTTGACTTTAATGAAAAATCCTAAGGCTCTCAATGGAAGCCATCTAAAATAGAATCCCTTTCTCATGAAACCCATGAAGCAAGTATTACAATAATAATTTTATTCTCTTCTTTTCACCATTTACAAAGATCATAATTACATGTCATTATGAAGACCAAATCTTGTTACACTTTTCAACAAGAACCACTATAACCATTCTAATATCAATGGTCATAGCAAATACATGTGTTCAAAGCTACTTTTAAAGCTCTTAAAGAACTACATGGAGGCTAAGAAGAAGAAGATGCTATCTATGGGTTCAAGAAACTATTTTAAAAAAAAATCAAAGTAGATGAAAACATTGTTTACACTTCCATGTAGGAGGAGGTGAACTTGAGTAGCCCCCATCCTAACGAAAATGATATTACTAAACTCTTTTGTATCAAGATCAAGTTTAAGAAGATAAAGATGAATACTCTATTTTATTTTGGTTCGTAGTCCAAACTCATAGCACAGGATTTGGTAATTAAGATTGGATTGGAAGTTTATGGTGTGTCTTCCATTCCGAGGAATATAAATAGATGAATAAACTCTTCTATTCAAGATATAGTTCAAGAAGACAAATGTGGATGCTCTATTTGATTTCAGTTCATAGTACAACCTCATAGAAAGGGATCTAGTAAGTGAGATGTGATTGGAAGTTCATGACCATCCTCCCCCATACCAATTAGGATTAATAAATAAGGATATAGAGCTCAAGGTCATTAAGAAGTGTAAGATTAAATTGTTATAAGTGCAAACTATATTGATGAATTGGAGGTAGATATAGTATTGCTTGATATGTGCATTGTAGTGTTTGGAAGCCCCTACATGTACATGAGGGATGTGATCTTCATGAGGAGAGAAAACTAATGCCACTTCATTAAGGATGGGAATTCCCTCATCATCAATGTGCATAAATTTAAATCCAATATCTCTCTAGGTAAGTGCTAACCTAAGCAAGAAAATGATCAATTCAAGTAGAAAGTTTGCATTTCTCTTCTTAAGACAAAATCAACAAGGAGAAAAACTTATAAACCCAAAGGAACCTCTAGAGGAATGTACTAAAGAGTAGACAATAATTAGAGGAACTCTTGAAAAGATTTAAATAAGCATTTCATGAGCCCAAAGGGTTACCACCTCAAAGGAAAATGGTGCATGAGATAGAATTGTTACCTAACTCCTTCCCAAACATAAGGATATATGAGTAGTCCATACTTGAAGTAGATGAAGAAAAGAAACAATTGCATCAATTGTTGGAAAAGGAAGTAACACAACCAAGTCCCTTACCTTGTAGGTCACCTATCACCATAGTTCCCAAGAAGGATGGGACTTGGAGAATGTGTGTTGACTACAAAATTTTGAATAAGTTTACTCTCAAGAATCAATACCATCTACCTAACATAAATGGCTTGTTAGATTAGTGAAAACATGCAAAGTACTTCGCCAAAGTGGATCTCAAATCAAGATATTATCAGGTGTATGAGTAAAATAAGAAGACACCCAAAAAACCATCTTTAATATGAAGTAAGGCCTATATCAATGGTCAGTATTGCCTTTTGGTTTATGTACTACACTAGCTACATTTATGTGTTGGATGAACGATGTATTGCATCCCCTTCTAGATTCATTTGTAGTAGTGTACGTATATATGATATACTGATTTATATATCTACCTAGGAAAAGTGTATATTACATCTCTTGTATATGTTAAAGACCCTAAAGAAAATAACTATAGGAAAACCCGAAGAAACATGAATTTTTTGAGTTTTCCATGTTGTTTTTGGGGTATGTAATTAGTGGAGGGGAACTCATTTGATTCCATGAAGATGGAGGCAAACATCAAGTGGATAACTATGACTAATGTCGCTAAAGTTGTTATCTTTGTGGGGATAATACAATAGCTTCAAAAGTTTATAACATACTTTTTAATTGTGGTTGCACCACTCCATGCCATAACATCAAATAACAAGAGTTATTAATGGAGAAGAACTAGCAGAAGGAATTTGAAGAGTTGAAATGAAATATCAATGAAGCACCAATTCTTGCATTGCCTAATTTGTAGAAGTCCTTCAAAATGGAGATGAATGCAAGTATATATGTTATAGTTGCAACCTTAATGCAATGAGCTAATCCAATACGTTATCATTCTAAAATATCCAATCGTAGTCCCCTAAACTATCCTACATATGATAAAAAAAACTCTATGCCCTAGTGTTATAACAATTTAACCATCTCATTTAGGTGAGATGCATACTATTGGCCTTTATTCAATCTATACATATCTTTGACTAACTAGACCTACTAAAAAACATTGTTAAAATGAATTTCTAACTATAGACTCACACTTTATACTCATACAAGGAGTGATTACTTTCCCTTTCCCTTCAACAAAGGATAGAGTGCCCTCAAAAGTAAATAAAAATTGTAAAAACATTAAAATCACATTCTCTTTTGTGAAGTTTATGAGAAAATTAGTCCCATAACTTCCTAATTCCTATGAGAAATGATCTCAGCCATCTTGAAATGGTATTAATGAGATCCAAAGGAAGGAGAATAATACAACAAGTATTGTGATACTGGATTTATCATCCAACCTAAAGGAGTTAGAGATTTCATTCATTATAGTTTTCATGACCACCATCTCCCTAATAATTTTGGTTATTTGTTTTTATTGTCTCCAATTTCCTAAGACTGAGGCTGAAGACACACTTTCCTTCCTCTTCCTTGCACAAAGAAAAGTAGTGGAAGTGAAATAGTCCTAAATGGCCTAAGGTAGGAGGAATCCATATGGTGGTTATGGATGATGCCAACTGAAAAATCACGGTAAACAAATGTTGCGTTATTGTTCATGATAAATAAAATGGAGACCTCTCTTCTTTCCATTTGCTACATATCGTGTTTTTCCATTTCATGGTTATCTTTCAATTTCTAGTGTTGGTTCTAACTCTCATAACTATAGTTACTTAGATTACTTATTGTATTGTGAATTATTTTAAGGAAAATTATTTGTCCTTGCATGCAAATTGTGAAGTCCAAGGAGAAAAGTAATTGAAGCAACATTAGTTCATGTAATTCATCTCCAACCTTCAATTTAACTTGGTAAGTTGTCTAACCAACTAGTAGTTATAGTTGAATTTGAGACAGATTCAGGAGCTCCTGCAGAAAGGTCACATTCGTCCGAGTTCTTCGCCCTGTGGGAGCCCGATAGTGTTGGTACAGAAGAAGGATGGGACGTGGAGACTCTGTATTGACTATCGGGCGCTGAATAAGATCACTGTCCGTAATAGGTACCCGATCCCGCGGATTGATGACCTCCTAGACCAACTAAAGGGGGCGAAATATTTCAGAAAGATCGATCTGAAGTCAGGATATCACCAGGTACCAATTGAACCCTCAGATGTGTGGAAGACTGCCTTCAAATCCAAAGAGGGCCTCTTCGAATGGTTGGTCATGCCTTTCGGATTGACGAATGCTCCTGCAACCTTTATGAGGCTAATGGATGACATCTTGCGGCCATTCACCAACTCCTTTGTAGTAGTGTACTTGGATGACATTCTGATCTTCAGCCAGAGTTGGGAAGAGCACCTCCACCACATCCGACAGGTTCTCCAAACACTGCGGCAACACAAGCTATGTGCCAATTTGGAGAAATGCACTTTTGGCATGACCGAGGTTCAGTATCTGGGATACATCATTGATGAGCAGGGGGTGCATGTCGATCCAGCCAAGGTCCAAGTCATTCGGGATTGGCCCTCTCCAACCACTCTAACACAGCTCCGCAGCTTTCTAGGTCTTGCCAACTTCTACCGCAGGTTTGTGTTGGGATTTTCTCATATTTCTTGGCCCTTGAGTCAAGTCACCAAGGGCGGGGCGAAAGCAAAATTATTTTGGTCTGAATCTCAACAGAAGTCATTCAGGGAGTTGAAGGATCGCCTCTGCACGGCACCAGTGCTTGCGTTACCAAATTTACAACAACCATTTGAGGTCGAGACAGATGCCTCTGACTATGCTATTGGGGCAGTCCTTACTCAACATGGACATCCAGTGGCATATCACAGTGAAACACTTTCAGACACAGTCCGGAAGTACCCCACTTATGATAAAGAGATGTATTCCATTGTACAGGCATGCCGACAATGGAAGCATTATATTTTGGGGAAGGAAACGGTCATCCACACAGACCACCGACCTCTGCAGTTCATACAGACCCAAGGTAAATTGCAGAATGATCGCCATCAGAAGTGGTCTACATACCTGCAACAGTTTCACTTGAATATCAAGTATAAAAAGGGCAGCACCAATAATGTTGCAGATTGCCTCAGTCGACCACCGATCATGGCGCTAACCACCGTGCTCAACTCTTGCGGGCACGAGACTTCTGATTGGCCACTTCTCTACAAAAGCGACCCAGAATTCGGCCACACATACCAGACACTCTTGGAGGGTCGGCAGGTTGCAGATTTTCACCTCCAGGATGCCCTATTATGCCACCCCGGTCACCTCTGTGTTCCTTCAAGCGAGCGTGCCAAGATGATTTGGGAAGCACACTACAGTCGGGCTGCTGGGCATTTCGGGGTCGAGAAAACAGTGGCAGTACTGCAAAACTATTTCTATTGGCCGAATCTTCGACAGGATGTTGGGAAGTACATCTGATCATGTACTGCCTGTGCCATTGCCAAACCGACCATTAAGAAGCAAGGCCTCTATACCCCGTTGCCTACCCCTAGTCGACCTTGGGAATCCATCTCCATGGATTACATGTCAGGCCTTCCTTCCACTAAGCATGGAAATGACTGTGTTTTTGTGGTCGTCGACAGGTTCTCAAAGATGGCCATTATGATGGCCTGCAAGAAGAATATCACAGCAGAAGCCACTGCTAAACTCTTCTTTGAACGAGTGTGGGTGCACTTTGGGATCCCACAGTCTATCATCTCAGATCGGGACAGTCGGTTTCTAAGCACCTTTTGGTCCAGTCTCTGGTCAATGCTGGACACCAAACTCACGAAGTCCACATCCTTCCATCCTCAAACTGATGGCCAGATGGAGGTTGTCAATGGGATGATTGTGCACATTCTGCGCATGTATAACTCAAAGCATCCACACACATGGGACGAGAGCCTCCCCTACGTTCAACACAGCTACAACCGAGCTCTTCACAGCTCCACTGGCCATAGCCCTTTTCAGGTGGGTTTGGGATTTCAGCCACTATGCCCCATTGATGTGGCCATGCCACTTGCAGCTACTCACATGAATTCAGCTCATGTCCAGTCCGAAACAGATAAGGCCACCAGCTTCATTGAGCGAATCCAACATATTCGCCAGCAGGTCCATGACATTCTTGAGAAATCAAATGCCAAGTACAAGCAACGACATGATCAACATCGGGTGCCACACAAGTTTCAGGTGGGCGACAAAGTCTGGTTGCATTTGCAAAAGGAACGCCTTACTAGAGCCTATCGGAAATTGAGACCACTCCGATATGGTCCTTACACCATTACTAAGGCTATGGGAGACAATGCATTTGAGCTCAGCATTCCCCCATTCCTTGGCCTGCACCCAGTATTTAATGTGGACCGCCTTCGGCCATACTTTCCACCATTGCTAGACACATCCGACATTGCAGAACAGCTCAAACCCACAGAATTAAATCCAGATTGCATGGAACAAGCTGCAACTGATCGGATCATGGACACACAGATCAAGAACACTCGCCAACAAAATATCCAACTGTATCGAGTTGTCAAAGCGGGCCAACTCCTTCAGCAGGGCAAGTGGCTCACCAGGGAACAAGTTCAGCAGAAGTTTCCTCATCTCATGGAGGAACTCAACGCAATGGGGACCATTGCTTCCTAAGGGGGGAGGAATGATCCAGGTGGATATTGGTGGCCACCTGCCAAGTCCACCTGGAGCCCCCACCATTTTCTTTCTCAGCATTTTCAGTTTCCTTAATTGTAGCACAACTTACTATTTTTAGCAGTTTTTCGGTTCCTGAACTTCCGGGGCCGTTTTGAGGCCCTAAACGACGTTTTTTGGGAAATCTGGGGGCAACATGGGTCCATGGACCGATGTTGCCCTTCCCAAAGTGGTAGTGCTCGGATAGATCTTTCTAACGAGCTATTGTACGTGTCAAACGGAGATCGTATGCCATAGTTACGACCCCGGGAAGTTGATGTACCAATTTACCCAAACGGGGCCCACAGTTTGGCGTTTCATCTCCTAGGGTTAGGTTTTGGAATGTTAAGGGTTGTCCATTATTTCTCAACAATAAATAGGCCTTCGAGCCTCATTGTAACACAGTTCAGAGGCATGTAGCCATCACATCTCTTCTCAGAGATAAGCTACCATCGCCCTAGCTAGTTTATTGCCATTTCTGTTTGTAAGCATATTTCAGTATTTTCCATTAATGAAATGAAGTATTATTTCCGCTGCATCTTTGTGTATATGGTTATCTCTGTAATTTGTTGCGTTCCTGTTTAAATCCGGATCAGAATTACTATAGCATAGTTTAGGAAAAGAATAATATTAGTCTTTGAGATTTCCATTATGTTATGGGTTAACCCTAACCAACGGATAGATATAATTTCTCTACAATAAAACCAATCAATTTTCTAGAGAGTAGCTCCTATAGTTATTCTCTAGAGTTCTTTTCCCATTATATTTTAGCTTGATTTTGATTTCTCAATTTAGTTTCCAAGTTTACATACTTGCAATTTGATAGGTTAGGTTAAATTGGGTTCTTTTGAAAGATTTTTAGGAATCGGTTCCCATAAAAAAACATATTCATGTTTTTCCTCAAGGATCAGGGTACTTGTTTTTCTTGTGAAAGGTATGAGCACTTACACCGTGCCTTCACTAAAAGGAGTGAGTGCTTTTGGGAAGTATTTTTTCTCACTTTCAACCTTTTTCTTCTTGTTTTTCCTTGGCATTTTTGTTATTTTTGACTTAGTGTTTTCTTGTAGTTGTTAACGGTCAAAATTATGTTTGCTTATTTGTATTTTTCATTTATTATCTCCAAAAGAAAAGAGAGTTATAGGTGTTTTATATTTTCATTGCTTGTTTATGTGTTTTCGAAGTCTACTTGAGTTGCATTTTATTTAAGTTAATTGTTAAAGGGTTATGCATTACATGTATTTGAAAAACAAAGAAGAGTTGCATTGGAGTGTTTTCTTTTGCATCAAAATTGCATTTTTGTAGTTGTTAATGCCTCTAATTGAAATCATTAAATATTTTGTGCATATTTAAATTGCTATTTTTCTTACAAGTTTGTTTATGTATGATTCAAGGACTGTTGAAAATGCAACAAGATGATGGAGCTTAGTGGAAAGGAGTCGCCTTCACTAAGTGGGCTCGCAGGCTATTTTTGGCACAGAGTCTATTTTTAGATTATGTCTATTTTTAGACATATGGATCATGGTCTATGAGTTGCAGGATGCTATTTGTGGATGATTGGTCATGTTGGTAAAAATATATGGACTTCTATTTTTAGACATATGGGTGGATTCTATTTTTATACTGCCAGGCTAAAAATAGAACAGTCGAATATTATTAGCTCTTAGTAATATTTGGACTATAAACATTATCTTATCCTCTTGGAGAACTTCAGTTTGAGTTATAGATGTGGTACATGCAATTGTCAGAAGGAAATACGCTTTTCTTATGAGTCAATTGAGCTATTGCATGATGGAATTCAGTTAGAACTCAAGTGATTGAGTTTGGTGGAGTTGATTGAGGAGTTGATGGAGTTGTGTTCAGTCTGACTTGGTTGAACTAGTTGTATTTAGTTTAACTACAGAATACACTAGTGATGAGTGATGTGAATTAATTGTTAATTAATTCACTAATTATTAACTCATAAAGCAACTAAAGAATACATCAGTTAACTCAGTGCATGGACAGTTCAATGGAGACAGGTGTTAGAGGTTGAGATTGCTATCAGTTGTGACTATAGTTGTGCATGAGATTTGCACAATCAATGGATTGATGATTGCGTAGTTCAACCAAGAAAATACGAGTTTGCTTCAGCCATTCTCATCTATTCTCATGCAGGATTGCGCAATGGAGGCAGGCAAGCAGCAGAGGAGATTTGAACTTGTGATTGATTCAGATCTGAGCTAGTTTTTATGTAGCAGGTGGAGATATTACTGAGTACTTGTGAGGAGTAATGTACTATGTATTGTTACATGTTCTCAATCAATATAATATACACATAGTTGGGGGTTTTCAGGTGTATGATTTCCCCGTGATATACTGTGTTGATATGTGTGATTGATGCTTCAATCTGCACATGCGATTGTTTCTGAATACTGCAAATTGATGATCAATAGTAGAGGAGGTTATGTATTATGCATGCATTCCGAAAATAGTGTATAATCAGGATAATCTCTGTGAATAAGTGCTATATTATTCAAAATTTCTACATGGTATCAAAGCAGAGTTTATCATCAGATCTATTATTCAGAAAGTGGTTGCATTTTATTTCTTCAGGCAGAGTCTGTAATCGGGCCAGGTAGCCTCTGGATTCATCCTTCCTTTTGGAAGGTGAGATATCCAGTAAAAGCCCATACAGTCAATCTCTGTACGAGAAATACTTTGTTCTCACAAATTTTAGATCAGAAGCGGTTGAGTTTTGAGCTGGTGGAATTCGAATTTGCAGCAGTGTTTTCTTCGTGTCAAAGTTGAAATGTCTTTCAACGGATTGCGATTGGAGTATGCCCTTGAAGGAAGCTCGAATTATATTGCATGGAAAGACATGATGGAGGCGTTGTTAGATGACAATGGATTGAAGGATTTCATAGAGGCTGAGGTCCCAAAGCCTACTGATGCTGCTCACATTGAGGCTTGGCAAAAGAAGACAACAAAGTGTCGAAGGATTCTGTTGGAGGGCATGAAGGATCGCATTGTATCCAGCCTGCATGGAAAGGCTTCTCCATACTTGATGTGGAAAGCGTTGACAGATTTATTCCAAAGCAAGAGCGACCAGAGGAAGTTGACGCTCAAGGATAAACTTAGAAACATTAAGTGTGAGAATGGAGACAATATGCCCAAGTATCTCACGAAGTTCACCCAATGTCGGGATGAGCTGGGAAGTGTGGGGGTGACTGTCGATGATAAGGACTTGGTGAGCTTGGATCTCCTTGGTCTTCCAAAGAGTTGGCATTCCTATCAGGACTCTGTCAATGGTCGGGAGAAATTGCCATGATGGGAGAGACTTTGGTCGGCTCTTGTGCA
The DNA here is from genome assembly GCA_031772625.1 of Pinus tabuliformis. Taxonomy (NCBI): domain Eukaryota; kingdom Viridiplantae; phylum Streptophyta; class Pinopsida; order Pinales; family Pinaceae; genus Pinus; species Pinus tabuliformis. The sequence continues at coordinate 509,199,658 of CM062818.1, read as the reverse complement.
AGAGGAGATCAGGCGGAATACCAGGGAAGGATCTTCATCAAAGGCATCTGATGAAGAAAATTGCGCTTTGGCTACCAAAGCAAAGAAGGGGAAGGAGAAGGGTTCTCTTTTCGAATCTAGTTCTTCCAATGATGGGAAGAAGGTTGACAAGTCGAAGGTGAGATGCTTTCGTTGTCATGAGTTGGGCCATTATGCTACTAATTTCCCAAAGAAGAAATCCAAGAAGGGATCCGAGGAAGGATCTAAAGGTGAGGCACTTGCTTCACAGTTTGAGTTGGATTTCACACTCTTCACATGCATGGTTTCATCCATGGTGGGAAGTGGTTGGTTTCTTGACAGTGGAGCTTCTTTCGACCGGTGACAAGAGTTTGTTCAGTACTTTGGAGGAGAAAGATCTCCAGATACTCATAGCGATGGGTAATGATGAGAAGTATAGTGTCTCAAGTGTAGGCATGGTTATTTTTCAGAGGGAGCATGGAGCTCGCCTTACCTTGACCGATGTCAAGTATATACCAGGACTGAAGAGAAACTTGGTGTTGATCGCGATGCTGGAAGACAAAGGTTGTGATGTAGTCTTTAGTAAGGGAAAGGTTTTCCTTAAACACATCATCACTAGACAGGTGAAGTAGATTGGTTCACGAGTCAAGAACTTGTATGCTCTTGAGGTTCAAGATGCGTGCAAAGCCTTGAGCAGCGAGGCAACTGATGGAGACTTGGTGGTTGAGAGGGAGCATATATTAACTCTCAACATGCAGAGCCAGAAGAAGTCTCAGACGATTATGGAGGAGCCACGATTGGTGCAGCAGCTTCAGGAGGTTGTGGAGCAGCCACAACAAGGGAAGCTGAGAGGCGATCGAGTAGAGACATCTACTCATTCAGAGACCTCTAGTACAGGGAAACTTTGAGCCAGGTGGGCTGAGGGATCACATGCAGCCATACCTTCAGGTAGGAGGTGGGGCGATATAGAGTGATCGTCCCAAGGAGGAGGGGCAGGATCCTTGAGGTACCCAACCTCTTGGATGAGACCTTGCTATGGGAGCCCTGATGTGGAGTAGCAGGAACTGACTGATTGTGTAGAGACAAATGCGGATGGAGCGGCAGAGAGAGCGACAGTGTAGGGAATCCCAGGACAGCGCATAGCTAGCAAGCTGCAGCAATGCGAGAGGCACAAGTGTTTTGCACAATGCTAGGTGGCACAGAGAGGTGTGCAATGGTGCGAGATGCATGGAGATGTCGCAGTAGGGCAGATGTCAGAGAGGGAGCACTTGTCAGCAGCAGGTAGAGCTTCAGCATCAGAGTATGTTCCTAGCCTAACAGAGTGGTCAGTTGGGAGTGTTTTTTGTTCCAAGTGTTGTTGGAGCAAGTGGACCGGGTAAATGTGTTACATGAAGAACATTCCAGAGTTACAGATAATCCATATCTTGTTGAGAGGGAGTGTTGAAAATGCAACAAGTTGATGGATCTTAGTGGAAAGGAGTCGCCTTCACTAAGTGGGCCCGCGGGCTTTTTTTGTCGCAGAGTTTATTTTTAGACTATGTCTATTTTTAGACATATGGATCATGGTCTATGAGTTGTAGGATTCTATTTGTGGATGATTGGTCATGTTGGTAAAAATAGATGGACTTCTATTTTTAGACATATGGGCGGATTCTATTTTTAGACTGCCAGGCTAAAATAGAACAGTCGAATATTATTAGCTCTTAAGAATATTTGGACTATAAACATTATCTTATCCTCTTGGAGCACTTCAGTTCGAGCTATAGATGTGGCACATACAACTGTCAGAAGGAAATACGCTTTTCTTATGAGTCAGTTGAGCTATTGCATGATGGAATTCAGTTAGAACTCAAGTGATTGAGTTTGGTGGAGTTGATTGAGGAGTTGATGGAGTTGTGTTCAGTTTGACTTGGTTGAACTAGTTCTATTTATTTTAACTACAAAATACACTAGTGATGAGTGATGTGAATTAATTGTTAATTAATTCACTAATTATTAACTCATAAAGCAACTAAAGAATACATCAGTTAACTCAGTGCATGGACAGTTCAGTGGAGACAGGTGTTAGAGGTTGAGATTGCTATCGGTTGTGACTATAGTTGTGCATGAGATTTGCGCAATCAATGGATTGAGTAATGCCAATGAGGATTGCGTGGTTCAGCCAAGAAAATACGAGTTTGCTTCAGCCATTCTCATCTATTCTCATGCAGGATTGCGCAATGGAGGCAGGCAAGAAGCGGAGGAGATTTGAACTTGTGATTGATTCAGATCTGAGCTAGTTTGTGTGTAGCAGGTGGAGATAGTACTGAGTACTTGTGAGGAGTATTGTACTATGTATCGTTACATGTTCTCAATCAATATAATATACAGATAGTTGGGGGTTTTCAGCTGTATGCTTTCCCTATGATATATTGTGTTGATATGTGTGATTGATGCTTCAATGTGTGCATTCGATTGTTTCTGAATACTGCAAATTGATGATCAATAGTAGAGGAGGTTATGTATTATGCAGGCATTCTGCAAATAGTGTATAGTCAGGATAATCTCTGTGAATAAGTGTTATATTATTAAAGTAGGTTATGAATTACATGTATTTGAAAAACAAAGAAGAGTTGCATTGGAGTGTTTTCTTTTGCATCAAAATTTCATTTTCGTAGTTGTCAATGCCTCTAATTGAAATCATTAAATATTTTGTGCATATTTAAATTGTTATTTTTCTTACAAGTTTGTTTATGTATGAGTCAAGGACATCACTAGTTGCATGACCACAACCTCCGAGTAATCAAAAACTCTAAAATAAATGTTTAACTAAAATCAATGAGGCTTTTAATTTTTAGAAAACCAATATAGTCTAGGTTGTATGCCCTTGGAATAACATTAGAGAGTAAACTCTCCAAGGCCATAAATTTTAAAGTAGAATTGATTAAAGAGTGTAAATCTAGTACTAAAAAGAAGCACATTTTAGGAAAGCATATTTAACACAAGTGTCAAGCATGAGGTTGCATTAGGGAAAGTGGAGGTGATATCCCCTCTTTTGTTAATCTTACTGCACATTAGATTACTAAGTGTACAAGGGTTTCTTGAAGTGTTAGGTCTTCTGCTAACAATCACCTTTGGAAGCTTGGGGTGTTGTTTCCCTACCCATACATATGATATTGACCCATGATTGTTTTGCACAATTTCCAATTAATAATTGGTAACCTTAGTGGCAATCCTAGGTTTTATCATAGGTGACTGCAAGTAGGAAGTACTTATGATACTTAAGGAAAATGCATAATTGTCATTTCAAAATCCTCTAAAGGTTTCCCATCTTAGTGAGGGTACTTGCACCTTGGGTGGGTGTTATTTTTAGATTACCATAACTATTCCAACACCTTCATTGGTTGGAATTAGGCCTACATAATCCTAGGCTAACCTCTATAAGGCCCTCGTGATTAGTGCCTAATTATTTTTGTCCCAAGTCCTAATCACCTTGGGATGAGCTTTGGAAGAGTGTTTTTGTGTGTTAATTGTGCTTATGATTTTTTATAGTTGCATGCTCTATGTTGTTTGTTTATTCAACCTTAGGTGGTCTACATATTTCTACTTTCAAGTCTCTGATTCAAAATTGTTTACCAATTGCTTCATCGGTTTAGAAGGACATGATGCCTTTCTCCTAAAAGTGTACACTAGTTCAAAAGAGCCAATGGGGTAGACCCTTGTAGATGTGACCAATCCAACAAGGGAAGAATCTGTGCATACAACCTTTATGGATAAAATTTTCAAGAGTATAAACTAAGGGATCCTTCGTAAGGGGATTATTGTGCTTTCCTTTCTTTGGAAACACTGGTAACCCCTTGATGGCCACTTTGAACATTCCTGGATTAATTTTGGGGCTATTGATTTGGTCAATGGACCACCCTGACTCTTCCAAATTATCATAAGGCTTCTCTGATAAGAACTTTATGCCAAGAAAATTGCGTTGGTATTGCCCTAAACCTCCTTTGCTAGTAATATATGTTCCTACTTTTTCCTTATTTAGAGAAAGTATAGCTATTAGTAACCAAAAGTAAAAAAGGAATAGAAAAAGGAAGAAGAACAAGACTAAGAAGTGAAGACAATGGGAAATGTCACTAACCACTATGAATCATGCTTGAGACATGTTAATAGTTACTACAGGTCATGACAGGGGCAAAAATCTAGACAATGCTATTCATACTAGAGAAAAGTCACCAACCATTGTGAGTCATGTCAGAAACTTGCCACCAACCACTATAATTCATGTTGGAGTAAAGAAATCAACTATTGTAATTCATGCTAGGGGTAATATTCTAGCTGCTGCAAGTTATATTATAGATGAACAACCAACCATCGTAAGTCATGTTGGAGGCATGCAACCAACCACTATGAGTAATGTTGGGGGCACCAACCAATGACTATGATTCATTCTATGGGCACACAACCAATGAATGTGAGTCATGCTAGTGGCACAAAACTAGCCAATGCAAGTCATGCTAGGAGCATTAATATTGATGAGAAATTTGGACTAAGAGGAGATAAGCTTATGTGCACTTATGGGAGATCACCTTACTTATCTATGCCCTAATATTTCAAAGGTATAATGAATGTGGTCCTTGTTTGAAGGCTCTTCTACTCCTAACTACCTATAGTTTTCCAACGACCTACTGAATCATTAGTTAATGAAGAGGTGAAGCCAATGCAATCTTCAATTCTTCCCTCTCTTCTTTTGGAGAGTGATGAATTTATTGAAGTGATTGAGTTGATGCAATGTTTGGTTGATCCCACTCTTCTCTTGGGGGTTGATGTGTTTATTGAACACATTTTATGAATTCGCAGTTTAAAACCTTCTAAAAAAGGGGAAATTCAACTCACTTCAAGCATGTTCCTTCCACGTTTTAGGATGATTTCCTTTTATTGGAATAACCTTGATGAACCTCACCTATATTATTTTGCACCCTTCAAAATACAGGTTGAATTTTATTCAAATATTTTTTATTGATGTATAGTAGATGAAGGATCCTATGCAAGTATTTTATCTTCCTCAACTTAGCAAAATATTTGTTCTCCCAAGATTTTGTTAGTTACTATTCAACTGCCAACTTTTGACAAAAGACATAATGAATTTTTGGGGATGCTTCCTCAATTTCCTAACACATTAGGTGGGAATACTATCTTATTCAATATGATAGTGTTTGATGGCCCATTAGACTTCAATATGCTCCTCGACTGAAATTACGTCTATGCTATGAATGATGCGGTGCCTGTGCTCTTTCAAGTTATGCATTTTCCTAGAAATGGAAGCATTGTCACTATTGATAAGCTTGCATACGATAATTTCCATCCTAGTTTGAATTTGGCCCAAGATAACCCTTTATATGTTCCAACTATTCAAGTGGACTCTACCTTGTCATGGGTGAATTATGTGGCAACATATCCTCAGTGTTTAATAGAATCTAAAATGGTGTCTTTATGCTTATGTTTTCCTTCTTGTAATAGGGTCCCAATAATTGATCAAGTGATTAATCCAATGGGGGAACAAGAGCCCTTTCTTCCCCTTATTAAACTTAGTGACTGTGATTTTCCTCTTGAGTTTGATCTCACTATTTGTAAGTCCTCAATTCTTAGTATTTTTTAGTCTTTGTTGATGGAATCCACCAACGCTAGTCATAATACCTGCTATTAAATGGAGTATAATCAATTCACTTATCATATTTGGTCCATTAGTCCTCTTGGTTTGAATGATTTCTTGAATGTTGAATTACCTTTGGATGAGGCTATCCTTGAAGCGATAAATTTGATTGATAGATCATGGGAAGAGATACATTGTTGTTCATCATTTCTTCTTGAACTAGAGACTTTAGAGGTTGAGTACAAAAGAAAGGCTTGTCCCAAGCCTTGCAATAGGCTCTACCTGAAGAAACAGTATGTGTAAGCCATAAGTTTGCACAATGATTTTTACCATATTATATTTTTAAGTTTTTTGGTTTCAAGTTTTGTATTCCAAAGCACAAGTCTTACCAAAAGTTCATATATTAGATTTCTTAACTTCTGGTTTGGTGTTGTTGATCATGTCTATGGGACTTTGGAGACCCTTTCCTTGGTATTTTCCAAATTGATCCACTCTGACAAGTAGGGATATTGAAACTTCAATATAACTCAGTTTCAACACCTTGCATTGTGCATTATTAGTTTCCAGTTCCAGTTTTTCCTTAGGATTGACCCCCATAAAGTTGCGACATGAAATATTCTTGTCATTTATGCGTTTCATACTTTGTGTGATAAAACCTATTATTAATGGGTACACTAGTTAGAACTCTGTTTGTCATTCTGGTGAACATGTTGAAGTTTTTCATGGGATTGGAAGTTCTCTTAGCCTTACCATGAATTTGCATCAAAACCACACAACTTATTCTCAATCCTTTTATGCTCATTACCCACATGTCTCCCACAATTTTATGTTTTGATTTGCATTGTTGCATTGCATACATTTAGTTGTGCTTTTGAGCTTAATGCCTATTTTGGTTTGCCATTTTTTGCTCATAGTTCCCACATTCTCTTTATCAACTTTCCTTTGCATTTATTACCTATGCAACTTAAAACCCTTTATCCCTAAAGACTCACTATGGAGTTGTCTTTGATGTTATAGCCTAAATAAATACTACACTCTTCCTCTTTTATTATGCTCTCAAATCCCTATGCTAGATGACCGAATCTGCTCACTATGTTGTGGCACATTGCAATATTGGAGTAACTAAAGATGTATTTAATGCTTCACTTGCTTCTTGGAAAAATGATTGGTTTCTTGATTTAGGGGCAACTTGCCACATGACTTTTAGAAGAAATTGTTTTGAAGAATTTACTGACAATGTTGATGGATCAGTATATTTTGCAGAAAAGTCAAAACTTAAGCCATCAGGTGATTCGGATTTAAATAGGAACGCAACAAAATACAGAGATAACCATATACACAAAGATGCAACGGAAATAATACTTCATTTCATTAATGCAAAATACTGAAAATATGCTTACAGATAGAAATGGAAATAAACCAGCTAGGGTGATGGTAGCTTATCTCTGAGAAGAGATGTGGCAGCTACATGCCTTTGAACTGTGTTACAATTAGGCTTGAAGGCCTATTTATTATTGAGAAACAATGGAAAACCATAAACATCCAAAAACCTAACCCTAGAAGATGAAACGCCAAACTATGGGCCCCGTTTGGGTAAATTGGTACATCAACTTCCCGGGGTTGTAACTTTGGCATACGATCTCCGTTTGACGCGCACAGTATCTCATTAGAAAGATCTATCCGAGAACTACAAACGTCGTTTAGGGTCTCAAAATGGCTCCACAATTTCAAGACCTAAAAAACTACTAAAAATAGTAAGTTGTGCTACAATTAAAGAAACTGAAAAGCTGAAAGAAACAATGGTGGGGGTCCAAGTGGAATTGGAAAGTGGCCACCAATATCCACCTGGATCATTCCTCCCCCCCTAGGAAGCAATGGTCCCCATTGCGTTGAGTTCCTCCATGAGATGAGAAAACTTATGCTGAACTTGGTCTGTGGTGAGCCACTTGCCCTGGTGAAGGAGTTGGCTTACTTTGACAACTTGATACAATTGGATATTCTGCTGGTGAGTGTGCTTGATTTATGTGTCCATGATCCGATCAGTTGCAGCTTGTTCCATGCAATCTGGATTTAACTTTGTGGGTGTGAGTTGTTCTGCAATGTCAGATGTGTCTAGTAATGGTGGAAAGTATGGTTGAAGGCGGTCCACATTGAACACTAGGTGTAGGCCAAGGAATGGGGGAATGTTGAGCTCAAATGCATTGTCTCCAACAGCCTTGGTAATGGTGTAAGGACCATATCAGAGTGGTCTAAGTTTCTGATAGCCTCCGGTGAGGCGTTCCTTTTGCAAATGCAACCAGACTTTGTCGCCCACCTGAAACTTGTGTGGCACCTGATGTTGATCATGTCGCTGCTTGTACTTAGCATTTGATTTCTCCAAAATGTCATGGACTTGCAAGCGAATATGTTGGATGTGCTCAATGAAGCTATTTGCCTTATCTATTTTAGACTGGACATGAGCCGAATCTGCATGAGTAGCTGTAACTGGCATGGCCACATCAATGGGACATAGTGGCTGGAATCCCAAGCCCACCTGAAAAGCGTTGTGGCCAGTCGAGCTGTGGAGGGCCCAGTCGTAACTATGTTGAACATAGGGAAGTCTCTTGTCCCATGTGCATGGATGCTTTGAGTTGTACATGCGCAGAATGTGTATGATCATCTTGTTGACAACCTTTGTCTGGCCATCAATTTGAGGATGGAAGGTTGTGGACTTAGTGAGTTTGGTGTCAAGCATCGACCAGAGATTGGACCAAAATGTACTAAGGAACTTGCTATCCCGATTTGAGATGATAGACTGTGGGATCCCCAAGTGTACCCACACTCATTCAAAGAAGAGCTTAGCAGTGGCTTCTGCTGTGATATTCTTCTTGCAGGTGGCCATAATGGCCATCTTCGAGAACCTGTCGATGACCACAAAAACACAGTGGTTTCCATGCTTAGTGGAAGGAAGAATTGACATGTAATCGATGGAGATGGATTCCCAAGGTCGACTAAGGGTAGGCAACAAGGTATATGTTAGTGTCAGTCTTTCCAGCCTTCCTCCAGTGATCAAATGTGCTCTTACAAAGTGGTCTCAGAGTGTCAAGGTCAAATTTTGTCATTTCAGTGAGTCTTCAAGCCAAAATTTGGTCACTAGGCATTAGGTCTAGGGTTTGCCCAAATGTCAGTCCATGTCATCATTCAGAGGGTTTTCATTATCATGTCAGTGTCTAATGAGTCATTTCACACCTTGTTCATGCTTCAGTTGTGCCTAGGTAAGGTCATTTCCCTCTCCTAGGGTTTTGAAGCCAATTTCTCTTGGACGGTCAAGTCACCGACAAAACTTGTATCCAGATGTTCATACACCTTCCCCTATCCTTAAAGTACCTTATAAAACACTTCCCATCCCTTAGATCCGCCAAATTCCTCATTTTTGCACAAACCCTAGTTTCTAGCTACAACCTCGCAATTTTCTAGGTTTGGCCTGTGTTTTGCCCTTTTCGACCCCTTCCCCTCACTCAATCTCTAAGATTCCACTTTCCCTTGCTTCCTAACATCCCTCCCCACTCCAAAAAATTTCCCCAAGAATTTAGAAGCCCCCTATCCCCTTCATTTCGCTCCATTTCGACAAAATCCATTGTTTCACACATCGGGACAAGTTGCACTCAAATGATGTTTCAGAGCAATAAAAGATGAATTTTGGAAAACTGAGAGAGGTTTTTGTCCATAACATGCCAAAGAAGAAAAACCTCCTTCACTTTTTGCACAGGTGTTATGGTTTTAGAGAAATTCCAAAATTACAGTCGCCGGATGCAAGGCGGTTGGCCAAGGCACAAAAAAGGAGAAAGAGGCCCGACCTGCTCCGTATCTTGGATGAGGCCTCTCTCACTCACCATGATACTCATTAGCCTCCTCCTAGCAGCAAACCCAAGAAATTTTGAGAATTTTGAGACATTTTTGGCATTTTTTTAGAATTTTACAGGTTTTGGCCATTTGAGTGGTCTCACCCCACGCGCGACCAGTCATGGGGAAAGCTCAGAACGGGGAAAACTCTACATTTTTGGAATTTTCATGCAAAAATACACTTTCCTATGGATGGGTTTCATATTTTATGAAGATTTGGGCTTCCAAAAGCTCAAAATACATGCAAATTTTGACTTTTTGCCCCTTTTTTGAGTTGCAGAAAGCGGCCTTGGGAGAAATGACTTTTGAGGGGTCAAATCAACTCCAAATTCAGAAATTCCAGTGGGGTTGGAAATTAGACTCGCAGACCTTTACAATGAGCTATCTTGCACTTGATTTGGACACCGGGAAGGCCCTCAAACAGAGCTGTCCATGCGCGCGACCAGTCAAAGTGAGGGGCGCGACCACTCAGGGAGATTTCACTGTTTTGACCAGTTCGGCCAGCAAAACACTGTTTTTACTTTGGTTGACTTTTGAGGCATGTAAATGATGGATTTTTGTGTAATTTTCATAGCACTTGGATACATTTACTCTCCTTTGACACTTCTAGAAGTTTCTTTGATGTAAATAGTGAATATTTAATGCATGGATAGATTACCTAAGTTTTAGAGGCAAGTTGTTTTGACTGCCTATTATCTAGTGCTCAGTTTAGAATTAGTTGAAACAGCTCCTAGGAAGCTGAGCTCGACCCCTAAAGGTGGGGAAAGGAGTTAGATCATATATATTATGCCTTCTCTTGCTCATTTTCATGGTTGGACTCTTGAGGGAGAAGCTCCTATTGCATATTTTATTTGTATCTCTGCAATTTGAGGAAAAGGAAGACCAGGGTTTTGCAGACATCATTGGGATTCTTGTGGACTCTTGTGTTGATGGTGTGTTCTCTTATTGTAATTGTAAGTGTGTTTATGTGTTCCATCTCTTTCTTTACTGCAGCTTATTAAACAAATGAAGTGATAAAAATTGAATTCATGCTTGACATGCTCAGCTTTCAAATTTGTTTAATGTTTATGTTTTCCACTATCTAGAGAGGATTCAAAGTCATTGTTTGCCCTCTTTAGCTTCTCTTTTTTCTTCCTTGATCATCCATCTCAGCTAAAGGCATCAGCACAAACTCCTACCTTGCCCCAAAGACCCACCTGTAGAAACTGTGTCAAATCCCCGCACCCTAAAATTGCAGATCCTCAATTTGCCACCAAAAAACCCCAAAAAGCCCCAAATCAACCTTTTAATCAGTTTACTAGCCTAATATCAGTGTCACTGTATTGGTCATCTCTGTCCATTGAATATTTTCCTGAGATTGACCGGAGAGAGCCTTCTCATACCCCGTAGGGCTAGCTACGAGGTGAAATGGTTTGATGTTGCCTTGAAGGTTTACCTTCCTCAGCCTAGGGTGAAATCTCAAGCGCTAACAGTATAGAGGCCTTGCTTCTTAATGGTCGGTTTGGGAATGGAGCAGGCAGTGCATGATCTGATTTACTTCCCGACATCGTATCAAAGATTCGGCCAATAGAAATACTTCTACAATACTGCCACCTTTTTATCGACCACGAAATATCCAGCAGCCCGACTGTAGTGTGCTCCCCAAATCATCTTGGCACACTCACTTGAAGGAACACAAAGGTGACCCATGTGGCATAACATGGCATCCTGGAGGTGAAAATATGGAACATGCTGACCCTCCAAGAGTGTCTAGTATGTGTGGCCGAATTTTGGGTCGCTTTTGTAGAAAAGTGGCCAGTCAGAAGTCTCGTTCCCACAAGAGTTGAGCACAGTGATTAACGCCATGATCGGTGGTCGACTGAGGCAATTTATAACATTATTGGTGCTACCCTTCTTACATTTGATATTAAAATGGAACTGTTGCAAGTATGTGGTCCACTTTTGATGGCGATCATTCTGCAATTTCCCTTGGGTCTGTATGAACTGTAGGGATTGGTGGTCTGTGTGGATGACTGTTTCCTTCCCCAAAATGTAATGCTTCCATTATCAGTAGGCTTGCACAATGGAATACGTATCTTTGTCATAAGTGGGATACTTCCGGACTCTGTCTGAAAGTGTCTCACTGTGATATGCCACTCGATGCCCGTGTTGAGTAAGGACTGTCCCAATAGCATAGTCAAAGGAATCTATCTGGACCTCAAATGGTTGTTGTAAGTCTGGTAATGCGAGCATGGGTGCCATGCAGAGGCATTCTTTCAACTCTATGAATGCCCTTTGTTGAGATTCAGACCAAAAGAACTTTGCTTTCGCTCCTCCCTTGGTGAATTGACTCAAGGGCCAAGTGATATGAGAAAATCCCAACACAAACCTGTGGTAGAATTTGGCAAGACCGATAAAGCTGCGGAGCTCTATCAGAGTGGTTGGAGAACTCCATGGAGTGTTTTCTATTGATGTGGAGGGCCATGGATCTCAACGCACACCCTACATGTGCTAATGTAGCCCTGTAAAGAGTTAGCACCTTGTAGAGGGAGACCAAACACAAAATTGAGACCACCTGCAATCCTGCATAAGATCCAATGCATCCCCTAGCCTTCCAGTACAACAATTCATTTAGGAAATTGAGTAAAAGAGCTTACAAATCATGGACTACAAGCGGGGACTTAATAATGGCATTCCCTTCCATAATGGTCTTTGGCATGTTCTAATGTCTCCAAGTTCCAAATGGGATTAACCAAGTTTCCCATTAGGTGGTTTATACTTCTAAGGGACAATATGTCCAATTACATCCTTTAAAAGGTGGTGGCATGTGATAAAGAGATAGATGGAGTAATGAATGAAAAGGGGAAACCCTGGGCCACATACTGGGGTACAAGGTTTGCTAGTAAAAGGGAATCACACAGTTGGGTATATAATGTAGAGGAAGGAGCAATCATGGTACATGAGGTGCCCCAACCTTGATTTTTACACCCTTCTTTATATGACTTTTGCCTTTTTATGATTTTTCTTTAATTAACTGCTCGGGGCTCAAGGGGTAAGAGCATGATGTGTGAGACAGAGTGGTGGATACCCCTTTTAAGGTAGGGCGGTTCATTTCCACCGGGGGTTGGGACAATAATGGGTTCCTATATGATGAAGGAGGCTCATAGAGCTTGTAGGAACCAGGGTGATGGCCATGATGATGGGGTAGAGCTCATGCATTATATTTTTCCCACATGCTAAATGTGTTTACCCCAACCATATTTTTCATTTTGTGGTACATTTTCCTATTGAATGTGGCCAATTATGATTTTATTTTTCCTTTTAGCTGCATCAACCTCTGGGGCATCATTATAGTCTTGAAGCAAGGTGTAGGCAAGGGGAAGGGGAGAGCTAGCCCTATGTGGACCCAGGTGGGAGAAATGATGAATGGGGTTATAATGAGTGGAAAGGGGGAAATATATGTGGATGAGGGAGCGAGACCACACAACCAAAAATAATCTTTCCCATAAAATACCATCCCTAGAACTAAATCGTCATTAAAAGGGATCCCACAGGACTAGAATCCAAGGTTAATATCCAAAAGAGGTCTAGGGGACAAGAGCACAGACCTAGCCCATTCTTTTCGTCGAATCCCCCCATTAATCCATGCCCAAAAGTGTCCATGATAAGCAAACTACAATACTCAATTACTAAATGACAAGGCATACCTTTAGGTTCGGGAGGCCCACCTTCAAACATACGATCATGATCGATGGGTGAGGGACCACATGGATGGCTTAGGTGGCAGAGAAGTGACATAACGAGCTATTTGGTGGTTGCAAGGGGTCACTGCCTACTAGCTACTGGCTGAGGACCATCTTGGAGAAAAAATTTCTCCTAGGGATATCACCCACAAGATGGTGGGTAACATTTGGATCCAACTGGGACATGATATCTCAAAGAAGTGGATGAAGCTACTTGAATGATAGGTCACAAGAACTCCAACAATATCTTGGTTAGCGCAGACCTGTTACTTGCACATATCAACAATTGAACCCACGGGGAAACATGCTTTTCACGACGTCTCATGATCGCACATGATTAATGTTAGGTCATAAAATCAACCGGAAAGTAAATATAATGAAAATGTATCTAATCTACCATGAGAAATATCATGCGATGTTAGTTCTGATGAGAAAATGAGCATGAAATTCATCCTATCCTAACATGAATATAGTAAGGCTAATACTAAGTGTAGTCATAAAGCCAGTGCATCCAACATATCATCACATCAATTCCTGCCAATATGATTACTCATGTAGAAACTCCCAAATTGAATGTGGACATAGCCACATGGCGGACGAAGCAGGTGAGAGGCGGGAAAACATGATCTCCATTCGAGGTAAAGGGAAGTCTCAGGAGAACGAATGTAGGTCAATATAGAAGTCTCAGGCTTTCCTTCTAAGTACACAATGGTGGAACGAATGATCACTCTCAAGAAATCCCTATCACAATCATTATTTATATTATTATGCTTTGTAGATGCCACAAGCTTCTGATGATAGGGGAACAAAAGGTGAGGGAAAGGAGTGCAACAAATAAGCTGCTCAAGGTGATGGTCACATTGGAGAGGGGAGTTCATGGAGTGATCGAAACCCTGAGGTTGTGTCCAAGGAGGTAAAGTATAATCAATGAGGGGCTCTTCCTTGACACTATAGTCGAAAGGGAGAAGGGCTCACGGTCACTTGAAATCGTATGACAAGGGGTGAGGGAATCACTTGATGGAGAATCAAGATGATGAACAATAGTACGGGGCAAAGGCGAAGGTGAAGTCTCAATGAGATCCTTTTCCTAAAAATCCAACTCTAGAGGCTCAAGTGATTTGAATGTACCTCCAGAATAATAAGGAAGGCAGGTATGAGCAAGGGCCTTATCAATCCCATCATTGTTGGTATCAAAGATATGGTCTTCCCAAAAACGAGAATCAATCATCTCCAATTTCTCCTTTTCATGAAAGGGGAAATGATAATTCCCCTTCCCAAAGGTATCGATGAATATGTCCTCATAAGTAATGCCCAAGAGAAAGGGAGGACCGCTCTCAATCTCATCCCTTGTCGGTGTCATAAATGGGAACACATTCAAATTGAGGACCAACAATTTCCCATTTCTCCTTTTCAATATGGAAATGATCTCCAATGTCATCCTCTAAGGGGCTAATGGGATCACCTTCCTCAAGGTTTTAAAAGGAGAATCATCGAGAGTATTATCCTTGAGTAAGGTAAGGTTAGTCTCAACTTCATTTCCATGGACTCATTTTTCCCAACACACATATTCTCAAAGTCATTCAGTTTGTCATGTGGACTTGAAGAAGACTCATCTTCCTGATAACCACCTAGATTACCAAAGCTATCACCAACCCCACTTTCCAAGGTCTTTTCACATGTAAAGGGAGGAGGGGTCTCTTCATTTATTAAAGGGAAACTTGAGGTGTCTTCCACACCTTTACCAAGACTCTTTTGAAGATCATTCCTTTCATCACATAGCTTTGCCTCACAGGGGTATCTACGAGCTATCCATTCTTCATGAGGGGTGCCACCCCATATTTATAAAAAATATATCTTCAAAATATTCATATTCAATGGAAATCTCACAACGGAGGCTATCATACTAATATTTAGCTTGGCCTACAAATGATAAGGCTAACAATCTCATAATTTTGTCCTCATTTTCAATCCTTGTCAAGGCCAAAGTCCAAGAGAAATCATCAAGATGGACACTGGTATCTTGATTAGGACTTCCTTTGAATTTAGGCATCCCACTTCTCATCCATGCCTTGATTTCAGGGCACTCTAGAAATTCTTCAATGCTAAGGTCATCACAGGGAGAAGGAGGGAGCTCTAAATGGTCAATTTCACAAGAATTTTACACATTAGCATTGAAAATGGAGTCGCTGGGGTGAATGTAGATGCCTTGATAGATTCTCGCTTCACCATACAAGCATTAAATTTGAATTTGAATAAAGAACCAAGGCTTCATTCTTCCAATGGAGTCGCCAATAATTTCAATATGTTGTATGGGGAACAAAACACACATTTCATGTCCCCGAAAACGATGCCAAAATGTTACCGCTCAAACTAGCAGGGGGCCTAAAAGGGACTCCTAAATGGACAACTACTAGATCAAGGGCAACAATGGAGACTTAGCCCACTGTCACCTCAGCTAAGACTCCTTGCTCTTTACGGACTTTCACCAATGGGAGGAGACCCAATATATGGAAAGTCACTTGTGAAGGATGAATCAACAAATGGATGTGAAGTGACCTTAATGATCCTTTTCCTAGAAGGGGGGTAAGAATGGAGCTTGCTTGCTCTTTAAGAAAGGCAAAAATCTTTCTAGTAGAAGGAGGTGAGGATTTAAGGGAAAGGTTTAAGGATGTCTTCTAAAGGAGTTTCCCAATCCCTAAAATCATTATTGAACTTGATTTCCCAAGTGGTTCTTGAAGAATTAACTTTTCAATTGTGTGGGACCACACGAGACCAAGTGGACCTAACCTAGGTTAAGGGGGGGGGAGTTTAGAAACCAATGATAATCTTAACCCATACAAGGAAGGGGAAATGATCAAAACATGAGTTTTCACCTACAGGTGTCAACTTGATCCTATGAGTACTATCCTAAGGAACACCAAGGACAAGTTTGATCTCACAAATATGGCTTGGGATATCTCACAATCCCACCAACGAAATTTCTTTAAATTTGGAGGAGACCTTGAGGACACACCAACGTAGTAGAGGGTAGGAGATGGAAATTTTTCTATGGCTATTTTGTCAGGAAAGTGAAGCCCTAAGTGGCCTAGAATGGCTATACCTAGAATGAAGAGGGAAAGGTGAAGAAAAATGGTTCTTTGTTTGACCAACTATTGGTAGATCAGTACCTAATCCCTTGGGGAGAATGGAGTCTAGGAGAATTATGAGAAAGGACTTTGTTTCTCAATCAAGGAGGCCTCAAGGACTACTTCGCTTGGCATTTAGGGAAAGAAGAAGTGATCTTAAAGATTTATACTTCACTTTGCAAAAAGAGATAGCTTATCAAGCTAAATTTAATGGTAGAATTATCCCTAGGAGATTTCATTCAACATACATCTCCCATACATTGAGAGATGATATATAGAAACAATTATTCCACAATTTTGCAATTATGCAGTCAAATAATTTTCCCTGGAATTGCGAAAATCTCATTCCAATGCACATGACAAAGTAAAACAAGAATAGCATTAAATGTGTGTACTTACATGTAAGAGAACAGATCCAACCATAAACACATTTTCCATTAAAGAAGATCCAAGATAAGAAATATGAAATTCTCAAGAGATAGAATGCTCCAATTCATCCTCCAAGAAAGAAATATGAAATTCTCAAGAGATAGAATGATCCAATCCAAGCGATGATACAAATGAATTCATGTCTCTACTATTTATACACTCATTAGGAGTTTTAATTACCTAATTTGAGCCTACATTATCCCATCAACTAAAATAATGTGTAAATAACTATCTATTGGTGACAAACCCACCAAACTAGCTCATAAATAAAATAATAAGCCTCCCAAGAGGTCGAATAATCAATAATGCATATCGATGGGCTCTTTAAGAGGTTTGATGAATTCCATAAGTGCCAAAATTATTAGTTGGACTTCCAAAAGTAATGGACAAGTGGTTGGCCCCTTGTTCTCCACATAATAAACCTGTGGTGCTCCCAATGGTTGTGAGGGCACAAAAGTGACCTCATGAGTCTCCAAGTAAGTTGAAGATGCCTATAGAACATTTGTAAGGGCTCAGATGATGGTGTAAGTGATGCCACATCAGCATACAAGTACTGGGTCATCTGCCAAGTGCACAGTACAATTGTGGGGCAGGCTGGGCAAAGGTGAACCAGGTGCATCTTCCTTGTCCAATAGGTGAATCTTGAGCAATCTCTGAACATATCTAGGGATCCATGGAGTGTTGTCTATGGCTGTTGAGGCCCATGGCTCTCAACACACACCCTACATGTGTCGATGTATCCCTCTGGAGGGTTATGACCCCATATAGGGAGACCAAACCTAAGATAGAGACCACCTGCAATCTTTCATAAGATCCAATGCATCCCCTAGCCTTCCAATACAACAAGTCATAAAGGAAATCGAGTAAAAGAGCTTACAAATCATGGACCACAAGTGGGAAATTCATAATGGTGTGCCCTTCCGTAATGGGCTTTGGCAGGTTCTAATGTCTCCAAGTTCCAAATTGGGTTAACCAAGTATCCATTAGGTGGTTTCTACTTGTAAAGGGGATAGTATGTCCAAAATACATCCTTTAAAAGGTTGCGGCATGTGATAAAGAGATGGATGGAGTAGGGAATGAAAAGGGGCAATAGTGGGCCACATGCTAGAGTACAATGATAGCTAGTAAAATGGAAGCCCACACTTGGGTATATAATGTATAGGAGGGAGAAATCGTGGTACATGAGATGCCCCGACCTTGATTTTTCCACCCTTCTTTATATTCCTTTTACCTTTTTATGATTTTTCTTTAATTAACTGCTCGGGGCTCAAGGGGTAAGAGCATGATGTGTGAGATATAGTGGTGGATACCCCCTTTTAAGTTAGGGTGGTTCATTTCCCACCATGGGTTGGGACAATCATGGGTTCCTATCTAATGAAGGAGGTTCATAGAGCCTGTAGGAACTAGGGTGATGGCCATGATGATATGGTAGAGTTCATGTATTGGATTTTTCCCACGTGATAAATGTGTTTGTCCTGACCATCTTTTGCATTTTGTGGTACATTATCCTATTGAATGTGACCACTTATGCTTTTACTTTTCTTTTTAGCTACATCAACCTTCAGGGCATCATTCCATGCTCGACCTAAGGTGTGGGCAAGGGGAAGGGGAGAGCTAGACTTATGTGGACCCAGTGGAGGAATGTGGACCTAGGAGGGAGAAATGATGAATGGGGTTATAATGAGTGGAAAGGGGGAAATATATGTGGATGAGGGAGCAGGACCACGCAACCAAAATCAGGGTTTCCCATGAAATACCATCCCTAAATCCAAATGGTCAGTAAAAGAGATCCCATGGGACTAGAATATAAGGTTAATATCCAAAAGGGGTATATGACACAAGAGCACAAGCCTATCCCATTCTTTTTGCTGAATCCCCCCATTAATCCATGCCCATAAGTGTCCATGATAAACAAACTATAATACTCCATTACCAAATGACAAGTCATACCTTTAGGTTCAAGAGCCCCACCTTCAAACATATGATTATGACAGATGGGTTAGGGAATGCATGGCTGGCTCAGGTGGTGGAGAAGTGGCATAACAAACTAGTTGGTGGCTGCAAGGGGCTACTAGTTGTCAGCTGTGGACCATCTTGGATAATTTTTTTCTCCTAGGGACATCACCCACAAAATGGTGGGTAACATGGCCTTCACAAATTTTAATGACATAAATAAAGAAGAAAGGAAAACATGTGCTCTCATGAGTAAGGATGCAATTGCTAGACCTAGAAATAAATGGGAGATCCTAAAGGACAAAAATACATATATGATTAGTCAAAACCTTGTTTCATTGGTTATAATACTAATGCAAATGGCATGATAGAGGACTAATGGATGAAAATAGGTAAAGGAAAATATAAAGAGGCTTTGCTTATAAAAATGTGGAGGAAAATATCTCTACTTTGAACCTTACTTCTTTCTCTCATCCTTGAATAAATAATCATTACTTTTATTACATAGGATTTTCTTTCAGAATTTCATCTTTATCCCTTCTAGATTTTCATTAATCTTCCTTTAATGCAGAATAATGACTTTTCCACTAAATACATTATTTAACAAATAACTCATTGGTAAATGTGCACTTAAGAATCCATTCCACTAGAGGAGAAGACATGCAAAGTGAAGTTGATAAGGCTGGAGAGGAGCAATGGATAAAGTTGATCTGGAGGTAGTCGAAAGGATTGAATACGGGGTAATAACACATATGAGCATGCAAAGTGGTGAGACTTACGAATAAGTAGATAAGGAGATGTGGAGATACAAGGGATAATGTAGAAGTGGATAAGGGGAAATTGATAAGGAGATGGAAAAATGGGGTAAGGGGAAAATAGAGAAGACCCCCCTTATTAGAAATTTGTTTTTAATTAATTTGTTTCAACATTTTTTAATATTTTCAACAAAACTCTTGAAAACTAGAGTTCTAGACAAAAGTTATGATATATTGAGCATAAAACCTCTATCTTATTTTTTCCATTTTGTGAAATGATAGAAAACATTTATACAAAGGGATTTTTATAAGTGGATACACCTCCCCATGTTACTCTTTTTCCACATCGATTTTCTATTTATATGGAAACATATCACCAATGACTTCACATAAGGAAGGAAAATTGTAACAATGGATCGTAGTTCTAAATTCTTAAGGATAACTATTTTTGTTTTTTCATGATCAACATGTGAGGATCACTTGACACTATTTAGATCTCAAAAAAGAGTTTATATTTGGGAGAAATATAGGTTTGAGTGAAGGTGTGTAGGGAAACTAGACCAATGGTTTCTATGCCTTGTAGCCCATGTTTTGAATTTTTAAGATTACCCTTTTTTAAATAATAAATTTAGTTCCTAAATATTCAAGGAGAATAATCCATATTCTAGATGTA
Organism: Pinus tabuliformis; assembly: GCA_031772625.1. Taxonomy (NCBI): domain Eukaryota; kingdom Viridiplantae; phylum Streptophyta; class Pinopsida; order Pinales; family Pinaceae; genus Pinus; species Pinus tabuliformis. The sequence continues at coordinate 509,179,493 of CM062818.1, read as the reverse complement.
ACAAAAATGCATCAACAAAAGGCCTTAATACATTTCAAATTTATCATAATATAACTAATTTGGAAACTAACATGAAAAGTAATAGATGTGGCTAACCTGTATATTCTTGGGGTTGATTATAAACTTAGTTATGAATGGAAGACCTTTAAACTTCCAATGTGGAATTTGAACTGAAGTGTTTTTAAACACTGTTAATTTTAGGCAACAATGTTATGTTATATGCTTTAGAGAAATTTTACTTCAAATTCTTTATTAGTCTAGTATCACTATTCATATTAGCAATCACATCAACATGATAGTAAAATGCAGATAGAACATAAACATAAACAGTAGAAGACAAGCCAAGACAAGAGGACACAAGATGTGGTGCCAGCTAGTGACAAACCCCAATGTGGGGAAACCCTTAATAAAATATTCTTTTAGTCTTCAATAGTTCAGCAGAAAGAGATAGTACAATTTACAAATCTGATAATTTATAACACCAACAAAAGAGCCCTAACCAGAAAAGTCAACGCTGGTCAACAAAGAAGATTTGACCCTCGGAAAATCGATCAAATTTAGTCAACTTTTTCCTCCAAACAACAAGATAAAACAACCCTCAAAATAGTCAAATTCAGCCCAGTCAAAGTCTAGTCAAACAGCCCACCTGTGGTCAGTCCTAGTTGCAGTCAACATTGGTCAACAACAACATTTAACCTCAATTTCTGTGCCCAGAAAAATGGCATACCCAAATAGAGATAGCCCTCACAAAAACATAGTCAAAGGAGGTCAACGCATGCTGGTCAACTCTTGGTCAAACTATCCAAAAATTCGGTCTCTTGAAATTTCGTCCTCTTGAAATTTCACTCTCTTGAAATTTCAGACGTGTGTAGAGAGAGAGGCCCAGAAATCCATACCCAATCAATGAGGAGAGAGAGAGAGAAGTGTGAAGATGAGTGTTTTCAAATGAGGCTAAGTCACCTTCTATTTATATGCAACGTTGAGGATGAATAGACGTGATTGTTGGGCTTCTGAGCCTACATAAGTTTGTTGGCCAACCTTAACAATTTTACCATAATCAAAATAAATTCATAACTTCTTTTGTACATGTCAGAATCGGATGATATTTAGATCAATCCTACACCTCTTAGAGAGGGGAATCCAAGAAAAATAACAGTTGTCATAAATAAGATGACCCATGTGGAGTTTGGCCCTAGTTTCCAATTTAACACTCCCTCTCAACTAGGGAGAACTCCATCTGCTGATCTATCTGCCAATCTATACTATCTTTGCCATTAATGCACTTCTCTACTTTGTTGAACTATGAAGAAGAAGAAGTGATCGAGAATGTATCATACCATTCTCTACTGATCTGAAGTCAGTCCCAATCAAAGGAGAGTGTGTCATACCACTCTTACTGACCTGAAGTCAATTCCAATCAAAAGAGAGTGTCTCATACCACTCTTACTGACCCGAAGTCTGTTCCAATTAAAAGAGAGTGTCTCATACCAGTTCCAATTGATCCCAGATCAATATCGATCATCCTAGCATAGGGAGTACGGTAGTACACGATGCATCCATTGGTCGTACTATGGTATTTATCCTCATTTTCCTACTCATTGGCTAGATGAGAGGTACTTCCCATGAGTCCTAGACTGTATGGGTAGGATGTTTCAGCAGGAGAAGGATGAACCACTCATCATGACTACATGTCGCCAAGGGGTATCGCAGGGGAAGGTTGAACCACTCACCCTGTACACAGTAAACCACTAGAGGCAGGTTGAACCACTCACCCTATGGTTGCTCATTGATTCAAGAATTACCCCAAGCCCCCCAGAGCTCCCAGAGCTCAATGTCCATCTCATACAGGACCCTCATAAGAGGGTCTCTCCACGACTCCAAGTCGTTCTCGGAAGGCCAAGAACTTGACCTTCCCAAGGGGATTTGTCAGAATATCGACGACCTGCTCATCAGTCCCAATTAGATGGAGCCTTATTGCTACTCATTGTACCATATCCCGAATAAAGTGGTACATGATATCTATATCCTTGGAGCAATCATGAAACACGAGATTTTATGATAATCGGATCCCACTGTAGTTGTTGTAGAGGATCACGGTGGTATCCAATGCATGTCTAAACAACTCACTGAAGAGATTCCTCAACTAGACAGCTTCAAAAGAGTCCATACTACCAGCTATGTATTCAACCTCGACAGTGCTCAAGGAAACCAATTTTTGCTTCCTGCTCATCCAGGATATCGAAGAAGAACCCAAAGAAAAACAACATCCAAAAATGATATTGCAATCCACCACACTGCCAAACCAATCAACATCAGAATAACCATGCAACCTCAAATCTCTGGCAACATATCTCAGTCCACAAGTGATTTTGCCCCGAAGATATCTTAAAATATTCTTGGCACCAATCGAAATGATGAGGCTCAACCATATATTAGCTCAATGTGTTAACTGCAAAACATATGCCCGAATGGGAGTTCACCAAGAACATCAGTGCTCCTATGAGTTGACTATACTCAGAAGAATTTTCCAATTCAGGTCCAGCAGCATTACCATATAAATTCTTAAAGTTCCATCAGAGTAGTCACAGGGTTGAAGTCCACCATCCCAAATCTTTCCAATATCTTCACAACATATTTTCCTTGAGAGAGGAAAATTTCACTTGGCTTTTTCCAAACCTCCAACCCTAGGAAATAGTGCATTAGTCCTAGGTCCTTCATCTCAAATTCAGAAGCAAACTCCCTCTTACATTTGTGAATGAGAGGTTCTATACCTGTCAAAAAGAGGCCATCCACATAAACTACTAGAATGAGAGGCTTATCATTTTCAACCTTAAAGTAAAGGTTCGGATCGGCTTCTCTTTTAGTGAATCCCAACTTCATCAAATAGCTATCAATCCTCTCATAACTAGCTCGAGGTGTTTTCTTCAATCCATAGAGAGATTTCTTCAACCTACATACATGAGATTCCCGATCATGAACCTCAAACCCCTCGTATTGTTCCACATAGACTTCCTCTTTGGTTGAACCATGCAAGAAAGCGGTCTTGACATCCATTTGATGTCGGTTCCAAAAGGGCTACAATAGAGTGGATGGTGATGTATCGGGAAACAAGTGCAAATATCTCATTGTAATCTACACCTTCCATTTGAGAGAAGCCTCGAGCAACAAAGCGAACCTTGAGTTTTTCTGCACTTCCATTAGCTCCATGCTTGATTTTGTAGAGCCACTTAGAGGTGACAATCGATTTGTCTTGGGTTCTAGGGACCACATCCCAGACATCATTATTCATAATTGACTCGCATTCTTCATTCATAGCATCCTTCCATACTTGATGCTTCACGGCTTCTTCGAATGATGAAGGTTCATTTTGAATGATAGTGCTCGTGGCGGTCAAATATCCTTGATACCTGTTCGGCTTCTTTCTTTCATGGAAAGTCCCCCTTGGTGCAATGTGTCTCTCGACATCTTTGAGAGTATCCCTAAGCCATGAGGGTCTCTTTTTGGAGGAGGAGGGTTTATGAGGAGGAGGATCAATATGATCTATAGGTTCATCAACATCAGGCATCGTTTCGTCTTCTTTTGCACCTTGTTTTCTGGTGTCAACTTATTTGTCCTTCGTTAGGATAGGAAGGTTGTTGATCTTCCTGAGGGCCATATCTTCGTCAAAGGTGACATCATGACTTATTCAACTTCCTTTTGACAAGCCACATAAATTCTATATCCCTTAGAATTTTCACTATAGCCCACAAAGATTCCTTTCTTCCTAGATGCACCCAATTTTCTTATTTTATATTTCGGCACATGAAAATATACGGGACTTCCAAAAATTATAAAATGAGAGACATCAGGTTTCTTACTAGTGAACATTTCTTCGGGAGTCTTGGAGTCCAATGCTTGATGAGGGCATCGGTTTTGAACATACACGGTGGTATTTGCAGCTTTAGCCCATAGGAACTTCGAAAGGCCTTGATCATGAAGCATGGTACAAACTGCTTCTACAACAGGGCGATTCTTCCTTTCAACCACACCATTCTGCTCAAGAGTGCATGGCGTTGTAGTCTCCCTCTTAATGCAAACTTCTCTGCAATAATCTTAGAATTCATTGGATTCGTACTCGGTCCCATTATCAGTCCTCAATATCTTGATTTTCTTCTTGGATTGGTTTTCAGTCAAGGCTTTGAAGTGTTGGAACCGGGTGAACACTTCATCCTTCTTCTTCAAGAAGAAGATCCAGGTCATGTGAGAATAATCATTCGTAAAGGTGAGATAATATAAGTATCCTTCCACAGAGTTTGCGGGCATCATACCAAATATGTCAAAGTGGATCAGTTGAAATATATCTATGGTCTTGCTATTACTTGAGGGGAATGGTCCCCTTGTAAGTTTTCCTTCGACACATCTCAGGCATACACCTTCATGCTCTACTTTGAACTCGAGCATACCTATCACCATCTATCTCAAATCGGGGAGGGCCTTATAATGAAGATGGGAAAACCTCTGATGACATAGTTCAAATTGTAGAGATGTGTTGCAAGACATGGCTCCCAATAGACTTCCTCCAACTTGATCCAAAGTGTCGACCCTGAACCCAAGAGTAAAATCATATTTAAAATTTATTTTCCAAACACCTACCTTTCCATCGATGAATTCCACCTTGAATCCTTTGTCCTCCATGGCTGAAATGGACACCAAGTTCTTCTTGAGATAAGGTACATATAGTAATTCTTGAAAATGAATAATGTTACCTTGATTCAATTGAAGGGTAACATTCCCTACTCCCTTCACAGGATAGGTGGCATTGTCTCCAAGGATGATCTCCAAGTTTGTATTCGTTTCTATCAGATTAGAGAGGGCTTCCTTGTATTCGGTGAAGTGCCTTGAGGCACCACTATCAATCAACTAATTTCCTGAAGTGTTTGGAGGAGAGGCAGTGGAGAGGGTCGATATAAGATAGTACTCTTTTTTCTTATTTTTAACAACATTTGATTCTTCATACCTGGAGTTCCTTGATTTCTTGGAGGGTCGACCATTTCCTTGATGTCCCACATTCCTTTTTCCATTTCCATTGGACCTGCCATTCCTTTGATCATTGTTTTTGAAGTTTCCCCTGGCATGATTGTGATCATCATCATGCGACGTATCCCTTCTATTTGGAAACTCCCTTGCATAGTGGCCAAACTTATTGCAAACAAATCACCTACCCTTCCTTCCTCCCTTAGATCCAGGCTTTCCATGGAAATGGCCTTTAGACCCTGCATTATTTCTACTTTTGGCATGAGCGGAGAATGCAGTGGGGTTGCTTCTATTAGAAGGCATTTCTTGCTCCATCATTCTTGTTCCTTATTGAATGCATCTCGACATCAATTCTTCAAACCTTGGAATTTGATCATTGTTAAGAACGGTGGTTATAAATACATACCACTCAAGTGGGAGTCCTCCTAGGGTGGTGAGAGTAAGTTCCTTGTCTGAAATGACTTCTCCAATCGAGAGTAGATCATTCTTGATATCAGTGATCCTCAAGAAATAGGATTGAATATCCTCATCCTTTCCCTTCTTAATATCCTTAAACTTATTCTTGAGAAATAGAATTTGATTAGCATTACCAACCTTGAACATGTCGACCAACATGTCGTAGATCTCCTTGGAGGTCTTCAATTTGTAGATGTAGGCCACCAGATGCTTGTCAATGGAATTTATGATAATCTTCTTTGCTTTAATTTCAACCCTATTGTACTTGGGCTTCGCAGCAGCCGGTGCATTTGAAGGAGGTTTAGGGATTTTACCCTGCACCTAGTCCATCACTTCTTTTTCTTCCAAGTTCAAATCAAGAGACATCTTCCATCCATGATAGTTAGATTTATCATGGAGCTTGTCTTCAGCTGGCAAGTAGGATGAGGAACCCATTGAACCTTTTGTCCTTGTCTAACTGTCTTTGGTGATTACTCTTTTAACTCTTGCTTGGGCTTTGTCTTCACCTCAACTCTGATACCATGTTAAGTTTAGGAAAAAACTGTATGTTCTATGCTTTGGATAAATTTTACTTCAATTTCTTTATTAGCCCAGTATTAATATTCTGATTAGCAACCACATCAACATGATAGTAAAATGCAAATAGAACATAAACATAAACAATAGAAGACAAGCCAAGACAAGAGGACACAAGATGTGGCACTAGCCAAGGACAAACACCAATGTGGGGAAACCCTTTATCAAATCTTCTTTTAGTCTTCAATAGTTCAGCAGAGAGAGATAGTACAATTTACAAATCTAATAATTTATAACAATAGAAAAAGAGCCCTAACCATAAAATTCAACGCTAGTCAACAGGGAATATTTGACCCTCACCAAATCAGTCAACTACAGTCAACTTCGGCCTCCAAACAACAAGATAAGACAACCCTCAAAATAGTCAAATTCATCCAGTCAAAGTCTGGGCAAACAACCCACCTATGGTCAGCCCTAGCTGTAGTCAATGCTGGTCAACAGTCAATGTTTAGCCTCGATTTCTATACCCATGAATGCGGCCTGCCAAAACATAGATAGCCCTCAAAAAAACACAGTCAAAGTAGGTCAACGCTTGGTAAAACTGTCCAAAAATTCAGTCTCCTAAAATTTCGGCCTCCTGAAATTTAGGACCTTTGGAGAGAGAGAAGGCCAGAAATCCATACCCAATCAATGAGGAGAGAAAAAGAAGTGTGAAGATGAGTGTTTTCAAATGAGGCTAAGTCACCTTCTATTTATATGCAACGTTGAGGATGAATATATGTGACTGTTGGGCTCCTAAGCCTACATAAGTTTGTTGGTCGACCTTGACAATTTGACCATAATCAAAATAAATTCATAACTTCATTTGTACAAGTCAAAATCAGATGATCTTTTGATCAATCATACACCTCTCAGAGAGAGGAATCCAAGAAAAATATCAGCTATCATAAATAAGATGAACCATGTGGATTTTGGCCCTAGTTGCCAATTTTAACAAACACCAATCCCACATGGCATAGGAGAATGGAAGTAAAATAATAAATTAGATGCCAAGATACTTCACAATATCTTTAAGTCAAATGTGTTTCTAGGAATAAGAAATCCATCCTAAGGAATCCTCAACATCCACAAGGAAAAATTTAGATTTATTCTCACTAACCATAACACTAGAGGCTACACAAAAGATGTCCAAGAAAGCCAAGGTAGAATCCATCAAACTCAAATCAAGGTGCACTAAGACAAAACATTCATTAAAAATGACAGGATCATTAATCACTTCCAAGGATCATAATCCTATACCTGCAACCCTGAGTGTTAGTTCCTTAAAGGAGGAACTTGTGTGCATCAATACTAAAACATATATGTAGGGGACCAAAGAACAATCTTCCCTAAAAAGTAGTGCAAAACGATACAATAAAAAAATGGTGGCATGAACTAAAATTGAAGTCAAAGGTTTTAAAATAGCTCTATCTATTCTTGTAAATTGGGAACAAAACCCCAACTAATGTAACATGCCTATAATAAATCTTCTATTAATTGAATCATAAGCTTTATTGAAATAAATTTTAAGAAACATGTTGTACCATGCCCAACCATCCAATTAACATGACATCAAGAATTTTATATACATTTGATAGGAAAACAAAATTCAAAATGGATTACACAATGTCCACAACAAATTAATTCAATGCTCATGAGTTTTATTAACCATATCAACATAAAACATATTCTCTACTCAAACATTGAATAATAGTGGTATACATTACAACACTTCGCCAAAAGTTAATTACAATTACTTCATGATTATGGTCTCTTCTTACTATCCATAAGGTCATTTACAACAAAATTACATGGTTAGAAATTAAATTACACAACTAAGGTAGAATTATGTCCTTTCCATTCCAATAAATTGTTGTAATAGTCTCAAATATTCATACCATTATATACCAAATATTCAAGTATGCCTTTTTGAGCTAGATCTAACTTCCATTTTTTTTTATCTTCAATAATATACGTACTTAACTCTCATATACAATAACAACCACAACATTAAACTTTATCACATCAATAACAAAATATATAATAATTGTTTGTCTAGAAATTGTCCACAAACTAGCTACAAAAGGAAATTTCACCCAACCATAAGTTCCTTGTTATACCAATTCTCTCTACATAGTGGTCATTCCCAAGTTGAGGAATGAATCCACATAGATACACTCTTCCTATCACTAGCTCTAATTTTTATTCTCATAGTCCAATTCTTAAGCTCACAACCATTCATTATACCTATGGTAGTTCCCAATCCATAACCATCATCTCCATCAACATATAGAACCCAAGGAATGTGATCCCCTTTTATGCGTTATAGTCCCTTAGGATATCTCAATTCCATGTAAGGATCCAACTCAAGCTAGCTAGGAAATCTCATTGCTAGGATTCTAGGGAATTAATAATTGTAGCTAATTTCTTAAATGTCAAACATTATCATTTTGTGCAGCCATAGTTCCCACTCAACTCATGATCATAGCTTTCTCAATTTGAATTGAATATACAAATAGTAGCTCAATCATGGACAACTTCCCCGATTCCCCAAATGAAGGGCCATTTGCAAAGTGGATTCTCAATTTATGATAATTTTAGCTCTCTAATAATTAAAAAACCATCAACCTTCAAATTCCTCTCTCGAATCTTTGAAAACCAAACCACAATAATTTGCTTGAATTGCAAAGGTAAAACTTTTATTCTCATAGCATGAAGGAGCCACATATCTTCTTCATGCACAAATCAATCCCTGGCCCCCCATTGGTTAATAAAATATTGATCAGTTAAAAATCAATGGACATAATTTAGTTTTGCAGGACTTTGAATTAAATATCCTTGCTAGGTTCATTTTTCTTATCCTACTTAAGCCCCCTTGTCCTTCACCTCTTGTGGAGTCATAACCCACTTTATTTTTGTCTTTCTCTTTTGTAATTAATGACATACTTTTTATTAACATTCAATGTTTGGTAACAAATTACATCATTTAGCTTATAGCCCTTCATCATTTACATATGCAACACTAAAATGGGAAGAAAAAATGGGGTATCACATTTTATTTCCCCTAGATTTTGCACCATCTTTGGTGCACATCATCGTTACATACAAAAAAAATATCTTAACATCAAATTGGTGGATGTGCCTCTTGAATTGCATCTTTTGGCTCCCATTTTTCTTCTTCACTCTCCAAATACTTCTAGAATGTCATCCTCTTCATTTCAAATTTTCATAGTTGGTGGCTATCTTGTAAACAATGCACTTTCATTGGTTTTCACTACCTTGATAACATTCTAGGTCTTAGCATATCAACATGTACCTACATCAGTTACTGAGAAAAACAAAATTGTTATAGCAATTTTCATACAATAGTTATTCCCTTTGTGAGAATTTTCTAGCCTCAGAGTGTAATCAAGTATTTTCATAAGACAAAAGAAGAAGTATGCAATTTGATCTCACTACTTATCTATAGGTATATTCCTTACTTCACAAAGTTGCCACATGAAAGATTTCAACTCATCATCCTTTCTGACACATCCTCCTTGATTCTAGTCATCATGTCATGTGAATCTCTTGCAAAAAAATTATTTAAGTTTCTTATTCCTTGCCACACTCACCCTTCCACACTCAACAATCCCTTTATCTACTAAATATATCTTTTGGTGACCAATATTGCCTAGTTTTTCATGTTTCTAGGCCTCCACTAGCATCCTCTAATAAATTAATAACCCCTGGCTATCAAAATATTCTAGTACCATCATAATGACCTTCTTCCTAGTCTTTTCATCTTTTAGCAATCATCATTTTCCATAACTCTTTTCTCTGGATATAACTTTCTTGTTTTTCATCAAAACATGACTACTTGTTCATACTATCTTTTCACTAGAACATTCATAACAACTCTTGAAATGATTCAAAAATCTTTAGTTGTCAGTAATTCCATCAAACATATTATCTATAGTGAGATATGACACAATCATGCTTTCACACAATGCAGGAAAGCATATATTCCAACATATAGGTGTACATAACCACAACATGCACACTTACATAATATATGCATGCACATTTACTGTAATGTGACTCTTGCATGATCTTGTTTTACACATATTTAGGCAAGATTTCCTAGTTATTTTTTTGTGTGCTAATGCATGATTAGGAGGAGGAGGAGTCTTATATATTGTTTTGAACATATTATTAACTATATTTATGCATATGAGTATATATTGTTATCTATGTATATGAATATGTTGTGTTAAATTATATGTTTTAGATGAGATAATATGATATGATTGACTTTTGACTAGATTATTATTTGGACTCAGGATATGTTTTCTAGATTAGATCTTAGATTTTTTTTTTATAATATCGAAAATTACCAATGTCATAAACATTAAATTAGTATGTTTGGGGCATGGAAGCCTAGAATTGTTGGTTGATATGGAACCATGAATGATTAAGGAAGTCCATTTACCGATATTAAATATTTAAATAAGTAGGAATATGGGAGCATGATGTTTTGGCAATAAGACCTGTGGAAGTGAACATATGATTGTAATAGTAAGGCTATCTTTTAATTTATATACTTGAGACATCAGTGTCCTTGTATGTGTAGGTCATATGGCGAGACCTTTCCAAATTACCAACATATGGGTGTGTTCTACAACTATGTCTTGACAAAAGTATAAAGTATTTATTTCCAAAACACATGGGAGGAGTACCCATGTCATGGAGACAACTATGTAGAGTCCATATTACATTATTAGTATCAAGGGATTTCATAGTAAGGGTGTGGAATCCTCACCCAATAGTTAGCTTCTAGATTGTAACATAAATGACTATAGTGACCTCCATGATTGAATTGGCTTATGACATATTTACCCACATGGGACAGGAAACTCTAACTAATATTGTTAAATTAATAAAAGGAATTATAATTTTGGATGTGTTTCCAAAATTTGGATGGATCTTAGACTTAGTTGAATTACCCTAAAATTGTTGGATCTAGAAGTGGTTGTGAGCCCACACAACATAGGGGTATTGAGGAAAGAAGTTTTCCCTGCGTAAGACTCAAGGGAAAACTAGCTCACATTTTTGAGTTGGCATAGACAAGAAATTGGAGATTGAAGCTTTTACCTAGCAGTAAAGGCATATATATATCTTTAAAATTTTGTAAATTTGAGATTTGGGTATAATGGATTTTTGTTGATTTGATTTCTAGCCAGGATCTTTGAATTAGTTAAAATTATATAGTAGGAAATAAATTCGATTTTTTAGGAGATGGTTATGTGTGATTTTGGAATTTTATGGGTTAGTTAACCTTGGTTGAAGCTAACCTTTGCTTATAACTAGTTTGGAAACTAGGTTGTCATTGAAGGAAAAATAACATGGATTATGACTCTAAAACTAGTGCTTGGAAAGTCTAATGAAAAGATTGAATAATATGGTCAATAAAGTTTGTTGCAAATGGATTAGAATTAAGAAGGGATTTTTGAAGACATCTAAATTCTCTCTTCTAATTTTTTGACCTCTTTTCTACTTTCTACAACCCTTTCTTTGCATTGTGAGTTTTCATGTGTTAAAAAGAAAGGTTGCTATTATTATCTTTTCATTTGATTTTATGAGTTAGTTTGTAAGCATGGTTAATTAATTATGAATGAGGGTATGAACTGTGGTATTGGATTGGTTGTAGAATTAATTATTTGTTTTTTGGGAGGGTCATAATGTGAGTTATTTGTGAAAAATAGTGAATTAGAAATTTACTTATATTTTAACCAAAAATGTATTAGGAGCTATGAATTCTTAATTTTGCCTAAATTCTCATGAGATTAATAAAAATGTGCACATTGTTGGTGTCCATAAATATGGGTATGAATGTCATGAGAAACTAATAAATTTAGAGTTTATTATCAAAGTGTTTCCAAAAACATATGAAAGAAAAAATGGTTTTAGTTCATTGAATCAACTATAGTGATAAAGTTGATATTTGAGCCATTGAAAAATTTTGTGTAAGAATTTTGAACATGGTTATTAAATTTCCCACAAAATCTCTTTAAAACCTAGATCATGGTAATAGAGATATGATTTTGTTATTAGAGTAGTTTTTTGTATTGTCAATGTCATCACTAGAATTGTTCAAGAGCTATTACTTATTTACTTTTTCTTCACAACTTCAAATGTAGGTAGGAGATATTTTTGGTATTGAGGCTCAAGGTATAAATCTAGAGATACTCACAATAAAGTTCAAATACCTAGACATTATATTAAAACATATGAGTTGTTTATAAGGGCTGTCATTGTTGAGCTTGACAAAAACTCTTAATGAAAAATATTTGAGTATTGCTTGTAAATTTTCCAAATTAACTTCTGGTTAATGAAATGCGATGAGGAAGTTATTTAGGATTCATCTTGGATGTTTAATAAAGTCTAGAATTCTTCTTCTTATGGATGATTGTAGATTGAAATTGTTGGATATATGTTTGCTAAAATTTCCAAATGAACCAATTGTGCCACAAAGTTAGTAACCTTTCAGTTTACTTAAGATTGTGGAATTTGTTGAGAACATCCCTTGATTGAGCAATGATTGGATTATAGTACAAATGTAGGTCGTCCTTGTAGATTCAAACTTCTTATGTAATATGCTAGAACAAAAGACTTGAATCTACTCTACTCATCAGCGAAAAGATAAAATTGATCGATGAAAACACTAAGTAGAAAAGGAAGAATTTCAATCGCACACAACACAATATTTTTTTCTAGGGAAAGCAACTATTTAAAACCCCGACTATCTATGTTGCATTAACCAGAAGATCTGAGAAGAAAATACAATTCTTTTTCAACTCGAACAATCTCTACACAGGTACAATCTATCTCTCTGCTTCACAAACCAGCTCAAGCCAACACTTAGCCAAATTTGTTGCCTATCAAGCCCCTACTTCCTTATGCAAACCCTAAGGGAATTAGCCCATATTTAATTGGGAAAATCCCTTACAACAACTGTGCAATCCATCATAGGCCTTTTATTGATTGCATGCACCATCTGTAGAACTTGGAAAATTATACAATTGATAGTACATTGTCCTTGAACTCTATCTCCACTGGGTCTTCATCTAAACTAACATGCATGAGCTATTTTGAGTGATTTATCAGTTATCTGATTTTTCAATGCATGTGAATTAAATCCAATTTAATTCAATTGACCACTCACTAGTTCCTCCAATAGTTAGAACTAGTTTAACTGAATTTAACTCAGTTAAATTGAATTAAATAAACCACTCACTAGTTCCTCCAATAGTTAGAACTAGTTTAACTAAATTTAACTCAGTTAAACTGAATTAAATAATTACAACTCAATAATAACTCAACCTGGGCCCGTAAGATTTAGGGATCACTCTACATGAATCTAGATAGACTTCCAACTTGAATTTACTAAGCCAACTAAGTCAACTTAACTTAGTTAACTGCTACAAGCTTCTATGAGAATAGAATTACAATTTAATTCCGAATTTAATTCAAGGACAAATTAAATTAAGATTTATGTGTTGCTATTTTAATAGTCCTTTGCTTGTGTGATAAGAATTTATGAATTGGGATGCCATATGTTTTCCAAATTATGTAAACGAAATTTCATGTATTTCTTATTTGGGTTTTTAGAGAGAACGTGTCTACATGCATTTATTTTTCAAATTAAACCAACTTCAAGGAGAATCCATGCCATTTTCACTTGTAAACCTCATTTTGAGTGTAAATTAAGGTTTACAAGACTAAATTTCACAATCTGAGCAATTTTATTGAAACATGAACATCTTGTAGGGTCATTTTTTTTTGTCAGATATCCCACGAGGAATTTGAACTGATGACCTATCGCAAGGAATGAATTAACATTACACCCATTCACCATCAATAAAAGGCCATTTGGGCTCTGTGGATTTGTTTGGTTGTTAAATTTTTTAATAGCTAATTATTTTTAATTTCTTTTTAATTAATTTGTGGAAGGTATTAGTAAGAAAGCACTGCAGGTGGTGATACACATATCATTCGACAAATATTTCAAATAGATCCTTTTTTCATTTTGAACTATTTATCAAATACTTGAAAAAAGTCTTACACCTAAACGTAAAGGTTATGAGAATGGATTCTAGCATCAAGGGACCTAAATTTAAGCACATTTAAGTCTAATTCATGTGTCCTATTGAAATCCTCAATTTAGAGATTGAGTTGGTGCATGAGGGCTTCACCTTGTTGATTAATAATTTATCATGTTCATTCATAAATGAGGTTTTAAAGTTATGAAATATAGAGTCTATATATTGTAGGTATTATTTGGGGGGAGATGTAGGGTGGGGGGGTTTATAGGTATTAGGGGGTGTTAAAAAAGGTATTCGGTAAAATAAGGGATATCTATTAAAAATAAAGGTTATTTTTATTAGAAATATGTATTTGGGGGATTGGGAAGGGAGGTCAACAAAAGGATTTTGGAAGCTTTTTATCAATATCTAATTAGATTAGAGATATTCTTTGTAGAAATTTTGAATAATATAACACTTATTCACAGAGATTATCCTGATTATACACTATTTTCGGAATGCATGCATAATACATAACCTCCTCTACGTTGATCATCAATTTGCGGAATTAAAAACACAATCACATGCGCACATTGAAACATCAATCACACATATCAACACAGTATGTACTGGGGAAAGCATACAGCTGAAAACCCCCAACTATCTGTATATTATAATGATAGAGAACATGTAATAATACATAGTACAATACTCCTCACAAGTACTCAGTACTATCTCCACCTGCTACACACAAACTAGCTCAGATCTGAATCAAGTCACAGGTTCAAATCTCCTCCATTGTTTGCCTGCCTCTACTGCGCAATCCAAGTTGAGAATAGGAATGATCCAAGCTCGTTTTCCCTTGGCTTGTACTGCGTAATCCTCATTGGCAATCTCAATCAATGATTGTGCAAATCTCATGCACAGCTATAGTCACAACTAATAGTAGTCTCACCCTTTCACCCACCTCTAACACTTGTCTCCACTGAACTGTCCATGCACTGATTTAAATGATGTATTCTTTAGTTGATTTATGAGTTAATAATTAGTGAATTAATTAATAATTAATTCACATCACTCATCACTAGTGTATTTGGCAGTTAGACTAAATACAACTAGTTCAACTAAGTCAAACTGAACACAACTCCATCAACTCCTCAATCAACTCCACCAAACTCAATCACTTGAGTTCTAACTGAAGTCCATCATGCAATAGCTCAACTAACCCATAAGAAAAGTGTATTTCCTTCTGGCAGTTGCATGTGCCACATCCGTAGCTCAAATTGAAGTGCTGCAAGAGGGTAAGATAATGTTTATAGTCCAAATATTATTAAGAGCTAATAATATTTGACTGTTCTATTTTTAGACTGGCATTCTAAAAATAGACTCCGCCCATATGTCTAAAAATAGAAGTCCATCTATTTTTACCAACATGACCAATCATCCACAAATAGCATCCTGCAACTCATAGACCATGATCCATATGTCTAAAAATAGACTTTGCGCCAAAAATAGCCTTTGGGTCCACTTAGTGAAGGCAAGTTCTTTTCACTAAGCTCCATCATCTTGTTGCATTTTCAACACTCCCTCTCAACAAGATATGGATTATTTGCAACCCCTATCCTGCCTCTGTGGTATTCGAATTTTCTCCTAGTGAGCGCCTTCTTCAAGATATCAGCATCCCGATCCTTCGTGGGAACGTATGAAAGTAACATGATTCTCCGCTGCACACAATCTCTAATATGATGGTACCTAATGTCAATGTGCTTGGATCTATCATGAAATACTGGATTAGATGAGAGTTTAATGCAACTCTGGTTATCACAATAAATCACAGTAGGCTCCAAGTGTGACCCGAACAACCCGACTAAGAGCTTCCTCATCCATATAGCCTCGCATGTAGCCAAACTTGCTACCATATACTCGGCCTCTGCTGAACTGAGTGCCACGGATCTTTGCTTCCTGCTGTACCAAGAAACTGTTGTTGACCCGATACTGAAAATCCCTCCAGATGTGCTCTTTCTATTCGTTGGGCTCCCTGCCCAATCTGCATCCATGAAGCCACATAGCTTCACCTCATCCTCCTGTATGTACCAGAATCCATATCCCAATGTGCATCTGAGATAACACAATACATGCTTGCCTGCCTTTCAGAAGAGCTTGGTTGGCTTAACCATAGCTTGTGAAAGCGGGTTAACAGCATAGCATATATCGGGTCGTGTATTGACCAAATACATAAGCGACCCCACCAACTGTCGATAAACAGTGGCATCCACTACCTCCGTCAAAGTAGCATCCTCCTTCCTCCAACCTCCAGGAAGAGGAGTATCAACAGGCTTGCAGCCATGCATGTTGAACTTCTCTAGTATCTCCCGGTCATACTTACCCTGAGAAACAAATAGTCCATCATTGCGTTGCCAAATTTCCAATCCCATGAAATAATGAAGGAGGCCCAGGTCATTCATCTCAAACTCTCTAGCAAGATCCTCCTTGCATGAAAGTATCAATAGCTCATCTCCTGTCAAAATCAAATCATCTACATAAAGTACAATAAGCAACAACTTACCCTCCACCACAATCTGGTATAGGTTAGGATCCGCCTCACTCTTGGAGAATCCAGGTCCGGTGAAATAACTGTCTATCCATGTGTACCAAGAACGTGGTGCTTGTTTCAACCCATACAACGCTCTCTTGAGCCTGCACACATGCGACTCGCTTCTGAAGACCTCGAAACCTTCGGGTTGCTCTATGTACACCTCCTCACAGTCTTCACATCCATCTGATGAATGTGCCACCCCTTCTAC
Source organism: Pinus tabuliformis (assembly GCA_031772625.1). Classification (NCBI taxonomy): domain Eukaryota; kingdom Viridiplantae; phylum Streptophyta; class Pinopsida; order Pinales; family Pinaceae; genus Pinus; species Pinus tabuliformis. The sequence goes on along the minus strand of CM062818.1, from coordinate 509,162,602 downwards.
GCTGAGAGAGCAAGAATCGTCCGTATGGAAGAATACCTTGCGATAGGTGCAAAGGTCTCCTCATAATCGATCCCCTCTATCTGTGAGAAGCCTCAGGCAAAAAATCTTGCCTTGTACTTCTCCACACTCCCGTCAGCTGCCTGCTTCACTTTGTAGATCAATCTCAAACCCACCACTGGTTTCCCCTCCGGTCTTGGGACAATCTCCCATGCACTGTTTCTAACAATCGAATCATACTCTTCCACCATGGCATCTACCCATGCAGGATCCTCCACAGCTTCCTCGAAAGAGGATGGCTCAATCACGACACATTTTATCACAAGAGCCATGTATCCAGTGTACCGATCAGGTGACTGTCTCTGTCTTCCCTGTGCTGTAGGTGGCCCTACAACTTTCTCTTCATCTTGAGCTAGTCGCTCAGCTTCTATAGTGCGCTTTCGCCCTCTGATGGTTGGCGCTGCATGAGTGGTCTCTTCCACTCCATGAACTTCATCTTGTGGCTGATCCACATCCTGAAGCTCATCCTTAGGAACTAATAGCTCCTCATTTACATGCAAGTGTGGCTCTCTCTCAAGCGAACACTTCATGGTTTTCTCCTCTTGAAATTTGATATCTCGCCGCACAACAGTCTTGCGACTGTCTAGCAAATACACACGATAGTTGTGGGGCGTATCAGTGTACCCCACAAATATCCCAACCTCTACGGTCGACTTCATCTTCTACCTGGCATCCTTCGTCACATGCATGTAAACAGGGGAACCAAAAATCCTTAAATGGGAAATATCAGGCCTCTTACCAGAATAAGCCTCCTCGGGTGTACTCATGCCAAGTATCTTGTGAGGACAACGGTTCTGCACATATACTGCAGTATTTCATGCCTCCACCCACAAGTGAAGGGGTAGGCCCTGATCATGCAACATCGGCCGTGCAGCACCCACGATAGTTTTGTTCTTCCGCTCAGCAACCCTGTTCTATTGTGGGTTATGGGGAGCTATGAGCTCTCTTCGAATCCCTTTTGTGCTGCAGAAGTCCTTGAACTCACCAGAGATGAATTAAGCACCATTGTCGCTCCTAAGAGCCTTCACCTTCTTCCCCGATTCCTTCTCGACTAGTGCTTTGAACTCACAGAACTTTGAGTATGTCTCGCTCTTCTTTTGCATGAAGAAGATCCAGCATTTTCGAGAGAAATCATCAACAAAGATCACATAGTACTTGTGTTTTGCTATCGAAGCTACTGAGAAAGGTCCACACACGTCTGTGTGAATTCTCTAAAGGATCGTCGTGGTGTGACTATCCTTCTCGTGAAAGGTGGCTTTCACAAATTTTCCCAAAGTACACCCCTTGTACTGATCTGACTGCGCAAGAGTGCCTTTAGGAAGCCTAGTAGAAATCTGTTGCAGTATCTTCAAGGCTCCATGGTGAAGGTGGCCCAATCTCCTGTGCCACAGCTTGCCATCATCCCGGTTCACCAATCCTTCTGCCTTGCATGCCATTGCTGCACAACCATCTACATGCAATTGATAAAGGTTCTTGACTCGAACCCCTATCTTCCGGGTTTCTCCAGTTGTCTTACTGCGCAGGAAAGCCTTTCCCTCGCTGAAAACAACATCATATCCCTTTCCTTCTAACATCTCCACAGAGATAATATTCTTCTTCAATCCTGGAACATGCATCACTTCCTTCAATACGAACGGTTTACCAGAATCCCTCTCAAAGGAAATGGTACCGATACCGGTCGCACTGTATCTACCATCATCGCCCATCTCGATGTGCACTCCAAGATCTTTCTCATCCAAATCAGAAAAAAAATCTCGATCTCCTGTCATGTGAAAAGACGCACCACTATCCAAGAACCATACTGATCCCATCACACTTGATACCAAGCATGCGATCAACGAAAAATCCAGCTCAAATTGCGAGGCTAAGGCCTCTCCTGCTGCAGATCCAGCAACTTGCTTATTTTTCTTCTTCTTCGGACAATTGTGGCATAATGTTCATGCTGGTGACAGTGAAAGCACTTCACCTTGGACATGTCCTGCTTCTTGCCTTTCGCACCAGAATGAGAAGCTTTCTTGTTCTTCCCCTTCTTTTCTTTGGCAGCCAAAGCGCAATTTTCTTCATCAGATGCCTTTGATGAAGATCTGTCCCTGGTATTCCTCCTGATCTCCTCTTGCACAAGATCAGACCAAAGTCTCTCCCATCCTGGAAATTTCTCCCAACCATTGATAGAGTCCTGATAGGAATGCCAACTCTTTGGAAGACCAAGGAGAGCCAAGCTCACCAAGTCCTCATCATCGACAGTCACCCCCACACTTCCCAGCATTGGGTGAACTTCGTGAGATACTTGGGCATACTGTCTCCTTTCTCACACTTAATGTTTTTGAGTTTATCCTTGAGCGCCAACTTCCTCTGGTCACTCTTGCTTTGGAATAAATCTGTCAACGCTTTCCACATCAAGTATGGAGAAGCCTTTCAATGCAGGCTGGATACAATGTGATCCTTCACTCCCTCCAAAAGAATCCTTCGACACTTTGATGTCTTCTTTTGCCAAGCGTCAAAGTGAGCAGCATCAGTAGGCTTTGGGACCTCAGCATCTATGAAATCCTTCAACCCATTGTCATCTAACACCGCCTCCATCTTGTCTTTCCATGCAATATAATTAGATTTTCCTTCAAGGGCATACTCCAATTGCAATCCATTGAAAGACATTTCAACTTCGACACCAAGAAAACACTGCTGCAAATTCGAATTCCACCAGCTCAAAACTCAACCACTTCTAATCTAAAATTTTTGAGAACAAAGTATTTCTTGTACAAAGATTGACTGTATGGGCATTTACTGGATATATCACCTTCCAAAAGAAGGATGAATCCAGAGGCTACCTAGACTGATTACAGACTCTGCCTGAAGAAATAAAATGTAATCACTTTCTGAATAATAGATCTGATGATCAACTTCGCTCTGATACCATGTAGAAATTTTGAATAATATAACACTTATTCATAGAGATTATCCTGATTATACACTATTTGTGGAATGCATGCATAATACATAACCTCCTCTACAATGGTCATCAATTTGTGGAATTAAAAACACAATCACATGCGCACATTGAAACATCAATCACACATATCAACACAGTATGTACTGGGGAAAGCATACAGCTGAAAACCCCCAACTATCTATATATTATAATGATAGAGAACATGTAACAATACATAGTACAATACTCCTCACAAGTACTCACTACTATCTCCACCTGCTACACACAAACTAGCTCAAATCTGAATCAAGTCACAGGTTCAAATCTCCTCCACTGTTTGCCTGCCTCTACTGCGCAATCCAAGTTGAGAATAAGAATGATCCAAGCTTGTTTTCCCTTGGCTTGTACTGCGCAATCCTCATTGGCAATCTCAATCAATGATTGTGCAAATCTCATGCACAGCTATAGTCACAACGGATAGTAGTCTCACCCTTTCACCCACCTCTAACACTTGTGTCCACTGAACTGTCCATGCACTGAGTTAACTGATGTATTCTTTAGTTGATTTATGAGTTAATAATTAGTGAATTAATTAATAGTTAATTCACATCACTCATCACTAGTGTATTTGGCAGTTAGACTAAATACAATTAGTTTAACTAAGTCAAAATGAACACAACTCCATCAACTCCTGAATCAACTCCACCAAACTCAATCACTTGAGTTCTAACTGAAGTCCATCATGCAATAGCTCAACTAACCCATAAGAAAAGCGTATTTCCTTATGGCAGTTGCATGTGCCACATCCGTATCTCGAACTGAAGTGTTGCAAGAGGATAAGATAATGTTTATAGTCCAAATATTATTAAGAGCTAATAATATTCAACTATTCTATTTTTAGACTGGCAGTCTAAAAATAGACTCCGCCCATATGTCTAAAAATAGAAGTCCATCTATTTTTGCCAACATGACCAATCATCCACAAATAGCATCCTGCAACTCATAGACCATGATCCATATGTCTAAAAATAGACATAGTCTAAAAATAGACTTTGCGCCAAAAATAGCCTGTAGGCCCACTTAGTGAAGGCGACTTCTTTTCACTAAGCTCCATCATCTTGTTGCATTTTCAACATTCTTTAATATCCCATGAATGTAGACACTGTGACATAGTTTGACTAAATGAAGACCCGTGAGTTGGTGAAAGTTGGTTGTTTTATAGAATAAAAATATGTTAATGTTTTGATTATTTGAAAAAATATACACAATGGTGAGGCCAAGAAGAGGAAGGGAGCCTACACCACCTCCTCCTCTAGGTAATGGATTAGATCAGATATATATCAAAGAAGCGAGAGATATGATGTGGCCTTTTCAAAGGATAACAAAGACATTGCTTTAAAGACCTAGTGGGCATGCTTTTATGGATAGTATCTTTAATTAGGGGGATACATGACCATTCACTCGAGGATTATTTGCATATAAAATTGGAAAAAGTGGCATTTCCTTATTCTAAGGGACAACAAAAGGATAAGTAGTTGAAGCATGGTTGGAAAATTTGAAGGTATGTTTTTCTCTATAGAATTATTGTATTAACCAAAATGATAAGTTGGTCATGTATCAATTAAATGGAATTTCATTACTGTGGTGGAAAACTCTATAACCACAATTTGGGTGGAATGCTTCTATTGTGACATGGAAACAATTCGAGGAACAATTTCATAATAATTATATTTTTGAAGACTAATTGGAATGAAAATAAAGTAAATTCACGACCTAGATTAGGGGAAAAGGCAATGTTAAAGTATGAGATTCTTTCCATGGATTTGTTGAGGTCTTGTTTGCAATTGAACACAAACAAGTTCCTTCATAGGTTGCATCCCTGCAAAAAGAGAAGGTTCATATATTGATTCCCAAAACCATGAAAAAGGAAATACAAAGAGTTATTATTGTTGAAAAAGAGTTGCTTCAAAAGGTTGAAAATAAAGATGTTAAGAAGTCATTCAAACCTTCTATTCCTTTTTTCCATGATAAAAAAATCTCATGCTAAATTCCATGGAACTAGTTCTATGTTTTCATTTTCCAAACACTATGAAACATTTTCATCTTTAATATAGCCAACATACCTTTATATGTATAAAAAATTCATTTGATGTTCTTCCATGGTCATAATTTGCAACTTAAGTTCAAATATTTTTCACATTTTCTTATCATACTAGTGACTAGAATTATATTTTTCTAAAATACTTGCTAAATTGTTTCAAAGAAATCCTCCTCTCATTAATGTTCTCAATTTGCTTCTGCTGGTGTCACCAAATACTAAGATTTTCCTCGTATTTTGTAGATGATTAATTTGGCTTCTAGGTTGGATGAATATTTATGCAACTAAAATTTATTTCTTATTCCCAACAACCAAACTTCAACATCCTCTCTCAACATGTTTTCACTATCAAAAGTGGTTGGCTTAGTCTTCCTAAGCTCTCCTTGCAATTGGTTTTGCACATGCCTTCTCCCTTGATGTTTGTATGGAAAAACTTATGCATTTCTCTATGATTATTTATATGCATATGGCTCCTTTGATTTTTGTTCTAGTGAGTAATGATTCCTTTGAGTTGAATGTTAGGATATTTCATGTTTTTGTTTTCCCGAATGAACTCTTCCTCCTTCCTCGTACCTTGAGCCTAAACCATTCTTCATTTATTTTTTATAATGACTTAAGATCTATAGTAAATAATTGTTAACCTATTTGTTATCCTCTTGAGTTTTCAACATCCTCTTATTATCATCTCTACAATTTTCACCTTCATCTTCAAACTATTATAGTTTTGACCAACTCTAATGAATTCATTGTATTTCCATTCTAACTAGACTATGTCTATTTTATGTTAATATTGAGCATGCTCACTTCTTCATCAATGCTAGGTATTTTTATATTTTGCAAATATCCTCTTCATAATATTCTTCAATTATGATCTTTAATTTCCATTTTTGTAGCTCTGTTATAGACATTTTTGTGCCTAACAGCATGAAGCATGAAATGTCAATAATCTGAGGGATCCAAAGTCCCTAAACATGTTGTTCCTACCCCTAGAGGAACAAGGTCAGCAAACCACAGCACTAAATATCAGTTCTCCACCTGAAAACACTAAAAAACAAGCTAATTCTGGATCATGTCAACTTCTCCACTGAGCATCTGCGCTGAATGTCAACTGCTCCACTCTGTACCTGCGCTGAATGTCAAATGTAATGAAGGCTACCTGCGCTGGGCGAGATTGGCCAAGTGGCACAGTCATTCTGCAAGGTGTCAAATGCCCAGGAAGCTTCCAAAATGACACTTGGATCAGGGAATTCGCCTTGTGATGAGTAAGAGGATCTAGATCTCCAAGTGGAAGCAAGAAACTCCAAGTGGACTCAAGAACTGAAGAATAACTGAAGTGGGAGAGGACACTAGTCACCTCCATGCCAAGCTCAAGCTGACTCATCCTTTCTCCAAAACTCCTATATATAGAGCTCTCTCGTGAGGTCTAGGGGGGCGGGAATCTTGTGAATGTAAGGAAGTGTTGTTGGTTTGAGTATAGAACTATTGGGTGATTGCTTTGAAGGAGGTGAAGAGGAGATTTCTTTCTGCTGGGAGGTGTTGCTGGATTGGGCCTCTTATGGTTGTAACACTCTCAGAACTTTACTTCTTCCATTAATAAAGCATTTGAGGTTCTTCTATATGCATGTGTCTCTATGGCGTATTGATACTTGTATATTTGATTTATTCTAATCCTTGAATCAATTATGAATGTATGCTTCTTGTAGTTTCCCTCTCTTGTTATTTTGCAGGATCTTGGTGTAGCTGGGCCAGTGAAAGAGCAAGGAGCTGGGAGCAAGCAGAAAAGAGGGAAGATTGGATCAACCATTAGCGGAAGATAACAGTTAGTGGATCTCTTTCTCCTCTCTCTTACATCTCATAAAGAAGTAATCTCGAATAGCTTTGCTTTGATTGTTGCTGAGGTACTATCACCCTTAGAGTGGGATAGGGTCATTCCGTATTGGATACTTTTCCCAACAACAAATTGGCGACTCCGCTGGGGATCGTATCTTGTTGGTTGTTTGTGTTTTTGCTATTCATTTCATAAACACAGGGAGTACCAAATCGAACTACATTTGGATCTTTCAAATGCAAAGTAGAGGGCAGCGACTCTAGCTCAGTTTCTGGGCATGTTTATGATTTGAAGAGCTAATCCACAAGGACTCTTAACAGCTCTTAGTGATAGCTTTTCATCCTCCTTGTCATCCCTTAGTGTGTCCATGACTGATAGCTTCTGATTTGGCCAAAAACTGTGAATTTTTGAGCAATCTGTGACCCGGAAACCAAGAGAAACGAAAGTTTCGTTCTTCAGTGCAGGCTGTGTGAAGGTTGTCTGCATTTCAGCGCAGTTCCCGAAGGGGCTACCTGCGCTGAAGGTCAAACTGCCTGTGTACCACCTGCGCTGGACCAGTCTTGCCTTGTGCTACTGGGGTTTCCTGCTGTTTCTTGCCTTGTTTTCACTCTTGTTTTTGCTGCCTGTTACCAGTCAATGTACCTATCTGAAACCAACTTTCCTTGCCACTATTCCGCCTCGGTTGTATAAAGAAACTGTGTTTGTTCTTTGTGTATTTCTTGTATCATTTACAGTTTCCCATAACGAAAGTGAACTAGTCTTGTTGTGGCCTCTTAGATCTAGACCTGTGATTAAGTGTCGTTTTGATCTTAAGAGTTAGTTTATTTGCTGTTCATAGCTGATTGAGCATTTATTTTCGTCATATGGTTTGAATTTATATATTTCTAGTGTCGAAACAAGTAAATCTTAAGGTGTCTTTTGATTTTGGACAAGCTTGTTTGCTTTCACTTGAAATTGAATTCAAAGTTATACAACAGCTTTCTTTTTGTGTCGCACAAACATTAAGAAAGAGAAAAGAAATACCTGCATTGTGCATGTGCATTATGACAGCTTGCATGTTGATTTAGGAAAAAGTACATTAGTGTGTGCTCTATGATCTGTGTGAAAAGATGTTATCTTTCTTTTCCCTCAGTAGTTAAGATTTTCAAAGTTGAAAGATTGAAAAGCTTGCTTATCATCTTAGACTGCATTTAGGAGTGTTATCATACATCTCGTGGTGATCCATAAAGGCAAACTGCTAAGCAAGATCAACCTTAAAATAAATTGAATTTACATAACAACGCATTGAAACATAATGCAAACACATAGAGGTCTAAGCTAGAGACGTGTTCCGGCGTCGTTAAACGTGATATCTTAGCGTTGAGTGGTTGGGTGATTCCTCCACGGTGAAGCGATAAGTATCAATACGGACTTGTGCTCCCACGTACCGTCGCGTATATATTGGGAGACCCCTATAGGAACAAAGCCTTTATCCATAGGAAGCCGTGTCGGCCGCCCTACTGATCGCAATGCAGTGAACACAGCATTCACGAAGATCGACCACTCGTACCGTAAAACGTATTCTGTGGTTTTGTGAAACGTTTGGCACACCCTCTACCTAGAACTCCAGAGCAGTTTCTTTTGGCCCTTTTCAAACTCTATAACTGAAAAAGTCCAGCCGAGCATTTGTCACTTCGAGCTCGTTAAAACATCGAAGGAGACTAGAGTCATCTTTAGCTTTTTCTCGACTCTTAAAAAGTGAAAAAGCAAGTTGTGTCTAAAGCGTCGTTATAAAATTTATTTTAAACGGAACATAATCACCTCCTATTCCCGCGTTGATCTTAGGTTGAGAACATGGAACGCCCCAACCAAGGAATTCCACATGATGGAAATCCTAGTCCTTTCTCCTCTTGGGGAGAAGTTGGTGCGCCCCACATGGCCACATTGTCGCTTCCAGGACTGACAATTGGCCTGCCTATTTGGCTATTCTCAACCAATGTAGTTCAGACCACCATGGTTCCTGAACAGTCGAGTCAACAGTTAGATGAGTCTAGAGCTGCCCACCAGCCTTCCACTTCCTATAGCTCTTCCTCTAATCCTTCATCTTCGCAAGGTAGAGCCAGCAAAAGCCAAGCTCCCATGGAGAAGAAGGAGAAGAAGAAGAAGGAGCCTAAGGCGCCTGGGGGAAAGCAAAAGACATCTGACAAAAATCCACACACAGCACAGACCGGGCCTAAATCGCCATGTGTCATATGTAGAGGAGACCACTTCCATAGAGATTGTCCCTGTATTCCCCGGATACTAAGGGACTGGTCACCTCGTTTGCACAATTCGGGAGCATCAACCTCTAATAGCCATGTTGATTGCTCACCGTCAACCAGCGAAAGTGAAGGTTCAAGACAAAGAGGGGGAGCAAGATCCCCCTACAAACTGTGTAAAGGCGATCACGCCATCCACCGTTGTCCCTTCTTAGACGAGGCGAAGAGAGTTTTGGAAGATCGCCCGGTTTCACCGTTGAGACTTCCTCCTGGATACAAAAAACTCGTGCCAAGTCCTTCGTTGGTTGAAAATACAGCTGGCCCGCTCAAGTGGTAAGTTGAAGCGTCAGTCATTGAAAATGAACCTACTGAATCCAGACCAGACGAAATTCTAAAGGTCGATACGGCAGTTGACCCGGTTCTTCCTTCAGAGGTTTCATCCTCAAATGACACCGTCACTGAAGATTCATCTTCAAATGACACCCTCACTGAAGAGAATAAGGATGACACCATCCAGATTCTTTTCATCAACACAGACTCTGATGAGCATCAGGGCAATGCGCCCATTCCTTTATCGCAGGAAGGAACATCGTCAGGGTCATATCCGGCCGTATATTTTGTCCCACCACCAAGCAACCTGGTTGTGTCCTTTGATTGGAACCAACTAGGCAGACCCCGATTACCAGCCAGTATACCATTCAGAATCATCGTCCAAATTTATAGAATGGTAATGGCTGGAACTATCATTGATGAAGGGGCATCTGTGAGTATCCTTTCCTCTATTGCTTGGAAAGCACTGGGTTCCCCGGAGCTTTTGCCCGAGATAAGAAATCTCTCGGGTTTTGATAAAGGAACCAGTCGACCATTATGGATCCTCCCCAATGTACCTGTTACATTGAAAGGGAAGACCGTTCAGATGAACGTGATGGTTGTTCAAGGACCCTTGGATTATAACCTACTCCTTGGATGAGACTATATATATTGCATGGGAGCTATAGTCTCCTCACTCTTTAGAGTAATGTGTTTTCCACACGAAGGAAGAATGGTCAAGCTCGTAGACCAACTTTCATTTCCGGGATCATGCATCGCAAATAGTCACATACCAACCCTCAATGGTCTATTCACCCAAGAAATGTCTCCACCCCCAGTCCTCCTTCCCGATGAGTGCGAGTGATTCGGAAAAATGGGACTGGAACCCAGGGGGCATGCATCCTGGTCTGCTTCGGGCAGAGAAAACCTTGGGTATAAGATAGAATTTCCGCGGGAGAATATGACTAGTCCGTACCCCGTCCGTGGTTGGAAGAGGGGTTGTTCTAGAATAGGATTCTTTTGTCAAAGTTACGTGTTTAACAACAGTCATTCACCCTTGTCTATTTCGGTAGACATTGCCGAGGAAGTGTTCAGTTTGAAAGATTAACAGAACAATCTTTGGGTAACCTGAAAGAGGTCAGCCTCACCCTTTAAAACAAATGTTTTATCGGATAAGTAGGGGCAACCTTGAAATTGTACTTTATACCTAGGGGCATGCAAACCTTTTGGAGTGCAAGCTAAGAGCGGTTATTTATCTGTTTTTGGGATTAGCCGTTTCTGAACTTGCATAAAGAAAGGATGAGAGGGAGCAAAGCTTAGTGAAGATGAAGCTCTATAAAAAATAGAGATCTCACAGGAGACATTCTTATCTTATGACTGGTATTATCGAGCATTTTTAGCATAAATTTCATGCTCGTTAAAAAATAAACGCAAGATCCGAGCAGTTTTAACGCGGTCTTCATGCTCGTTAAAAAATAAATAAAAGCAGTGAGCAATGTTTCCCCCAGAGTTTAAGCTCATTTTTAAATAAAAAATGAACCTATTCCGGTAAATAACCATTGTGATCGTAAATTTATTAGCCATAAAAGCCTTGGTCTTGTTTGCACTTTCCACCTCCACTCCATTTGGCCGATCGTTCACCCCCATATGATTGTTTACCCATTTTGAGGAACAACTGCGAAGAGTGATTTCGCCTAGCCATCCTTGTGACACTGCCGTGATTGGAAAATTCCAACATGTACCCGGAATCTGCTGCTATCCCTGTTTATCACTCGTTCCTCAAAAGACGAGTCTTCTTTGAGCTCTTTTCTCCTGACTCGTAAAATATGAAAAGTTTGCCGAGTTTTGGCCTTCCAGCTCGTTAAAGTGACCGGAAGAGCTATCCCTCCTCTAGATTTTAATCTTTTTGGACCTGAGGGATTATTACACAAAAAGGTCGAGCGCTTGTTTTATTCGGCTCGTTAAAATTATCGAAAACTCATCCCTTCTGTATTGTTTTATACTTTTTCGGACTTAAGGGATTAGATGACGAAAAAGGAATTTTGGAGTTAACTTTCTGTACCTTTTCAGACTCTCTAAAAATGAAAAGGACCGAGTTTTCCTTGTCGTTAGACTCGTTAAAATGGTTAAATAGCGACAAACTTGTCTTTAGGCGAGAACGAGTTTCCCTATCGCTAAGCTCGTTAAAACATAGCGATAGGCTTGCCCGAAGGGCAGGTTATAGAACAAGCATATGTTATCCTCCTCAAGCTTGACAAAAATAAAGAGATACTGGTCAGAAATGACTGGGGAAAAATTGGGAGAACCTCAAAGCTTTAATGGTAGCAAGTCGCTCTTGAACATGACACTTTGTCCTCCGTATCACATCGGGTTGGGTTGTTTCATTCACCGGTCTCATAACCATGGTACTCGCCAAACCATCCACATTTGGGGTAATGCTACTGATCCATCACATCAGTGTCGTTATATGTTCAAGAGATGTTGTTCAGAAAGAGTCAACCGTGTCCCATCCACTGCCATACATTATCCTTCATCCACCCATGATCGCCACCCTGAATCATATTTCACAGATTGTTTTCACCTCCACTAAAATCATTAGCTCCATTCCGTGTCACTGATGTGGGATTCATTAAGGCCCTCCTTTGACGGATTGCTTCTTGTCGACTTCAGCTCATTATCCAAGAAGTTGATCTAGGAACAACCCCCTCAGTACTTTGAAGCTTGCATGCCTCAATGGCAAGTTTCTCACTTCCGGCGACAAGTATACATCAATGACCTTCGACCAGAATATTTTGCGTGGTTTTCGACGCCAAGTCCTTTATTCACACCACGTGAATTGTACTGCAGTACCTTGAGGGTCATTGTCATTATTGGTGATTCCTCTCGCGCTTGTTAACGGTTTACATTATTGACCGGTAATCAAGCGATGTCTTTCCATGTTCGACTTCAGCATAATTCTCACATGGATCGACTTGTACTTAGAGTGAATATCGAACGAGTTTGAAGACCCCGGATCTAGTTTCATCCATCTGGGCTGCGATATATATTCAGGATATAAAGACATTTGTTATGTACATCATTGCAGCAGATGATCATCCTACTCAAAGGATGATAATTTCAGCAGAGAATTATCAGTCTACCATCAGACGATCGTCTGTTCTATGTACCAAAATGAATTTATAAAGCTGAGCATGGGAATGCCTGCCTCAGCTAGATCATGAAAGCAGAATGAAAAATAATGTATTGTATTGTATTTTATTACAGGGCGCCTCTCAGCGATTGAATGAACTTCGGATCCTCCTGATAAAGCATTTCACCCTATAAACGACCTCATACTTTAGGGGGCAACTGTTATAGACATTTTTGTGCCTAACAGCATGAAGCATGAAATGTCAATAATCTGAGGGATCCAAAGTCCCTAAACATGTTGTTCCTACCCCTAGAGGAACAAGGTCAGCAAACCACAACACTAAATATCAGTTCTCCACCTAAAAACACTCAAAAACAAGCTAATTCTGGATCATGTCAACTGCTCCACTGAGCATCTGCGCTGAATGTCAACTGCTCCACTCTGTACCTGCGCTGAATGTCAAATGTAATGAAGACTACCTGCGCTGGGCGAGATTGGCCAAGTGGCACAGTCATTCTGCAAGGTGTCAAATGCCCAGGAAGCTTCCAAAATGACACTTGGATCAGGGAATTCGCCTTGTGATGAGTAAGAGGATCTAGATCTCCAAGTGGAAGCAAGAAACTCCAAGTGGACTCAAGAACTGAAGAATAACTGAAGTGGGAGAGGACACTAGTCACCTCCATGCCAAGCTCAAGCTGACTCATCCTTTCTCCAAAACTCCTATATATAGAGCTCTCTCATGAGGTCTAGGGGGGCGGGAATCTTGTGAATGTAAGGAAGTGTTGTTGGTTTGAGTATAGAACTATTGGGTGATTGCTTTGAAGGAGGTGAAGAGGAGATTTCTTTCTGCTGGGAGGTGTTGCTGGATTGGGCCTCTTATGGTTGTAACACTCTCAGAACTTTACTTCTTCCATTAATAAAGCATTTGAGGTTCTTCTATATGCATGTGTCTCTGTGGCGTATTGATACTTGTATATTTGATTTATTCTAATCCTTGAATCAATTATGAATGTATGCTTCTTGTAGTTTCCCTCTCTTGTTATTTTGCAGGATCTTGGTGTAGCTGGGCCAGTGAAAGAGCAAGGAGCTGGGAGCAAGCAGCAAAGAGGGAAGATTGGATCAACCATTAGCGGAAGATAACGGTTAGTGGATCTCTTTCTCCTCTCTCTTACATCTCATAAAGAAGTAATCTCGAATAGCTTTGCTTTGATTGTTGCTGAGGTACTATCACCCTTAGAGTGGGATAGGGTCATTCCGTATTGGATACTTTTCCCAACAAAAAGCTCTGACTCTATAAGAAGTATACATGCCAATACGTTATTAGATACATCTCAATTCTATTTCTGTATCTTTTTCTTTCAAATGCCAATGTCTATACACTTCATCAGTTTTATGAAATCAAGGCGAAATGTATTTTCTTCTCAAGTCTTAAAGAATTCTAAAGCAATTATCCATGGTTTAAGCCATCAAAATTATTCCCCCATAAATTGGTTTTCCAATAACTACACCCATACCCAAATTGGGCTTCTAAACAAGAAGTTATGGCTCTATAGAGTTCTTTCTTCTCATGGAAATTTTGTAAAACAATTAACTTATTGCATTTTTACATATTTTTCATAGTCTTAACTCCAAAATTTTGGCACTTCTTCATTTATTCCTCCATAAGATACCAAAATACTATAACAACCTTCCAATTGGATAACTAATGTACTCAATTCAACATTTGAAAATTTCAAACACTATTTTCCCTCATTATTCTCATGGAGAAATTTCATCAAACACTTGTCTCATAATTGCAATTTCTTCATATATAGCTAACTTCTGGTGATACATCCCTAATGTTGTAAATAGATACGATATCATCCTATAGCATGCACAATACCCTATGTGTATTTGATAAATTTGAGTACTCTTATCCACACTAATTCACTAAGGAACTAAACTCATTTTTAAGTAGGCATAACACTACAAAATTATGCAATATAAATGTAACCATTGTAGTATTCATGAAGCTATAAATCATAAATGTTAGTTAACACAAGCATAAATAACAACAAACTATAAATTAATTCAACCATGACATAATCATAATGATTATAAATTAAATTCCCCACGTAGATGAATATCATGAGAAATGAATGGTATCAATGCAAATAGGATGCATGGGGAGGAAAGACTCTGAAGAAAACCTTTGCCTAGTGAATGAATGATATTAAGGTCATGGGTGGCTACAAAGTGTGACAAGTTGGGTTTAACGCAAGGTGGTGGAGAAGATTTGATACTCTACGCAAGTTGTGATGAGACTACACCTCCATGTTAAAATTATCACAAAGATATAGATTTATTGATTTATTGAGAGAGAAATTAAAAAACCAACAATATTTCATAAAACATAAACACATTGCACACAATGTTTGGGAAAAAGCCAGCTAACAAAATTCTATTAGTTCCTTTGCCAAAACCTAGCCAAGTGGCCAAGTGAACCTTCATCGTTCACCCCCCTTGGTATTTTACAATGTATTATTCCCAAGCCTTTTAAAGGCTTCATAACATGCAATCCATGGGTAAAAAACCATGGGAAACCAAAACCATGTGCCCAAAACCACCATTGTATACCAAGTAACTTTGACTCTTTCACTGAGTCAAGTTTTACATAACATTTCATGGCATCTCAAAGCAATAGTATGGATGGAGGATGCATCTAGAGAAGGAAACATGTTCATATTCCACTTGGATTTTGGTCATTTAATTTTATGAGAGTTTATTTTAGCAACTAGTTAGGCTCTAGTGATATTATTTACTCCCTCTAGTTTTTCATTATTATTTTTCTCTCTACACATGAGTTTATTTCAAGGAAGGTAGGGATTGAGCTCCTTTGGAATTATTCCTCTTGTTGGTTCAATTATTTGTGGGTGTTATCACCAAAAAATTGATCATCTAGCCTAATTTACTAGATAGATCGAAATAAACCATGTAAGGTCAATTTTACCATAGTAAAATTGCTTTCACTGTGAGAAATTACTTAATAAACTGCCTTTGTTAAGTAATTTATAGTTAAACCCATGAAGAATAATTAAATAAATCGCTATTTATTTGGTTTTATTCTAGGAATAATTAATTAAACCATTGTTAAATTATTATTCCTTGTCATATTTGACCCAATCATGAAAAATAAACAGATAAATCATTCATTATCTTATTTTTCTCTAAGAATAATGAATAATCACTAACTAATTATTATTCTTTGTCAAATTTGACTAAATCCCTTAGCAATAATTAAATATATCCTTATTTGTTTATTTTTCCTTAACTAATTCCTTGAGATAATAAATAAATCATTTATTTATTTCTTATTTCTAAATAAAAATTTAAATACTTTGTCCCTCCTAAAAAATATAATAAAATATTCCAAGTGGTTATTCCAAGAATGAGATAAATAATATTTTATTGTTGCTCATTATTCGAGGATAACTCAATATTTTGTTATAAATAAAAGGGTTTTCCATTCATTATTCACTTTTGATTATTTTCATTGTTGCACTCATTGTTGTAACTCTGATTATTTTCATTGTCGCACACCATATTTTTGTTGGGTTTATACATTATAGAGGAGAGAGACTCTACACAAGTTGAAGACATTTGAGGATAGCCAAGAACCCATCCCATAGAGGGGGACTAGTAACATATATTTGTTCACTTCACAGGCGTTATAATAAAATTATTCTTTGTATATCTGGTTTCCATTGGATTATTGGAGTTATTACTCTTTCTTTTTGTTGTTTAACTATGATTGTGGCATAGATCCGGACATTGGCAGGCTTTGTTTCTGTCAGTTGTTGTAGATCTACAATGTTTAGTAGACATTTATATTGTTGAGATTATTTGTCATCCACAATCTTAAGTGGGTTATTTTCGTACATCTTTGAGAAGAAAACACTACAACAAAATTGGCGACTCCACTAGGGATTTTCTGATTGTTGCCAATCACAAAATTGGTGACTCCACTAGGTTTATACTTCAGATCTAGAAACCTGGGTGACCTTTGGTTTTCAGCTTAGGGTTTCTTATTTTTTCAATTCTCTTAATGTTTCCTAGTTTTTTAACCCTATATCTATTAAATTTCTGACTTCCGCAAGCTTTTTGGTCGTTTCCATAGGTCACAGGAACCAGCCGCGACAAAGGTGACACTTTTTTCCGAGATTTGTCAACTAGGATCCATAGAGAAGAAATCACACTTTTTGGCCCAAAAAGTGTAATCTGGAGGCCAAAGTGCACTTATTGGCCCGAAGAGTGTGATCTCTACTGGAAAACAGGTCAGTACCTGTGATTTCTGGGTTTTGCAGAGAACTGTCTGCTTGGTTGTCTGACCTCTGTCTCATCTCGCTTAGGACTTGATCCACTCTTATTTACTCATCGAATTCGAATTTAGCCTCCCCTAGGGTTTCTAGTACGCTTCCACCTTTCTAGAAGGAGTTTAGCTGAGTGAGTAGTCTGAGTTTCTGCGGCGCTTTCAGCCACATTTTCTAGATCTGTACCCTTTTCTTTTAGATCTATTAAGATAGGTTTTTACCATCCATAGTTTCACATTTAAACGTGTTTGGTCATTTGCCTTAGGGTCCCATCGGTTTCCCTAGGTGTTACACCCATCTCCCTATCTTTTTGCAGCGATCTTCTTCTATGTTTTTTTGTTGCTGCACCACTTTCTAGTAGCTTAGTGTCACTTGATCCCAGTCACACCAAAATTTAGATCTCTCGACCGTTTCAGTGTATTTTCCATCGATTTAGCCACTAACTAACAGAGTGTTTCAAAACCTAGTTTGGGTGGGGTTTAGTTAATTGTTTTTTTGTTCATTTTCTGTTATTAATTCAAATTTATTTTCAGCACGCTTTTTTCTTTTTTACAAACACGATCTTGGCTTAATCAATAAATACACTTTCACACACAAGCACACCTTAAGTGAAGGGTGCTTGGTTTACACCACCAAGCCAAAGCTTAACATAATAAATTTATCTCCCCTCATCGAGACAAAGGCATATTGTTGTTCTTCCTTCACCATTTACATGTCATGTGTGTCTTACCACCATTGCGCCACTAAGGCATTTGTCGTGGAGACTATTAGGCTTTCACCCCCAGTTTCTTCTTGGGCATATTACCCCTCCCCGTCGAGTTCAAGTTCATAGCCCTCTGAGTCCCCACACCGACTCTTCTACTGGTTCACCTGATTCCTCATCTGATTCTAAGCCTCCTTCACTACATATCGTCACCATGTCTGGACCCACAGCTGGTGTAGGAACCCAACCTGGTGTTAGCTCTGGTTCTATCCCGGTGGTCACATCAAGTGAAACAGTCTCAGGAACCATTTCATCAGCCCCCCTGCTCCCCTTTATGGTTGGGTTATGTATACCAGATTTTAACCAGTTGATAAATGACCCCATACACCACAATGCTAGTTGGCCTTCTATGCTGACTAAGCTTCCCATAGACATCCCAAAGTTTAAGGGTAATGCTGGAGAGGATCCTACCAACCATGTTCAATCCTTCCACATGTGGTGTTCGTCCAACTCCTTTACCAACGAATCCATTCGTCTGCAGCTATTCCAACGCATAGTCACTCGAGACGCTGCAAAATGGTATGTATACCAACCCTCCACTTCTCAATCCATTTTTGTGATGCTTTATAAAGAGTTCCTTTCATATTTCCAGTTACCTCTCTAGTACAACACTGGTACAGAGCTATTGACCTCATTCCGTTAGTCCTCCGCCACTCACCTTTTCGACCATGTTCAAGAGTGGCATCAAAGGAGGAGCACATGTTGTGCCTCGCCTTTTGAAGACCGTGTCTATCTAGATTGGTTTCTTAGGAGCCTTTTAGCACCCATTGGAAAATATGTCGCGTCCCATTTTCCTCAGACCAAGGAAGAAGCTCTCCAAACCGCTCTGAGATATGATTTGATTTATGCACAATCAAGTTATGTCTATACCGTCATTCCAGACCTCCCTCGTCCTGGAAGTGCCAATGCACTAGGGGCATCTCATGTTGTCGATGGTATTGTTGGAACCCTTTCACACCCTTTTCCATATACTCAACAAAGTTATGGCTATCTGCAAGGGGGCACCAGTTCCTCTAACACTCATGCCCCTCCTGCTAGCAACATGTTTTCAGGACCCCAACCTGTCTACCAAATTGTTGCTCCTCCTTATGCACAGCCTAGCGCTCCAGCCCCTCAAGCATTAGCGTTGCAGCCTCTCATGCATCCTCAGCCCCAACATCCACCACCCCCTCAGGTCTAGGTGTTTGCGCAGTAGAGTGTGAATAATCCCCAAAATTCAAAGAAAAAGAATAAGGGGAAGGGTAACAAGGTAACCAGGGTAATCAAGGTAATCAACCTAGTGAACCCTAGGGGAACCAGCCTAACACCAACAACTAGCAACAGGGAAGCTAGTCCAAGCAGAACAAGGCTATTCGTACGAACAAGCCTTGTGCATGTTGTGGTGTACATGGCCATTATACACATGAGTGTCCTCTCTTACCCCAGATGCACCAAATTTGGGAAGCTCAATCAGCTTCTAGAGGTCAATAATCGCCTCAAAATCCCGCGCCATCTCAACCGACAATGCTCACAAATCCTTTCCCTCAGCAAGGAGTTTTTGTTGCTCAACCTCAGCTAGGTCAAGCAGTCCATCTCCCCAACCTCCTGGTCCTAGTGACTACTAGATCCTCATGATTGATTATGACGAGGTCAATACCTCTCATCAACAGCCAGCTCCTCAGCACCCTATTGTTACCATCTCAGTTGAGCCATATGGATCCACCCACCCAGGACCTCATCCATTAGTGAGTGACTCTCCTATGTTCCTACCGGGAACTGTTCCTCCAGGTCTCAACCATCTAGGAGCTGCTTTGTTGGGACATTACCTTGTAGGTGAGATACCTTTCTTATTTCCCCCTCCAGGAATATTTTTTGTGCCTGTCATGGCTTCGCTAGTCCTTCCTAACATGACTTTGGGGATCCTAGTATGGTACATCGATCCCTTAGCAAACACTCCACCTGGTTAGCTTAGACCATATCATGCTTTGACCTCGATCCAACCAGTCCCTACATCCCCTACCATTGCTCCAGTTCCATTACAACCTCAACAGGAACTAGCTCCTATTGCGAAAGCATCCAGACAGGGGGGAAAATATAAGAGGAAAGAACCTAAGGACAAGGCTCCCCAAGCTCCTCCAGCCCCTAAGGTTGCAAATTTGACACCCCTGTGCGCTTTGTGTAAAGTTGTTGGGCACGCCACCAACAATTGTCTTAAACTTCCTCAAATTAAACCTTTGGTTCATGAAGCGTTCCCTGAGTCAAATATCCTGGAATTCCATGTTAACTTGTTGGGCCCACCCAAGAAACTCAAAACTTTGCGCACAAATCACCCTTGTTCCCTGTGTGATCATCATGGTCACTATTCCCATCGTTGCCCTCATCTTAATGAATTTCATGATTTCCTTGCTGCGCTTCGTGAATACAAGGCCACTCGTAGTGGATCATCTACTCCTCTGCCCGTGGATTCTAGTACCACTAATCAACCAGAACAGGGGGACTCTGGTCCCACCATTGTGATCCCTCCCCCAATGGCGAGATGATGGACACCAGAGGCCATATCCTTTACCTGTCGTCATCCTTGAGTTCCTCGCAGGCAAACCTTTCTGAGGTTTCTGTACGCGCTTCTATCGAACCTTTTTCGACAGAATCCTAGATCTGGACATCTGTATATCCTCCAGCTATCATCTCATCGTCTAACATTCAAGATGATGCGTATGTGAACCATATTTCTCAGGTTGATGCACCAGGTAACGCCGTCACATCATGTAGTCAGTCTTCCTCCCGTCCGCCCATCTCCCAGCTGGATGAGGACATCATGGAAGCTATGTCTACCCCTGATTACCCCGACACTTAAGCAAGGGGGTATTTCTTCTGAGGATTTTGAAGGCCATTTCCTTCCTCATTCTCCCAATGCGCTCTACCTCAAGAAATTTCGCTCATATCACATCCATTGATTTGTGTGTCTTTATTTCTGCCATGAAGCTAGGTAGATTGCATCATCTCATTCATTGTCTTTTGCACCTTTCATATGGATCCATCATCCCCTGTATATTGGTCATGCTGACAGTGCGAGTCGCTTCTCTCGGAATAGCCTCGGCAGCCTAGGCCATCTATACCACCTTGCATACATTATTCCTTTCAAATGGCGTGTGCATTGGATCTGCCACCAATAATTAGGCCAAACATGACACAGTGATAGGTTTGTTAGTCGACGCCCTCGCCCATCGCATCCTTGATCTTCATGTTTTTTTAGATTCCTTGCTATTTGTCATGTAATTGAATGGTGTGTATCATGTGCATAACCAAGTCCTATTTAGAAAATATCTACAAGTTAAGCTATTAGTACATGAATTTGAAATCATTACGTTCAGTCATGTTCCTAGAGCCCAAAATAACTATGTAGATACCATTGCAAATAACATTCTAGATTGGAATTTATCACATGTATACCACAGAAGACAACCATAAACAATACAAACGGTGAACCATCATTGTCATATAAAATGCATAATCATATTATGTATCATATAAGTATTTGGATTCCACCACCTAAATACATCCAGTACACCCATAACATATTGGCGGCACATAGGCCCCTTGCCAAGTTGGGCCGAGATGCTTGAATCCCTTTTTTGAGCACTCAGAACAGAATGGTGCTCCACACACTCCTCCTGCTAGGGGGAATCATTCCCACCTTTGCATACCAGATTAGTCCCCTCCATCACATATTCTTGCAGGAAGTATCTCATGCTTGGGGGCATGATGGTTTTCCCCTAGCCATCTTCTCAATTAAATCTTGGCCTAGATCCCACTGAATCTAGGTATGGTCGATTATCCTCCCATTCCTTAGATAGTTTGTCCTATCTGTCTCTCCGGCGAGCCATATGCACATCACATATTGTAGATGCTTGATATTGTATCTTCAAATATTCTACTCTATGTCCACATAGTCCCCATGTTCGACTTAGTGGGTGAGGATGATTCTAGACCACCTCTAGTAGTTCATTCTCATTTTCCTCTCCCCTTAATTATTCACTAGGAACCATCATTCCAAGAAGCATTTAAGACATCTTTAGACAAGTAAGGCGACTTGCCTGAAATTTTTAGACCCCCATTATGATGGTCGGTTTGTCCACTACGATCTCCACAATATTTAGGGCCTTCTCCTCCTCTCAAATTGGAGAGAAAACACCCTTTTATAGGAAAACCCATAGATTTTTTGTAGCACATTGCGACCAGACAAATGTAGCTCCATTTGACGAAATTTTAGCACCATTGGAAATCTCTCATCGAGCTCTATAATGGGTCTTCCTTAGTTTTGTGATGATTCGACACTTCACCAGGAAGTCATTTTTCCAAGAAGGGTCCCTTTGTCGCCTCTCAAAATCGAATTTCTTCATAAATAGACACTTGTACTTTGAGGTCCACCTTAATACTTGTCGTACCATGTGTCGATTTTCACCATGAGTAACCATCATTTACTCATGTTTTGATGGTATTCACCAGGTCTAGTCTGTGTGGCAATGTCATCGAGTCACCCTTGTTCAGAGCATCCGTGATGAGTCACCCTTGCATTCTTGGAGTCTATTTCATGTCCCATTATATCATGTCACATTATTCCATCCATATTTGCATATCGTTCATCCTGTGTTGCCCATTTTGGCCTCTAGTAATATTGTCCCCATCCCCTTCGGAGTTGAGTCAGTCGTTGCCAGGTCAACCATGCACTTTATGCTCTGACAAGGGAAGTCATATGATTATCCCTCAATCCCACTTTTCCCCATTATCCTTGGTGTCAGTCCATCAGTCACATTACTATTTTCCCTCATGCCTTAGTTGAGGATCCTCATTGCCTCACCTATCGCGGGCCCTATTCTGTCGACATCAACTCATTTATTCCATAAGAACGACCTAGAGGGTGGTGTATCTTGGTTCCAGCTCCCATTCTTGTTTGGTGCCTTGGATCGAGCAGAGGGACTCATTATTTCCATTTGACTTGGTTGTTTCATGTTCATGATTCATACACTTGATGGTCCAGTGATGCAACAGATTGTACCAGTGATTCCTGGGTATGTGTGAGATGTTTCAGACCTCATGAGGGGGTGGCCCTTCAGGTAGCCCCCCACATGCCCAGATGCATTCCTATGATGCTACAGCCTCAGATGCAATTCTGTAGAGTTGATGGGTTTGGTTCCTACCGATCACAGTGTTCATAGCATGCACATCTCCTTTAGATGATTCGTTCAGTTTTGCAGAACCCTTCCTTGTTCAGTAGGGCTTCTCTGGTTGTTCTACCCTCCCTCCCACCCATTTTTTAGGGAAGGGACTTTGTATCTCATGTACTTAGATATTATTGTATTCAGTCTTGGCTCATATTTTTTCCAGGTGCATTATGTATATGGGACACATTGTATTATTTTCTGGCTCTATTATGCCAGCATGTCATGTACCATTCATCATGTACTTCATTGCTCAGTTTTATATTTCTAGGCGAACCATTATTTTTGTACTAAGTTATCTCGGCGGGTATGGGTATGCCTCCCCTGCCTCATTGAGGTCTGGTACCACAATATAAAAGGAGACTTGCATTAGTCTCACCCCCTCTATCCCTATCCTCTTTCAATTCAGATTTATTGATCTCTCTCTCTCTCTCTCTCCCCTGTATTGTTTAGTGAATGTGTTTTTACAACATACTTCGGTCATATGTTTTGCTCCTAACACTCGTATGTTGGGGGGCAATCTATTATCACCAAAAAATTGATTATCTAGCTTAATTTACTAGATGGATCAAAATACACCATGTAAATCCAATTTTACCATAGTAAAATTTCTTGTACTGTGAGAAATTACTTAATAAACCACATTTGTTAAGTAATTTATAGTTAAACCCATGAAGAATAATTAAATAAATCACTATTTATTTGGTTTTCCTCTAGGAATAATTAATTAAACCATTGTTAAATTATTATTCATTGTCGTATTTGAACCAATCATGAAAAATAAACAAATAAATAAATAATTATCTTATTTTTCTCTAAGAATAATTAATTAATCACTAATTAATTATTATTCTTTGTCAAATTTGACTAAATCCCTTATGAATAATTAAATAAAATTTTATTTGTTTATTATTCCTTAACTAATTCCTTGAGATAATAAATAAATCATTTATTTATTTATTATTTCTAAATAAAAGTTTAAATACTTTTCCCTCCTAAACAAATATAATAAAATATTCCAAGTGGTTATTCCAAGAATGGGATCAATAATATTTTATTATTGCTCATTATTTGAGGATAACTCAATATTTTTTTATAAATAGAAGGGTTTTCCATTCATTATTCACTTTCGATTATTTTCATTGTTGCACTCACTGTTGTAACTCTGATTATTTTCACTGTCGCACACCATATTTTTGTTGGGTTTATACATTATAGAGGAGAGAGACTCTACACAAGATGAAGACGTTTGAGGATAGCCAAGAACCCATCCCATAGAGAGGGACTGGTAACATTTATTTGTTCCCTTCACATGTGTTATAATAAAACTATTCTTTGTATATCTGGCTTCCATTGGATGATTGGAATTATTACTCTTTCTTTTTATTGTTTAACTATGATTGTGGCATAGATCTGGACTTTGGCAGGTTTTGTTTCTATCAGTTGTTGCAGATCTACAATGTTTAGTAGCCATTTATACTGTTGAGATTATTTGTCATCCACAATCTTAAGTGGGTTCATTTCGTACATCTTTGAGAAGAAAACACTACAACGGTGGGCTTTCAATTTAGCAAAGAACTCAACTAGTGAGTTTTTCTTGTTGAAAGGAATTATAGCAGTTTCTCTTCAATTCAGTAGAGCACTCATCCAATGAGGTTTGCTTGTTGAAAGGAATTGTGGCATCTTATCTTCAATGCTTTGGTGAAAATTCTCACTCTTTTCATTTCTCCTTTTCATACAAATTACCCCTCTATCTTTTTGTTTCAATTCAGTAGCTTTAGCCTTTTTTATTAGGGCGGAAAACTTTTCGTTTGTTGTTGTTTCTATTTACTTCATCTCAACTCTTTCTTTCTTTACTATTTTGGAAGATCCTTTGATTTCCTGTTTTAGCTTCCTTAGTTGGTATGGGAAGGATCCTTTTGCTTCTTGCTAGCAAAGAAATTCATCTTGTATGAGTTAGGATTCTCCTATTTATGGTTTTTTCACTCCTTCATTCCATCTAGCATTTCATTTTTCCCTATTCCTTTCTCCTGGTACCTTTTTTTCTCACCTTGAGGAGTTGACTCCCTCAATTTTCTAACTATGAGCTTCCCTTCTTTTGGCTTCCCTATAGTCTCTATAGATTGCCTCGCCATGTCTAGGCTAGGACATCATAATGTTTGTAGTGGAGGGAGAAAGAATTATATTTCCTATTGATATAGAGCTCAACATGCTACGGAATGCTCTACAACCATCTATGTTCATTATGTTCTACCTACCATCAAAGGAAAAACTCAAGAGGCAAAACAAAATGAACAGTTGGAACATAGATTCATCACTAATAAATAAATGGAAGATGAGGTGGGTGGCTAGGTCCCAAAAACACTAGATACATGAAAACTATCAACATTTACTAGCAACGAAAAATAATAATGGGGAAATTATTGGTAGAGCACTCAGAGACTCACCAGGAAATTTCATTATGCATAAATGAACTGCAAAGATATACCAAAAATTTCCTTGATAGGCTCTCTCCCATGAAAAGAAATATAACTGATTTGGAATTTACTACTTTAATGAAGAGGAGGATCATCCAAACACAATCCAGGTGGACTCATCATCCAAATAGATGATCTTTCATTTTATTTTTTTTGTGATGTCTATTAGCTACTATTAATGATATTAGGAAGGTAGATAGATATAGGTTGTGTTATCAAAGTAAATTTTATTTTTAATTCTAGATAGTACATTAGGCCATAAACTCTCTTGTTATTCTACTAGTCTGGTTTCCCTTATGGAAGACCAATAGAAACATTTAATTTGTATATGATGCAATTTCCTAGTAATACAAATATGCTTGATTAAAAAAATCAACTATATATTAAATTCAATGCAATTCACTATATAGTTAAGAACACTGATTTGTGTGGAAGTATTCATCAATTGGATATTGACTATGGATGTTCCATCCAACTACAGGATCATTAATGCATTGGTCTCTCTGCAATGGAGGCCACCCCCAATTTGATGCTATGAATCCACAAAGGAAACACACTTCCTATGGTTGCTTATAATTTCTCTTCTCATGGCTCAATTCTTAGGTTCATATTCACCTTCCAATCCACAACCCTCTTCCTCATAAGTTTATTTATAAACTACCATGGATATTCCATTGGATTAGTTCATCAAAATATATTTGATAAAATTACTAAAATATTCACTGTTAAATTTTCCTTAGTTTCCAAATTCTTTAGTTAGCTAGTTTTCAGCTCAATTAATTGAATTAGTTGAAATGAGATAAATAGAAAACATAGATAAATACACACACCATCTATGATAGACATAAATATTTGATCTTCAAAAAACTTAAGGGAGAAAACTTAGCTAGAAATTGAGGATATTGTTTGGCTCTCTTTTCTCTGGTATGGAAAATTTGCAAGTACAAAGAAATAGGTACTCTCTATGGAGCTACATGAAACATATGACCTATATGGTTGCTACAAAATCTTAACCCTTTCTATTTTTCTCTATAATTCGCCACTCACGATTACTCTACTCTACTATGGAGCAAAATACAATAGCATAGAATGGAACCCCTACTCTTCCTAGTGGCTTGGTATTTGACATAGCTTGCTAGCCAACTAGGGGTAAGGTTCGACTCTCTCAACCCTCAACTAGAGTCATGGGTTTGAACCTTATAGAGTCTTATTCAAATACCACACATGGTTATCTCCATAAGCATGAATAATGGGGTTGATGTGGAATCCACTCATACCATGGTAGTCAATTTAAGGGAGGCATAACTTTTTCCTACGAACTTCGATTAATGTGATTATTGCATTGTTGGAAATATATATTAGTGTAGATAAACATCTTGGAGTTCCATGCTAAAGTAGGAAATATTAGACCCCAAAAAATGTCGTTGAATTTCTCAAAATGGATCTAGAAGGTTTCATACCCCAATTCCCTAAACTGGATTTGTTGTTAAAATGACCTTGCAAGCTAATTCCACCACTTTTTCCACTTTGAAATCATCAAGATAGATGAAAAATAATATAATTATCTAAGATAGATTGTTATTTTCCACAATCCAAGGAAAATGGATTCATTTCTCTAGTTAGCAACCCCTCAGGCTATCCTAATTCCCTCAAGGGCTTCAACACATGCTAGCCATGAAATATCAATGTAAGGATTCTATGGAATTATTACTTTTAGTGAAATTTCTTTATAATTGTGTACAACCAAAATTCTCTATAAATCCATGGCTATATCTTTCACAATTTGAATTCAATATACATGTAATAGTTCACTCTAAGAAAATTTCCCCAATTTCGTAGACAAAGGACATTTTGCATGGTGAATTCCTAGTTTTTGTTAAGTTTGGCTCTCTAATACTAAATGATAGTTACCTTTAATCCTCCACCTCAAACCTTCAAAATTTGAATCAACATAATAACCATAAATTTTCAGTCTTGCATTGTAAAGGTTAACCTTAATTGCATGGCGAGAAGGGGCCACATATCCCTTCATGCATTAAACCCACTTTATGGTTAATTAAATAGTAAAAAATAAGTATCTAATAATCAATGACACAATTAAATTTAAAATACTTTGGGTTATCTCCCTTACTAAGGCCCCTTAGCCTATTAAGCCCCTCATAGCCCTCTATGTTTTTTCTTCTCTTTTGCAACCAGTAATGTCATTCATCATTTATTTACACAACATTGAATTGGGGATGAAAACTGGGGTATTAGAAGGCATATGCACAATTGTTTTGGCATTTTGAGATATATACATATGACTACTGGCGATGATGATAATGTGCATTGAGGAGGACAATGAAAAATCAAGTGGGGGGGGGGGGATGTAATACCCCAGTTGTGCTCCTTAGTTTAGTATTACGTTGTATACATGATGAATGATTATAAACTAACAAATGTAAATTCTAACCAAACATTGAATGTTAATAAAAAGTACATCACTAGTTGTGGAAGAGATGGACAAAATAAGGGGAGCTATGACTCCATAATAGGGAAATAAAAGGGAGCTTAGTAGGCTAAGGAAAGGAGTAAGAAATTTAACCCAAAGTCTTTGTAAAACTTAATTATTATCCTTGATTAATAACTAATTACTATTTAGTTAAGGCATAGAGGAGATTAGTGCATGAAGGAGATATGTGTTGCTTTAATGCCATGTAACTAAAGATTTATTTTTCTCCATGAATGTGATTTTTTGTATGGGTATAGAAAGTTCTAGAGGGGTGTTTGAATGTTGGGCACCATTCAAATTAGTAAAGAACTTGAACTATCAGAAGTTTGAATTACCCTACAAACAAACATTTGTTTGGGGAATTAGGAGACTTATCCCTAAGCAAACTTCCATGGGCATTTTTCATTCAAATTATGAGAAGTCCAAGCCACAAATTATGTGATAATGTGGTTGTCAATTGTTTTCATTGAGAAATTTGCTATAGTTGATAATCCTTGAAATTCCAACTATGATATTTCCTAGCTAATTTGTGCTAGAGCCTTTGAGGGAAGTGGGTAGCGTGATGGATTATTGAACAAAGAAAGAGATCTAATTTCTTGGGTTGTGTAGACTAATGGAGAAGAGGATTGTGGATTGGAATCGTTATAAGTGTACATATCGATTCTAAACCTAGGAATTAAGTTGTGATACATAAAACTAGAGCCAACTACCAGAAGAATGCTCATTAATAAAGTTACATATTTTTTTAGTATTCTATAATATTATGCTAGTGATATAATTTTATGTTACAATGCATTACAACTTTTAGTGATATAATTTTATGTTACAATGCATTACAACTTTTGTCTTAATAAATTTCACATAAAAAAATAGTTAATAATTAATATAAATACTTTGGTTGTTACTTGGATCTTTCTTATTTTATAAAGAATATAAAAATTTTAATCACATAAATAAATGTTATTTAGAAGTATAAAAGTCTCTCCTGCTATTAGAGACTCCATTTTCCAATGTATGGGTATCATCCTTAAAGATATTTGATTTCTTACAAAAATTATATGTAACATATATCTATATATAAAATAATATTAAAAATTGTTTGCATTTATCTCCTCACATTTAAGAATATAATTTTATTATAAAATATTATTTTTTAGATATTATTTTATTTTTTTCTTATACTTTTTTTGGTGGATCTTTTCTTTCATAAAATTATAAAATATAATATATAAAATAATATTAAAAATTGTTTGCATTTATCTTCTCACATTTAAGAATATAATTTTATAAATATTACTTTTTAGATTTTATTTTATTTTTTCCTTATATTTTTTTTTGTGGATCTTTTTCTTCATAAAATATAATATTTAAGAAATTGTTTAAATATTCTGACTTTTTAAATTTATTTAATGACATATGGATACTTTTAGGCTAGATGTTTTTCTTTTCTAAAATTTATGAAAAAAATATTTAAATTTTACTTTATAAACTTATTTTAATTATATATTAATTAATTTTAATAATGATTTAATTAATTTTAATTGTATGTAAAATTATATATTTAATTAAATAGAAGGATGATAGCTAAGTTAAGGGGAGAAATTGTATATTAATAAATGTTTCGTGGTTTTATTAAATGTTTTATTTAATCTCTTTTAATTAAATTTTAATTTTATTATCAATAATCAAAGATATTGGCATATTCTTGTTGTCTCCTTTACATTTAAAGTTCGCCAGTTATCATTTCAAAATATTATGCTTAGCTCACGCAACAATTGATGCCTATGGACATTCATCCGCTGGCATTTAATTATAGCCACTTATTAGATGATTAAAAAATATAATCCCTATTAAGTTAGTTGTTTGTGGTTTTCAAATCATTCAACAATTGGTAGTTAGCTTAATGCTTATTGACATTCACCGTTAGTCAATTAACCAATTATACTAGTGATATATGATATCTTTATGTGGAATATTTTTCTCTTTTAAAAAATATTTCATTATTTTATTTATTAAATTTTATTTTAAACTTATTTTCTTTAAAAAAAATAGTTAACTATTTTACTTTTTAATTTATATTTAAAAAATTAAATAGAAATGTTTATGTATTATTATCGAATTAAGTTGGACTAAATATCTTATAAATAGATCAATATTTCTCGCCAATTTTTCATAAATAACCAGCATGCACTTTTAGACGGAAAGGTCGTTCCTTGTTTCAGTATAAAAAGTCTACAAAAACCTTCAAATTATTAGAGGCGCATGCACTTGTACACGAAAAGTCCGTTTTTTGTTTACATATAAACGTTTGCAAATCGTAAATAAACGTCTGGCTAATGAAATGACGAGATTGAGGAATCTAGAATTCAATGACAAATGAACTGTTGCAACACGCAGTCCTTGTAGTTCCAAATTAAAAGCAAATGGATGCTCCTATCTCCGTTCATATCAGAAAAATGGAGAATAAAGCGTCGGCGCAGACGTGCATGACCATACTTTATACCTTATAAAAGGTAATAGGTAAAGGAAAAAGCATTTTGGTGTGTGACACAATTTAATTTATGCTGTACAATAAATACCATACAGCTGGGTTCGCTGGTTTTTTTTTCTCATTTTATTAGCTATGTAATTTATCGTTAACGATAATAAAAAAAATATCTCAATATAATAAAGTAAAAAAAAAATAAAGATATAAAATATCATTACAAAATTTGCATGCAACATCTTAATGTCATTGAACTACTTTCATACAATTGGATAATCCTCCTTTACCATGCCTACTTTCATGTAATTGGAGAATCCTCCTCTACCATGCCTCTGAAATGAAGAATTCTCACGTCAACATTCTCATTAATCCAATCCACTAAAATTTGAAAGTCACATCACCTATCAACTTGAAAGCTTTCATTAAAGCTAAAGGCAACCCATATATCCACCACTTCAGCAACAAGATGTGTCTTTACCAATTCTCATTTTGAATTTCAACATCATCTTTTTTGGGAAAGAAAAAAACAACTCTTGCTCCAAACTTGTTTCCTTGACTAGCACTATCAAAGAATCTCTATATCTCACTATGAGATATCTCCATAGTTTTTGCATCATTTTTCTTTTTGGCTTTCAATAACTTTACCTTCTATTATTCATATTGGTCATTGAATATTACATTATTTTTATGTGATTAATAACAAAAAAACAGCTATGTAATTTGGCTAGCTAATATTTCTAATCTAATTGAGCCAAGAGGCTCATTCTACAACCAATATGAGGGGATGTGTAAGTATGTCATTCAGCCCTCTTTAAAATAAAAAATATGTTCTAAATAGAAAAATAATAATAGAATGAAGTGTCAGATCTTATATTTTTCAAAAAAAAATCAACCAGATATTTAAATAAAATATTTGAAGATCTATGTTAACTAATTTATGTCGGCATCAACTTTATATATATCTATATATAGAAAAAATTTGTTAAAATAAAATATTTTAATGTTTTGTATATAAAAATATTCAATGTGAGTTATTAATATAATATTTTAATACTAATTAATATTGACATATACTTAAAAATACATTAATAATAAAAAATACTTTAATTTGAGTAATAAAATGTCTTTATATATATTTTTTAATGTCAACGCAATAAACAGACTCACCCTCATTACAGTAAATTATTGTTTGCCCACAATTCAATGCACCATTGAAATAGCGTGCACAAGTGCATGCAGTACGTATTAGTTTTTTTTATTGATGAGACTGATGAACCTAGAACTCCAATGACAAATGGACTGTTTCAACACGCAGTCCTTGCTTTTTATTCCACAAAAAAAGCACATGAATGCTTCTGTCGCGGTCCAGAACCAGAAAAATGGAGGATACGCCGACAGCGCAGACATGTATTCTGTACAGACTGGATTGCACGATACCAGCAATACTACTTTCAAGGGATTCCCGGGATAAAAGTAATGCGCAAAGAAAAGGTGTTTTGCTCCCCATCTGACGCATCAGCCATTGAAATAGCGAGGGATATAATTGATAAGCATTCCATTGAACCTATCCTGAGTTAAAGCATCCAGTGATTCTTTATACCGTGCAAGTGTGGATTATAGGTCAGAGTTGGTCCCAGAGATTCTGCGTTCTTTTCCAGAAGAGAAAAACAGAACACTCATATATTAAATTTGAATAGAAAATTTTACATATTCGTTGGATCTTTAACCAGAAAGATTCTGCATACTCAGCGGTCCAAATATCCACTGCAACCAAAAAAAATATATATATATATATGTATGTATGGGGTGATTATAAAGTTTAATAAATTACTTTAATATAATAAAACAGAACACTCATATATTAAATACGAATGTTTTACATATTCGTTGGATCTTTAACCAGAAAGATTATGCATGCTCAGCGGTCCAAATGCCAACTGCACCCAATATATATATATTTATATTTATATTTATATTTATAGGAGTTGTCTATAACGCCACATTTTGAAAGTTTTTTTGGTGGATTTTTCTGGTCGAAATCCGGCAAGAATTATTGGAATCGCAAGTTTGATAGTTAGTTTTTGCATAATGAAAGCGTCCCAGGGGTTTTTCAGGGCGCTGAATCCAAATATGCAGTTAAAAAACCATTTTAACTGCAAGAAATCAAGATTTGACCTCAATTTCTTCGCCGGATTCCGTCACCGGAATCTTCAAAAAGTCGCATTATAGACAACTCCATATTTATATGTAGATGTATGTGGTGATTATAACGTTTAATAAATTACTTTAATATAATTTGATTGATAACGCATAGAAATAATAAATAAAAAAATTAATATTTTAATTTTTTTTAAATTTGATCATTGTAAAGCTTTCTTATATTTTTATCGATTACAAATGTCATATATATAGGATACAAATTATTGATTTCTTTAAATTTAAATTTTAAAAAGGTGGATTTATGACTAGGATAAGACAGAGCAACAACTCATACAGATGGGAAACAACCACATCTAGAATAACACCTCAAAATACTCATTGACAACTTGTAATACATATGGAATACATGACATGGAAGCATTACTTCCAATACCCTTCTTTAATGTTTACATGGAAAACATTGAAAACACATATGACTGGTCTTCATTAGCACTCACATCCACTCTAGAATCTCGCAAACACCGCTCTTTCACCACCATATCTTTGAGTTGTCACTTGACCTTCATTTAAAATGTAATCGCCATCGTTGATGAACATTGCAAGATCAACAATATTGACACATCGGCTCATCGGAGCTTTTGTGATAAGAGTTGTCTAGTAATGAACCATCCTATAGACCAACCACCATCTCTAACATATTTCACTTTCGGCTATCCATCAGTTGCTAAGATGGGGGTCTGGATATTGAATGTGTTCAAAATTTCATCAAACAACTTGACCTTACTAACACACAAGAATTAATGTGTCGAACATCGGGGCTAACAGTTTAAGAACCACCAACCCTTTTTATAATCAAAATTGAAACATTTCACAACTACAAACCCAATAATAATCAAACTATCAGTTGTCAATTAGGCATAGACAAGTCACCACCTCCTTCTTTAGCACAGATCAAAAGTTGTTCATTTGGTTCAATCTTTATCTTGGAGTTTTCTCATCTTCAAAAAGCAACATTTGTTATAGTGGTTAATTCCAACGAAATTACACTCACATATTGAGTTGACCAGACTCAATATGTTTAAAATGCAAACTCCAAACTTTGAGATCAAAACAAGATTGCAACATCAACATTTGATGCAGGGATCTCTTCCCCGCAAAAGAAAAACATTGAGATATGCCTCCAATTTTAACAATTTTGACATATATCACTAGCCACTTGAAACTCTTTCGCACCAGATATCAAGTCCAAATCCATGCAACAGCATGTATAGTTCATGGGCATAATTTTGCATATTTATCATATGACAATGCACACAATTTTGACAAAACCATCTAGGCATGAATTTAAACCCTTTCTAGGTTTCGAGAAGATAAGCACAAACACAACTTTACAGATAGCAAGATAACAGAAGGATATGATGATGCTCGAAGAAGTTATAAAGAAAAAAACAAATCTACACACATAGGATCACAAAAAAATCCACACACTAAAATAAACTCTCACACATCTATACTAATATGTACAAAAACAATAACACTCAGGATCCCTCACATATCCTTGGCCCCTCTTTTGAGGGAGTCAATCCATAAGCTCTGATACCATATTAGAAATAGAAAGATAGAAAAAAATTACAGACAACACAAATTACTCTCATATTTTTATTGATCACAAAGGTTATATATATATATATATATATATATATATATATGATACAAATTACTGAGCAAATCTAGATCTTAAGAAAGTGGATCTATGACTCAGACATGACACAACAACAACTCATACACATGAGAACCAATCACATCTAGAATAACACCTCATACTCACTGACAACTTATAATACATATGGAACACATGACATGGTAGCATTACTTCCAACATTTTATGGATACTATTTAGACATTTTATATATTTTGTGTACTTATATTTGAAAAACTATTAATTAAATTAAGTCATAGTTTTAGTTTTGTGAAGCCTTGAGTTAGTGATTATGTGAATCAACATGGTTAAGAATAAACTATATTTATATTATTTTTCTTGTTAGATAATTTAAGAAAAAAAATTAAATTTTATTTTTTTTAACTATTTTATTTGATTAAATGATTGAAATTTAAGGAATTTTTTCCATATAATTACATAATATACATCTATAGCCTTTCCCATGCTTGTTTTGCATGCTTACTTTTCTTTAAGACTCCATACTTTTCTTTCTAAAATTTATGAAAGGAAAAAATCCAAATACATAAATATTGTAGATTTTAATAGCAAAACCAGCGAATGCTAAAATAAACCTAAACTATAATATAATAAACCATATAAATAATTAATAATATATCAGATTTAAGTTAAAAACTTAACAATAAATAATTAATAGTACAAAAACTTTAAGTTAAAAAGTACATAAAAATTATATATAACTTTAATTTATTAACAAAATTAAATGCATGACTTTTATTTCGAATATAAATGACAGTTCACACTTTCTCACTATCACTCGTTCACTTCTCAGGAAACTCCTATTTCCAACTCTATAGAAAAGTTAATGCGCCCTGACATGCACTCTCGATAGCCAGATATAACACGCGCGCGGTGATGACTAGAGAAAAAAATAACGACGTGTTATATCGGGCTATCGAGGGCGCATTAACTTTTCTATAGAGTTGGAAATAGGAGTTTCCTCACTTCTCACAGGTTCACCATTTCCCTTTTTTTTTACAAATAAAGACTCCTAACATATTTATAACTAACATATTTAAAAACTTTGTTCATATAATATCAAAAATCATTATCGTATATTACCAATACCACCTTCAAATCCATAAATTTGCGATTAAAATCTCTAATACGCATTCGAACTCTGACACCTTGGGTCACAACTCAGACTAGTGAATGAGAGTGGATGACAGTTGAATTTTTGAGCTAGCGTGCCTTCCACGGGGTTTTTCATCTCAAATTTATGCCGTCCAAGGGTGTGAAACAACACTTTTTCCCTTAAGACTGCAATCTAGAATAATAAGTATGATTTAATTACTATGTGTACTAAGAGGTAAAAAAGGAATGTCGATAAGAGAAGTGGGAATGAAGTGGGAATATGGAAATAAGTAAAACCAATATTTAAGTAAAATGCTATCAAATAAATTTAATTTGCATTTTTAACTCCAACATCTAAAAAATGTCGATCAGTTGCGTAAAACTCAGATCCATTTATTTCATATTCTACATATATTTGAAATCCATGAATGTGGTACAAACTTCAAATATCTTATGAAAGAATGTCCATGACTTCATGTAACCACTAGAGCCATAACTCCATTCTTTTGACCTGGATCAAACAATCTTCATCCAACAAAGCTTGAATAGGTTTCAAATATGCAAAGTATGGCATGCTCTTGCCTAAAAATACCTAAAAACTATATATAGTTGAAATATTATTAGGTTCAAGTACTTTCAACACAACATTTGGTAAAGTCCAAAGCTTCGCATATAAGAAATTCAGAAATCTAATCCATAAGTAGTTCATGAATAGGGAATGGTTTCACATTAAAATAGTCCATATCATCTTCTTTTGGTGGAAATCTTATAGGAAAATGGTCTACCCTAAACAATATCCTATGTAGCATAGCCAAAGCCATGTCTTTTGAGGAACTGGAAGTCATTGAAAGATCAGGATCTCATCAGTAGCAAAGCTCAACAATACAACCAAACCATAAAATACCCAACTCAAAGCTTAACGTTATATGCCTCAATACATCCAAAGCATAAAATACTAACTCAAAGCTTAACATTATATGCCTCTTAA
The DNA here is from genome assembly GCA_031772625.1 of Pinus tabuliformis. Taxonomy (NCBI): domain Eukaryota; kingdom Viridiplantae; phylum Streptophyta; class Pinopsida; order Pinales; family Pinaceae; genus Pinus; species Pinus tabuliformis. Next base: position 509,126,294 of record CM062818.1, on the reverse strand, counting down.
TGTGAGACATGGGACTCAAAAACTTCCCAAAAGGCGCTTGCACATTGGGGTGTCCATCCTTTCAGATAGCATACCATACCATGTCAATCTAGATCACAAGATAAGAAACCAAGTGCTTTGGGCAATCCATGGAATTGCAAGGTGAAAAGCAACACCAAAATTGTTTTAGAAGCTCTCATTGGAAGGTTTTCACACAAAAACTGAAGAAATAGCTTAAAAATCATTAATATTATCAACAAAATATAAATTTGAAGCCTATTGAAAACAATAAACATTTCCCCCTTATGTTTTCTCAAATTCCCAATTAATTAATTCTGAAGATTAATGACATGTTCAATGCCACTGATGATGAAAACACATTCCCAATAAATGGAAATTTCAAGCCCATGGGTAGTGAAACACATTCCATGAGAAATTTCCTTAGGAGCACAAACCAAAAACGGCATTTTGAATATACGATCTAGATTATTTTTAAGAAAACACTTATAAACTATCCATATGCCCTTCAAAATACAAGTTTTTAAGAGGCTTTATAAACATCGACTGTTAAATGTTAAAATACGTTAAACATTCATACAATAATGACATTAACAATCTTGAAGCAACAAGCTATAAGAATTTATCATGTTAAAGATGTTTCAACTGCCCACTTCATTGAAATGAAGAATGATTGTCAGGATTAGCCATCTCCCACCTTTAACACGACATTTTGTTGGATTTTCAAACTAGCCAAGTTGTTTTGCTAGGTGTTTGGGGTATTTCCACCCTTGAAAAAAAAATAAAAAGGCACATTTGTAGGTCTCCCCAATACCAAAATATGCTTCACAAAAACACTAATATAAGGCACTTGCATACACAGAGATTTGAAAAGGAAAATAGTAGCTACTGGTAATATTTGCAATATGGTATCCTGACACTATTGCTTTTCATAAGCTGGAAAACCCTTTTGCATTGAATCCTGCTACTCGCCATCTTGTTTTCTGATCAAATGATTTTACCTTTTGATAATTCTGAGGATGTGTGCAATTAATCGGCAATGGTTGAAAACAATATTAGATGAAAAGAGATGGCAATGGGTGAAAACATGTAACAAAGGCTGATACCAAACCTATTGACATGGAATGTCATGAGAGGAACACTTGTGGTTTTCATAACATTGATGTACTAACAAAGTAATTATGATATTTACGTGCCTCGAAAGAAATATTTTTAAAATAATGAGTTTACATATTATGTGGTGGATGACGAATCTATGAACAATACCCTAAGGAATAACGTCATAATAGAACTCAATGAGAAATCATCTTAATCCCTCAAAATTTGTACTATATCAGATAGTCTTAGATGGTAAGATAGTGTACTTGATGAACCTTATTTTGACCTTGAGCTAGAACACCACCAGAGGCACTACCTCGCCCTGTCCTTAAAAAATCCTAGGCTAGAGTTTCGACATTTTCCTTGCAGTTGTGCCTAATATTCTCCTTGCCCTTCTTAGATCAAAATAATGAAAAACAATTTACAATGTCTTTTCATAGGGGTTACAACTTTTAAAATATGAAAAACATTGAGAATCAATGGAAAACCTCAAACCTCTAAAGGTAAATGTTGATTTTTGGTAGCATCAGATGTTCTCTGAGCCTCAAAATATGCAAGGAGGCTAGGACATGTGTATTCTAGAATACCCAGAAATCGTTTTGGGAAATTCTACATGGAGATAGTTTTATTAAAATAATTAATTATTTTTAATGGATGCCTAAGTCTAAACTTAGGAAATTAAAATAATTAAAGGGTATTAATTAAACCGGGGTGAAACTTCTAGAAGAAGACAAGGATCAAGCCAAAATGATATGAGCCATTGATTAGAATCTAATCTGGGTCATTGATTGGTCAACGACATGATTATAAGAAGAGGCTTGATGGGCATTTGGAAAACACATCGGGTGAGAGATCAAAGATCGATTTTCTCAACAGAGCAATGCAGAAGTTGTCGGAGAAGGTGATCGAGGAGATTTATTGCAGTGAGGGGCAAGGATAATTTTCTGTAGGAAGTTTTCCTAATTTGGAGAGTGCAAGGTAGAAAGGGTAGATAGTAGTTCGAAGAAGCTGCATTGGGCCACCCAGAGGCAGCGTAGAGCTATGTTGTGGCAGCACAGAGCTTCATAGGGAGTCTGTATTTCTGCTGGGGAACAGTCGGGATCTAGTGCCAGATCTAGGGTGTAAGATTAGAAGGCTAGAGGGCTGAATTTTCCAACGAGCAGAGGATCGAGAGGAGGTGTAGCGTAGTCCCAAGAGTAGTGACACAATACTGCGTAGAGACTGCACAGAGGCTCATCTCTAGCGCAAATCAATGTTAGATTTCCCAATGACAGGGTGAGATCATCTCACTATCTTTTGTCTAGTTAGATTTGTGTATAAGATTTCCAGTTTAGGCATCCGAAGAATTGTACTAAAAAATCACTGCATAATAATTCAAACCCCCAGATGTTGCACCAGTTTTCCCACATTGGGTTTTTCCAGGGACATTGGTCCAAAAATAATGGTGTCACTTGTGCATGTTATTTATTTCTTTCTCGGATTCTTGTTTCCACATATTATTTAAAGTTGTGAAGCCTGTAGTTATAGTTACTTCAATATTTATAGTAGAACATAGTAAATAAATTGCATGGATTAACAAGTAGGAGAAGTAATATCAATTTGTTGATGTAGTGATTCGAGGCTTCTCAAATTTTCACATGGTATCAGAGCACACGTGAAGCAAGAGAGCAGACTGAAAGAGCCCAACGTTGAAGAGAAGGAGGGAGATCGAAGTGTTGCGTAGGAAACAGATCGAATCCCCAGACGGATTGCATATTCTAGGCCAAGAGGGAAAGATTCTTGAGGAAAATCTCTCTCTGAGTGAGTCTAGAAAGAAGTAAGGTTTCTAGATCAAGATATGTCAGTGGCAGAGGGAGCAGCGCAGAGTAGTCTTTAGGTGAGATGCAGTTTTCTACAGTAGTTGCTGGGGTAGAAAAATGTCAGAAGAAGGAAGGAGACACTTTTTGAGGTAAATTATTCCTCAAAGAAGGGAATTCGATTTCTCAATTGCTAAGCAAATGTAGAGAGGAGAAGATCTACTAACTCTAATAGGGAGTTTGTAGGCCATCCTAGTAGCAGCACATAGAAGAGAGGAGGCAATTCGACATTTTATTGGCAGAGATGGAAGCTAACGGGCTGAGAGATCAAGATCGGTTGGATGGAGCATCCAACTATGTGATCTGGAAGGTTAGGATATCATGCCTTCTGGATGAGCATGATCTCAAGATTTATGTTGATAGTGTGGTAGTTGAACCTACAGATGTGGATCCACCCAAGAAATACAAGGCTGAAATGGTGAAGGTCAATCGATTGATCCTTGATGGAGTGAGGGATCATTTTGTATGTCACATTGTTGGCAAAGGAATTGCCAAGGAGATGTGGGATGCCTTGGCTATGTTGTATCAAGGATATTTCGAGCAACAGAAGATGTACTTGGAGGAGAAAATGAGATATGTGAGGATGCAGAAGGGGGAACGCATTGATCCATTCCTACCGAAGCTTCAGGAAGTCCGAGATCAGTTGGCAGTTGTAGGGTCATCGCCTCAGCCTACAGAGATAGTGAGGTTGGCCCTGAATTCAGTCTCAAAAGAATGGAAAGTATTTGTCTAGAGTATCCCGGGCAAAGAGAAATTGTCGGATTAGGAAGGGATGTGGGCCTCTCTTCAACAAGAGAGATGAGGTGAGACTTAGTCAAGTGCAAACTTGATAGCAACAAAAATAGTGGAACGAAGCCCAAGGAGGAGGAGAGAATGCAACCCTTGCATCAAAGGGGAAGCAGGAGCAACGGAATCGGAAGGACGTCTCAAAGATCAAATGTTTTTGGTGTGGTGAATTTGGTCACTAAGATGCAAAATGTCCTCTCAAGAAGAAGGACAAGGATGAGAAACATGATACGCAGGCTGCAACTGCAAAGATCAAGGAGGAGGAGTTTTCGATGATTGCCTAGATATCTCCAAGGGAGAGGTGGGGTGATCTAGTAGTGTAGTTCGAAAGAACTACAGATGGGCAGGATCCTTGAGGAGTCCACCTCTTGGATCAATACCTTGCTATGGGAGCCCATTTCAGAAGTAGCAAGATGGAACAGTGTATGTTGGTGCAGAGGAGTGTCAGAGGAGTGTCAGAGTGACAGTTATAATGGTTAGGAGCACCAAAGACTGAGCAACACAGAGGCTTTAAAGGGTCAGCACAGAGACTAGCAGCAGTGAGAACTCTGGCAACAGATGCATCATGTTGAACATATGTTCAGTATTTTGGATGTTTTTCCATTGCAATTGTTGTAGTTGTAGCAACATCAATTAAAGAAGGTTGCAGTGCATATGTAGTTGGCAGCAACATGCAGAGTCAACAGCAGCACAGATGTAGCATTTTCACAATAGTTGGTGGGCAGTGATGTCAAACATAAACAAAGCTGAGGGAGATGTTACAGAATCAAAGTGATGCTTCAGTAAGTTGCATTACTAGAGCACATTCCTCACTAAGAGGGAGTGTTGATTTCTGGTAGCATTGGATATGCTCTAAGCCTCAAAATTTGCAAGAAGGCTAGGACACATGTATTCCAAAATACCCATAAATCGTTTTGGGAAATTCCACCCAAAGATAGTTTTATTAAAATAAATAATTATTTTTAATGGATGCCTAAGTCTAAACTTATCAAATTAAAATAATTAAAGGGTATTAATTAAACTTGGGGTGAAACTTCGAGAAGAAAACGAGGATCAAGCCAAAATGATCTGAGCCAATGATTAAAATCTAATCTAGGTCGTTGATTGATCAACCAGAGGATTATAGGAAGAGGCTTGATAGGAATTTGGAAAACACATCGGGTGAGAGATCAGAGATCGATTTTCTCAAGAGAGCAATGCAACAGTTGTCGGAGAAGGTGATCGAGGAGATTTCTTATAGTGATGGGTAGGGATAATTTTCTAGAGAAATTTTTCCTGATCCAGAGAGTGCAAGGTAGAGAGGACAGAGAGTAGTCTAGAGAGGCAGCGTTGGGCCACACAGAGGCAACATAGAGCTACATTGTGGCAGCACAGAGCTTCAGAGGGAGTTTGTATTTCTGCTGGGGAACAATTGGGATCTAGTGTCGGAGCTAGGGTGTAATACTGGAAGGAGAGAGGGTCAAAGTTTCCAGTGAGTAGAGGATCGAGACAAGGTGCAACGCAGTCCCAGCAGCAATGACATAGTAACTGCGTGGGTGTGATGCAGTACTATGCAAAGACTACAAAAATAAAATGCAAAGGCTCATCTCTAACACAGATCAGTTATGGATTTCCCAGTGACAGGGTGAGATCATCTCACTATCTTTCGTCCAGTTAGATCTTTGTATAGGATTTCCAGTTTGTGCATCTAAATAATTGTACTAAAAAATTATTGCATAATAATTCAAACCCTCAGCTACTGCACCAGTTTTCCCACATTGGGTTTTTCCGGGGGCATTGGTCCAAAAATAGCGGTGTCACTTGTGTGTGTTATTTCTTTCTTGCTCAAATTCTTGTTTCTTCATATTATTTAAAGTTGTGAAGCATGCAGTTGTAGTTACTTCGATATTTACAGTAGAACATAGTAAATAACTTGCATGGATTAACAAATAGGGTAAGTAATATCAGTTTGTTGCAGTAGTGATTCGAGGTTTCTCGAATTTTCACAGTAAATCAGTGCAATTGTTTCACCACCTCCTCTATGGGTTCAATACCAAGGATTTAATTAAATATGCATCAATCATATTTAAAAGTTAAAACTATATTTCAACACTGATAAATTGGGAAGACATATATGATAACGAATTCCAATTTATACTAGTAAAACCATAATCAGAATAGTAAAATTCGAGAATATCGTACTCAATTTCTTTGCAAGTCTCTTACCAGCGAAACCATATGAAGAGGAGGAGAAATATAATGGCCTTGAATATGTTAATGCTTATGTATATAAACCCTACCATAATCTATTTGGTAACTTGTCAAAATAATTCATCTTATTTCACATCTTAAATATCAAGAAAGGAATCATAGCAAAGATATTTACCTTTACATGTAAAAATTGTGTTGGCCCCGAGATGGCGTTTGCATAGAAAGCATGCTTGGCCAAAGTGGGCAGCAACATGAATGTGGCTTGTCACCATCGTTGCTTCATGAGAAGCACCATCGTCTTCCGACAACTGCTTGTAATTCTCCCAGAATTTTATAAAGAAAAATTTGTCGAAAGGAAGAGGAATAACCTCGAGCTCTCCTAAATCCGGCGTGTGCTTATTTCATCCTATGTCACCTAGTTTGATTTCGAATTCGAGTTCGATGACCTTGAAGTTCGATAAAAAATCGACAACAAATTTTTTTGGAATAAAATTCCACATTAAATTTGATATTGTAAATAATATATATACACTATTAAATCAATTTTAAACCATAATTAATGTTAATTATCATCAACATCAATAATATATGTAGATTGATACAATTCTAATTCTAATTCTAAATCTTATTTAAACAATAAAAAACGTATATTAAATATTTCACACTAACTAAAAAAAACTAAAACCACTTTGCTTTTGTGTTACATTATTTCTTTGATCATTCCCCTTCATTAAAATCAAAGTAAATTGATCATCTAGCCTAATTTACTAGATGGATCAAAATACACCATGTAAAATCAATTTTACCATAGTAAAATTGCTTTCACTGTGAGAAATTACTTAATAAACCGCCTTTGTTAAGTGATTTATAATTAATCCCATGAAGAATAATTAAATAAATCACTATTTATTTGGTTTTCTTCTAGGAATAATTAATTAAACCATTGTTAAATTATTATTCCTTATCATATTTGACCCAATCATGAAAAATAAATAGACAAATCATTCATTATCTTATTTTTCTCTAAGAATAATAAATTAATCACTAATTAATTATTATTCTTTGTCAAATTTGACTAAATCCCTTAGGAATAATTAAATAAATCCTTGTTTGTTTATTTTTCCTTAACTAATTCCTTGAGATAATAAATAAATAATTTATTTATTTATTATTTCTAAATAAAAGTTCAAATACTTTTTCCCTCTTAAACAAATATCATAAAGTATTCCAAGTGGTTATTCAAATAATGGGATAAATAATATTTTATTGTTGCTCATTATTCGAGTATAACTCAATATTTTGTTATAAATAGAAGGGTTTTCCATTCGTTATTCACTTTTGATTATTTTCATTGTTGCACTCACTGTTGTAACTCTGAATCCTGATTTTTTTCATTGTCGCACACCACATTTTTGTTGGGTTTATACATTATAGAGGAGAGAGACTCTACGCAAGTTGAAGATGTTTGAGGATAGCCAAGAACCCATCCCATAGAGGGGGACTAGTAACATCTATTTGTTCCCTTCACAAGAGTTATAATAAAATTATTCTTTGTATATCTAGTTTCCATTGGATGATTGGAGTCATTACCCTTTCTTTTTGTTGTTTAACTATGATTGTGGCGTAGATCTGGACTTTGGCAGGTTTTGTTTCTATTAGTTGTTGCAGATCTACAATGTTTAGTAGCCATTTATATTGTTGAGATTATTTTTCATCCACAATCTTAAGTGGGTTATTTTCATACATCTTTGAGAAGAAAACACTACAACAAAATTGGCGACTCCACTAGGGATTTTCTTATTGTTGCCAATCATAAAATTGGCAACTCCACTAGGTTTATACTTCAGATCCAAAAACCTGGGTGACCTTTCATTTTCAGCTTAGGGTTTCTTCTTTTTTCAATTCTCTTAATGTTTCCTAGTTTTTTAACCCTATATCTGTTAAATTTCTAACTTCCGCAAGCTTTCTGGTCATTTCCATAGGTCACAGGAACCAACTACGACAAAGGCGACACTTTTTTTTTTTTTTTTCCTGAGATTTTCCGACCAGGATCCACAGAGAAGAAATCACACTTTTTGGCCCAAAAAGTGTAATCTAAAGGCCAAAGCGCACTTATCGGCCCAAAGAGTGTGACCTCTACTGGAAAACAGGTAAGTACCTGTGATTTCTAGGTTTTTAGGGTTTTTCTCATATCTGTTTCTGGGTTTTGCAGAGAATTGTCTGCTTGGTTGTCTGACCTTTGTCTCATCTTGCTTAGACCTTGATCCATCTTATTTACTCATTGAAGTCAAATTTAGACTCCCCTAGGGCTTTTAGTACGCTTCCACCTTTCTAGAAGGAGTTTCGCTGAGTGAGTAGTCTGAGTTTATGTGGCGCTTTCAGCCACATTTTCCAGATCTCTAACCTTTTCTTTCAGATTTGTTAAGATAGGTTGTTACCATCCATAGTTTCACATTTAAACTTGTTTGGTCATTTGCCTTAGGGTCCCATCAGTTTCCCTAAGCGTTACACCCATCTCCCTATCTTTTTGCAGCAATCTTCTTCTATGGTTTTTTGTTGCTGCACCACTTTCCAATAGCTTAGTGTCACTTGATCCCAGACACACCAACATTTAGATCTCTTGACCGTTTCAGTGTATTTTCTGCCGATTTAGCCACCAACCAACAGAGTGTTTGAAAACCTAGTTTGGGTGGGGTTTAGTTAATTGTTTTGTTGTTCATTTTCTGTTATGAATTCAAATTTAT